>JAUMHE010000082.1:14765334-14796859 GCA_032359235.1 Enteromius mattozi
GGGTTAAATGCAGAGCACAAATTCCTAGTATGGGAAACCATACCTGGCCACATGTCACGTCCTTTCCTTTCCTTTTCACAACTGATCTTTCGAGTGAGCTAAAATTAGCCAGTCTTCAAGATCCCCTAAAGCGGAGTCAGGGCACCCTCCGCCACTTTGGTGAAGGTGCGGGGAGACAGGGCCAGCCCGAAGGGAAGGACCTTGTACTTGTACGCCTGACCCTCGAAAGCAAACAGAAGAAATGGCCTGTGTCGAGGCAAAATCGAGACGTAGAAGTAGGCGTCCTTCAGGTCGATGGCTGCAAACCAATCCTGGTGTCGAACGCAAGAGAGGATGCGTTTTGGTGTCAACATCCTGAACGGAAGCCGATGAAGGGACTGATTTAGGACACGCAGATCCAAGATTGGTCTTAACCCACCGTTCTTGAAAAATAGGGGCTGTAAAACCCTGAATTCACCTCGGCTGGAGGGACAGGCTCGATCGCCACACGCAGGACGGAGGCATCCATCTCCGAATCCCATCCAGCCGGGGCAAGATGTGTTTGATGGCCTCCATCTGTTTCTGGACTGCCGAGAACTGCTGGGCAGCTAAAATATTTTAATCTAAAAACTTCTTACACCAAGAGTTATTTTGTAGAACATCAACTCTGTTTCACAATATCAAAATAAAAACAGAATTTATTACTGATCTCACATTAGGTTATTTAAAGCTCTTTTAGTCATGTTTTCATTAGTGTCATGTGTTCTTAGCATTTATGCCAGCAAGTGGAGTTTTTGGAAAAAAATTAATAAAACTGTCAATTCTGTTACACTATTATCAGCATTGTTACTCTATGGTAACAAAGTTTGACGGTAAGAGACTTCAGACCCCAAATGTACCCGCAATTATAGAATCCCCATATATATATATTAATTTTTTCAGTTTTATATCTACAATTTGCATTTATGAATAAGTTTTAAATGCGAAATTAAATGGGTTTTAAATTACATGCAATAAAATTCTTATATAAAAAGTCATTGTAATTATGACTCAAATAACCAGGACACCGATTTATCACCAACTAAATATCTGATAGCATCACAGTATTTATTGGTAAGGCCTGACACAGGTGAAATCACCATACCTTCAGTATTTTGAACATGATCTCGTAGACGGTGAAGCTCTTCTCAGCTCTGGTCCAGTCCCAGGTGGTGACCTAGAGGAGTTTAGATGGCTGTCAGTCGTCACAGACAGTGCTTTATTCAGATTAGCTCTGGGTCAGTCGCTCTCACTGCGGCCCTCAAGGGATCAGTCAAATGCTACATGAAGTAAACAACGTCCTGCTCGCCGACGAAAGAGGGAAAAACCCCCGAGATCCTGTGTATGAGAATGACTCACGCTGAGCATCCGCAGTAACCTCTAATACCCAAAGGCCAGTGAAGATGGATCATGACGGAACAGAGAACTCACAAGTGTTTTCCTCAGACTCAAGTGGCTCAGAGGAGAGTTTTCAAATGTCAGAATACCAGTCAAAAATTCTGCTTGAGTAAACACACACACACACTCACCGCACTGGCATAGACTCTGGGTGATCATATAAAGATTTCCTTGATGCATTGAACAAGACATAATAAAAAAGTAATATATGGCATTTGAAAGTAGTGCATTAACTTGGTTGAGCTTAGCTGATTAACCTAGCTATAATATGATAATAATAAAACATTGTAAAAAAAATGATAAACAATAAAACATCTGGATACCTTTAAATGAAAATGTCATAATAATTAGTAATAATAATAATAATAATTATAACCCTTTGCACTTTATGAAAAAAAAATTCAAATATTACAAATGTTTCAATGAATAAATAATTTTAATACATTTAATGAATTTAATAAATTAATGTAATAATAATAATAATAATGTATCTTTTTACTTAAATATTTAATAAATATGTTCCAGTTATGTATGATTCATCAGAGTATGTTGATACAAGCATGTTAAAATAATATTTATTATAAAACAAAAAATACAAATAATTTGAATAAATTTAATGCATTAAGAAATAAATGTAATAAAAATAATGATAATAACAATAATGATAATTATTAATTATTTAGTTATTATTACTACATGATCCTTTTTCTTTTTTTCTGGCCTTAATGCATGTTACTCTCCACCCCCCCACCCCCCCCCCCAAAAAAAAATAAAAAAAAAAATAAAAATAATATTACATAAAACAAAACAAAACATAAAATATATACATAAATCATTTAAACAATTCTAAAGAAATTCTAACAATGAAAAAATATAATATAAATAATTTTAATTAATAATACTTTTGGATAGATTTATTTAATTATTCAATAAATGTCATAAAACTATTATATTTAATAATAATAATATAATAATAAGTTACTACTAAGAAAATAAAATGTTGGTCTTCATAACTGTTCATGAAAATGAATCTGAAATGACTTTATTTTCAGAAAGGCCTTTTATTTTTCAACCCCTCCGACCTTGTGTCATACAGAGACACTTTTCACGATCCACTTTCCCAGATGAAAAAATCCAAGTCATCCTACATTTGGTCTGCTTGAATGTCCTTTGTTCCTCAGAAATGTCTCAGATTATGAAAGTAATAACTACCTAACAGCAACAGACATACAAAATACAAAACATACATAACCAGATTAACCGTAATTTAGCTTTGTGCACCTGAAGTATTTTCATCTCAAAATTGCTTTGAAGTCCAGTCCTTCCTGGAAGACAGCATGTCAAGTGTTTATTGAATATCTGAACAAGCTGAAATAACCTGAGAGAGCCTTTGGACAAACTGCTGAGCGTTATAAGTTCTCTCTGATGTAATTTTGCATCTGCGTATCCCATATTAGGTTTTCACGTCCAAACTTTTGATCTTCCTCCCACTCCACCATCAAATTACGATTAATGGCAGATTGGATGAAGCTCTTTGATGTCTCCATCTCTTCAGGATAAATTAATTAAGCGGTGACATCTACAAGCACCAACTTACAGCAATTCCTCATTTCATCAGGACCATACCAACTGATGTCAAACATGGGGGAGACCGTTATCAATGTTATCATTCTCCATATTAGGAGAGGTTTGCCTTTAATGAGACACTTCCAAGATTACCATTCATGTTTCATTCTAAATCATTTCCCAGAATTAAGATGAAGGTGTTTAAATGAATTGCTGATTGTGTATGGAGATTGGACTTTATTAAATGGAGATGTTAGAGCATCAGGTTAGCTGATTTAGCCTGCAGACGGCTGAAGGGATTAATGGATTTCATAAAGTCGATAACAACTAGAGCAAATAATTTGGAAACCAACTGCTTGGGGGTGAAAATGGGCAATTCTTTAAAGAAATAATTCACCAAAGATATTTACCCATTGTCATTCCAAACTCATAGTGTTATTTTAGTATTATTTATATACCACTAAAATATTGTTTTATATTTTAAATTAGCGTTTATTTCTATATTTTCTTAATAATTTTAGTTCCTGTAATTTTGTTATAGGCTTTTGGAATTTTGTGTAGTTTTTTTCATATTTATTTTAGAATTATTTTTATACTATTTAAATATTTTAATACTTTAAATTAACTTTTATTTTTATATTTTCCATTTTCATATTAATTTTAGTAATTTTTAAAAAAGTTTTTTGTAAATTTTGTTATATGCTTTTGTCCTTTTTATTGCATTTTTTCATATTTATGTTTAGTATTTTTATTTTAGTAATTGAGTGATTTTAGCATTTAGTAATTTTAGTACTTAGTCATTTATTTATTTAGAAATGTACTTATTTAATTTAATTTTATTAATTAATTTGATTTAATTTAGCTGCAAAGGCAACATTTCTAATTTCTAATTAAAGTTCAAATTTCTAATCTTTCTCATCTCATACTTTATTTAACTGCATCTTTATTTCAGTTAACAAAATTATTTTTAACAGATATATTTTTCATGGAATATCAAAGAAGGTTTTTTAAAATTATTCTTTTAATTTCAGTTTTATTTTTATTTTATATGAACATAAAATAATCCTGCAATAGAATTGTGTAAAGAAAACACTCAAATTCAGGTCTACACTACATTGTTTTTACACTAAAAACAGCTTAAATGTTATATACGAGTGAAGAAATATGCAGTTTTGGGTCAAGTATTCCTTTAACAATTCTTCAGTGCAATGAACTGCACTCAAGAAAAGTTTCAACAAGAGTTTGATGTGCTTTCATAATTGTCACTGCTTTTTTTTTTTCAGCCAAAGTTGCCCCGAGTAGAATAAATATTGTGTGCGTATGCTAAATATAAAATCATATAAAAGTCAGCTATTGAAACTGAAAGGCTCCTGATGCAGTAAATAATGCAGAAAAAACTCACTGGAGGTGCGGAGAACTTGAAGAGAGATGAACCCCTCAAGGCAAGAAACTTTGGTGTGTACATTCGGTCCTGAACAGAATCTTGCTCCTTCTCATCCACCCAGCCCATATATATGATCTAAACGACAGAAAGACACAAAAAGAAAGCGTTATAGGTTAGGTTATAGAAGGACAGAGACGTTCCAAGTAATTAGTCTGCACAGAGTTTCCAGGAAGAAACTCTTCTCCATTCAACATTCGCCAGAAATGAACTCTAATTTAGAGCTAGATCGTTTAAAATGTCAGCACTGGGAGGTCACAGACTAGAACTGGACACTGTGACCAAGTATCTGTCAGTCTGTGTGTGTCAAACGCTTTTGAGGAGCTTCAGAGAATCTCAGAGCACTGTGAACTTGACTCTTGGCTTTCTGCGGGGCACATGCGTCACAGCGCATGAAGAATAGCGGTTCTGACAGAAAACATCACTGTGGGGCTTCATTCAAGTGTGTTGACCAAAACACTCACTCTTTCAGGGCTTTATCTCTGCAGGCTTTTTGTCACTCTTTCAAGGTCCAATTCACACCTTCTCAACAAGATTCTGCTTCCTTACCTGCTGGTTTACTGGAAAGTTTCTGTTGATCTTCTTCACCTGCGACAGGGTCATAGAAATTAACAGGTTAGACTTATGACTTATGTTTCTACAAAAATGTATATTAAAATATATCAAAGAAAGAAAGAAAAAAAAAAATATATATATATATATAATTTAAATATATAATTTAGAGATGACGTGTGTACAATAATTAGATTAAAAAACAAATAATAATATTCATATGTTTTACAATTATGGATGGGCCAAATAAATGTTAACATATATAAAGGAACTATAGGTTTCTTAATGTTTGTTTTATTAATCTGCATTAATTTCTGCTAAATAAATAAATGAAAAAATATGAATGAATAAATGAATGAATGAATAAATAAATCATTAAATAAATAAAAATAAATGAATAAATATATATATATTATATTATTTCTACATTTCATTTTGAGTAATGTGGCCCTTCGTATGTATTGCACTATAAAATACAAATATAAAATATAAAACATGCAATTTTAAATAGATTACAATATTTCTATTTATTAGATTTTAATATTCATAAACCTTTAAATATATGATTAGAATAATATATATTTAGAGTACTTAAAGATAATGTGTGCACTATAATTAAATAAGTTGTTAATAAAACATGTAAAATGTATATTTTTTCAATAATTACATTGAACTATAAAATATAAAAAATGTATTTTGAAATAAACAAATAGTTTAATTATTTCTATATATTCTTTTTATTCTATTAATTATATTCTACATATATATTTAAAATCATATAGATGATTAAAATAGATTTAAAGATGTGTGCACTATAAGTAATAGATTCATATTTAAACAATATAAAACATTTTAAAATATTTTTTAAACATATATTGAAATATGTAGTAAGTAAATATAAAATATATTTTATATATTTTAAACATTTCTTTATATTATACTTATATGCATATTGTTATGTTTATATCAACATATATTTAAAATTTATTATAATGTACACTATAAAGTAGGCCCATGTACTTTGAGGAGGGGATAAAATCTGTGAAAATGCCTTAATTTTACATAATTTTTTTACTTTTACATTTTACATTTATTTATTCTGCAGATGCTTTTCTCCAAAGTGACTTGCAGAAGAGAAACACTGTACGTAATTTACAGTATTTGAAGAATATTTTGTGGAGGAAACACCAACTACGGATGGAAAAAAATCGATGTATGATGCGCAGGTTTCATGAATCCTTTCCAATCAGCCTCTGATTCCCGACAGAAGAGATTTCCTAGACATCTCAATCATAAATCCTACCAAAAGGCCAGTGAAGTATCGCAGTCTGCTTCACGGATATAAAATAAAGCACTCTGGTGATCACCGAATGACCTTTAGTGTGTCTCAGTCCAATTATTCAAGCAGCAGATAAAAGAACGCAATACATCTTGTGTGTTTCAGACTAACAGAGGAACTACTGTTCGTCCAGAGCTCAGGAGAATCACTCCTGCTGTGAAGCTTTACTCAAGATTAACACTCTCACTGGCTTCATTACCCACGTAACCCCGGCCAGTCTCTACCGCCTCACAAATGACTCTAATAGCTCCATTTGAATGTGGAATAAGGTCTATTTTCCTCGCAGAAAATGGACTGGAAGCTCACCCAGATGGTCCCTCCACAGAATAATCCAAAGCAAACGCTACAGTACACTGTTGTGAGGAGCAAACTCATCTCCTTTGAGAGGATTTCTCGGGGAAATGCTAAACACACTCAAAATAAATGAAGGCAAGATGGAGGATGGAGGATTTTTGATCTGGGCCACGAGGCTCACGGCGCGCTCTATCGGTAATTAAGAGTGAAATCCTTCATTGTGTGGGAAATGCCATTTTAATGCCTTAATCTACTGCATTGAGAGGATTACAACACATGACCTGCCTGGCGAAAATGAAAATTTATGACGAATAATTCACTGTCTTCCCGAATTACCTCCATCATTGAGCCTAAATGGAGTTTATCGCACAAATTGGTTCGGTGCACTCTCTCTGGAGACAATGAAGCACTATAAATGTTGCCCTGACGCAGTCGCACAAAGATCATCCGGTCCAAACAAAACACAGCACCTTGTGTTTCAGGTGGCATTTATCAAAGAACTTGTAGACAAACAAGGAAAGGAAATGAGGGGGAACAAAAGCAAGAAATGTCACGATTCACGCTGAATATGTGAATATAGCAGGGCTCCAATGTTGGTAGGCTGTCAAAGAACAACTTGAAATATATAAATGTACTTTTATATTGTGCAAAAAGACACGAAATCGAACAAAACGAATGGAAGTGAAGGAAGACATACAAATCCATGCATATTTTTCAACTAAGTGTATAACTTAATTTGATAAACGCTGATAATATTTGGTTTTTATTTTTAAAAAGGCTAAATAAAGACAAAAGTGGTCTTTGGATATAACATAAATGTATATGTAAATTAGTTTTTAACGTGTGTGTATATATATATATATATATATATATATATATAAACATGTGCATGTATATATAATAAAAAAAAAAATTATGTTTATATATTAAATATATTTATATATAATATAAAATATAAGAATATAAATATATAAATGTATATACATAAAAATATTTTCAAAATACATACTGTATATATATATATATATATATATACATACACACACAAACTTGCATGTGTATATATATATATATATATATATATATATAAGAAAAATATGTTATGTTTATGTATTAAATATATTTATATATAATATAAAATATAAATATATAAAAACATATACATATAAATAAACAAAAACTTTTATTTTGGATGTCATTAATCGTTTGACAGCACTAATATATACACACACTACTGTTCAAAGGTTTGGGGATAGTAACATTTTTACGTTTTTTTAATAAAAAAAGAATACTTTTATTCAGCAAGGATGGATTAAATGTATAATTTATCATTTTTATTAATCAAAAAATGCATCACTGTTTCTTCAAATAATTTAATAAGCCTTGTTTATTTTAAATTGTAATAATATTTCACAATATTGCTGTTTTTACTGTACTTTTTAAAAAACAAATATAGCCTTGGTGAGCATAAGAAACTTCTTTCAAAAACATAAAAAAAAATCTAACCAACCAAAACTTCCTGAATGGTACTCATTAAACATCATTATTAATTAAACTTTTTTGTGGTAAGTTCTTCAAAACATAAAACGTTTTATTTTCTCCAGGTTGAAACAAAATTAATCTCAGAATTTTAATGTGAATTCAGATTTTTGGGCCTCTCTATACATTGAGTAGTCACACTTTAAGACACAGAGGTTAAAGTTCATCAGTACTTGAAGATTTAATTTGCAAAAACCGATAAATGCCACTTGGAAAAAAAAAGAACTGATTGCCGTGCATTATTCTCCACATATAGCACAATCTGAAAGCCAGTTTTGTCTACTTTCAAGGCATCACTAGCTCTTTTTTATATTTTGAAGAACTTAAAACGCTCATCTTCAGAACACATATTAAGATATTATTGATATTACCCTCCATAGACAGCAACACAACTGAAATGACGATCGGAGAATACTTTTTTTGTGCAATAAAAACAGAAATAACATCATATACTCTACCATTCCTCTCCTATGACTTACGTCTTCTTCCATTTTAGAGAATATTACTGCGTAAGTGTACACTTTCTTTTAGGCGCAAGCAACCGCAGATTACGCACATGCACGTGCTTTCACCCGGATGTAAACAAGACTGATTACGTCAGATACGTTAAAGCTTGCATATGCGGCGCGTTGAGATACTCTGTAAAATGGCAGAAGAAGTAAGTCACGAGAGAAGCGTAAATGATGTTATTTTTGTTTTATTTGCACAAAAAAGTATTCTTGTTGCATTGCAAAACTGAAGTTGATCCACTGATGTCACATGGACTGTTTGGTTGTTAAACTGCTACACTTTTACCGTGCTGAAACTGCATTGCACTCACGTTGTGCTTGGTAAGGGCAGAAATGTTTGAAGCTATTGCTTGCAGCCAGTCGGTGCATTCGTCAGGACTGGGGCACTGAATTACCCCGCTGCACACCCCATCCACAGCAATCACTTGAAAAGCATTTTGCCTGGAGAAATTAAAAATATGCACACTCAGGAGACATTCCACAAAATGCAAAAAGTAGCTAACTAAGGTCTAATTCTCCTTCTTCAATTCAAAGCAATTTAAAAAACAGATTGATTTAATTCAATCCAATTTAGGAGTTTTCAATTACGTTCCACTTGATGTGCAAAAAGGTCTCATTTCGAATAGCTTAACCTCATCAAAGTTTGCATTTGGTATTAAAGGTCTAATGTGGTTCATTTGGGAACGGCTGTGAATTACTATAACCCCTAAAACACTAATCAAGGAAAATCCTGTGTGACTAGAATACAAACAGAATTACCAGATGAAAGCAAGAGCAAAATACATCACGTTAGGCACTGCAACTCTACAAAACACTGTAAGTGCTGTCAAAGCCAAAGACAAAACAGCTCACCTGCAAATGTCAGTACCTGGGATGTACTGGGACAGACGCGCATGCAAGAGTGGGATGAGACGAAGATCCATCCATCTCTTCTCCCAACGCAACCCCGGAGACATCGGCCAAGACGAGCAAGACAATGTGTCCTGCCACATACATGGAGATCAGAGATTATAAAGACAAACAGAGAGAGAGAAATTATTGGAATAATAACAATAATATTAATACTCATTTTTAATAAACATTTTATTATTATACATTTTTTTTTATTTTATTTTAAATTATTTTATTATTACTTAAATTATACAAAATTAAACAAACAATGAAATGTATTAATAGTGCAATACTACTGAACTGTAAAATAAAAAATAATGTTTAGAAATAATAATAAAACAATTTTTATAACACTTTAATATTTAAAACTTTATTTAATTTTTTTTTTATATATTTTTTATTTTTTTAATACTTAACTTATAAAAAATTAAACAATGAAATGTATTAATAGAGCAATACTATTGAACCCCAAAATAAAAAATGAGTGTTTAAAAATAATAATATTACTTAAATTATACAAAAGTGTATATATAATACAATGAAGTGTATTAATAGAGCAATATTTAATGAACTGTTAAATATTTTTTTATTAATAATAATAATAATTATTATTATTATTATTATTATAACAACATTTTATTATTATTTAAAACTTTATTTTATATTTATTTTATTTTAAATTATTTTATTATTACTTAAATTATACAAAATTAAACAATGAAATGTATTAATAGTGCAATACTATTGTACTGTAACATAAAAAAATAATGTTTAATAATAATAATAATAATAATAATAATAATAATAATCTAGTAATAATTATAGCTGTTTTAATTTCTTTGCTTTCAAACTTTAATCTATAGAGCTTTTATTTTGGCGGAAAACCATAGAGGGACATTTAAGCTTCTCTTTTGTTGACAAGAGATTTATTATAAACAATTCTGATTATAAATTTGTGTAGATGGTTACAGGTTTTCAAATGCATTGCCAGACGTACACAAGGTGGCATTTAGGGATCTTTATACAGACTGTTCAATGCTTCAGAGGCGGCAGAAATGCATTTACACAGCCATTACAACTGTATGCTTTGATACTAGCTGGTAAGATGGGTCTGATTTAGTCTGGCTTTTGCATTGCATTTTTACACTGAATTTTGAGCAGATGTTTACCGTGTTGTTGGGATGGTAGTTCAGATGTAGGCCGCTGTCACACAGTGGAGAAGATGTTCCACTGCTCTGGTCACTTGGTATACCTAAAAAAATAAAATACATGGGTAAATAACTAGGTTATTTCATAATAAATTTGACTTTAAAAGACTTTGACTTTAGGTTGTATATTAACCGGTGAATGTCGACGTACATGAGCAGTCCTCACACAGCGGCAGCTTCAGAAATGCAGGGGTCCTCTTCAGGAAAGACACGGTCAGAGTCACTTCCTCGCCTGCGTTTCGCAGAACCTGCACCTGAGAGCAATAAATATGCTTGCTTATTACTTTATTAGAAAGGATGTGTCACTCATTTTGGCGCAATTAGTCAAGCTTTTAAAGGTTGAGTGTAAATTACTGACACTCTTCTGTTAAAAGATTGAACACATGGATAAAGATTTAACAAAACAGCACTGATTTATTATATAGAAAAGATGAAGCATACCACTTCTTCATGACGATAACTCCTCACGTTAATGCCGTTTATCTAATGACAACATTGGTAAAAGAGTACAAATTAGTATTGAGAGAATAGATCCTGATACAGTGTGTTCAAAAGTCTGCATGAAGTCTCTGATGCTCACATTTATTTGATCAAAAATACAGTAAAAACAGCAATATTATGACATATTATTACAATTTAAATAAACTGTTTTCTATTCGGATATAAATTAGAATGTAATTTATTTGTGTAATCAAATGCTACATTTTCATTAGTGTCACATTACCCTTTAGAAATCATTCTAATATAAATTCTAGTATTTCTTATTATCAATGTTTATAAGAACAGTTGCACTGCTTCATATATTTATGCAAATTGTGATGTTTTTTTCAGTATTCTTTCATGAATAGAAAATTTAAACAGATCTGTATTTATTTTTAAACAATTAATTGCATCCTTGCTGATTAAACATATGATATATATATTACTATAAATGTGTGAACTCTGAAATCTGTATGTAAAATTGCTTGTTGCAAGGACATCAACCAAAGATCTGAATCAGATCAGAATACAAGATATAATAATATTAACTCATTCCCAGCCATTGACAAGATATCTTGTCAATTAAGAGGCAACGCTTCCCCACCAAAGACAAGTTTTTACGGCAATTTGTGCTCTACACTATAAACATATGTATGTGTGTATAAACATATGTATATGTGTGTGTGTGTGTATGTGTATAAACGTGTGCATGTTTATGTGGTTTATGAGGACACAAATTTGTATAATGACATGGGTATGACAAAGGTATTACAATATGAAGGTGATTTATGAGGACATTTTCAGTGTCCCCGTAATTCAAAAGGCTTAAAAAACATACTAAATGGTGTTGTTTTGAAAATCTAAAAATGCCTGTAGTTTCCTGTAAGGAGTAGGTTTAGGTGAGGTCAGTGTAGAGCAATAGCACATACAGTCTGTACAGTATAAACACCATTACACCTATGGAGAGTCCCCATAAATCACAAAAACCAAAGTGTGTGTGTATATGTTTGTTCTGTTTATTGAATGTTATTTCAATTATTTATAGAATTATTTACAGGTGAAAGAATATCACCTGTATAATAATTTTGCTTAACAATTGCAGCACTTTCATAAAAATGTGCTACTTTGATATTGATAAAAATGCAATTTTCTATCTGAATCAATCTATCTTAATTCAAGTGGTAATAAAACATGAACACAAAAAGGCTGTTTGCGCCTAGAAGAAAGTGTACGCTTACGCAGTAATATTCTCTAAAATGGAAGAAGACGTAAGTCATTGGAGAAGAATGGTTGAGTATATGATGTTATTTTTGTTTTCTTTGCGCAAAAAAAGTATTCTCCTATCATCGCAAAACTGAAGTTGATCCACTGATGTCACATGGACTTTTTTACCCGTGTTTTTACCATGTTTCTGGATCTGGGATCATTTCAGTTGTGTTTCTGTCTATGGTGGGACAGATGGCTCTCTGATATCATCAAAAATATCTTAATTTGTGTCCGAACGAAGGTCTTACAGGTTTGGAACGACATGAGGGTGAGTGATTAATGACAGAACATTCATTTTTGGGTGAACTACCCCTCTAAATTCAGCAGATAGTCAATGCAAGCATATTTTGTTTATTGTTACGAGAATACTATGGATATTATAAAGAAATTTCCGCATCTAAAACATGCCCTTCATGTCCAGAAAAATGCATACATAATTCAAAATGAATATATAATTCGAATAAAACCGCTCCAAAATGACAACTCAAATTCCCATCAAAAGAAAGACGCTCCCTAAACATCTGCTGGCTGAAAACCGTGGGAGTGTTAAACGGTCCCTAACGCTGAAATGATCTCAGTCTAATGACCTCGTTTATGTATTTGTGCATACCTGGAGAATACCATCTCCAATAAACAGAAGTCCGGAAAGTTCAGCTGCGAATGAAAGAAAAGACAAAAGCACAAACCAATAAACAACTTGTTTCTGAGTAGGAGGGAAGAGAGAGAGTAAATAAAGAGCCTACCCTTCTGTTCTTTTGATATTTTAGATATAACAACAGGGATCTTGTGTTCGGCACCACCCTATGAAAAAATCATAACACAAAGACTTTCAAAGTCTTGCAAGAAATGCGCGCGCTGAGTGAAAGCTGCGAGAAACTGCACAATCACCTTGATGCTCAACCCAAAGCCTCCGATTGTCTGCCGACGGATCGTTACTGTTCTTTCCTGTAAGAAATCAAAGGAAACTCGTCACTTTCATGCCACACCAAGACAGTTAGTTTACTTTTCATTTCAATTTGCTTCATGAAACCAAGAAGGTCCTTAATTAATTTGAATAGCCTCCTTTTCATGTAGATTTCCCGGGAGGAAAAACGGCACCATGCCAACAATGCCAGTAACTTAATTAAAGGGCAGTGAATATAACATGATCTGTCTGTTTAAAGCAGCGCTAAAGCTGCTGTCTGCCGTAAGGACAATGATAGATGCAACACAATGGTCAGAATATTCTGCAGCGAATGCCAGAGAAATACATACTTGGCAGTTTCATTCTGTATCTGACAATGATGTTGAAACAAAGGGGCACAGGTTAACCGGATTAAATATGAAATCAGTCAAAGCAAATTCCTACATGTGTGGTGACACATTCCAGAGCTGAATAATGACTCAGTCGCAAATAAAAGAAAAAAAAGGCAGAGCTGTTCTTTTCTTGCGGCGAGATATTTTGAGGTAATGCCTCAGGCTACGTATTTATATCCTGAGCTGCATAAAAATATTTCAATGAAAGGTACACCAATAAAATTCTCAGCTGTAATTAGCAAAGTCCTCTTGACATAAGCAATAATGTATGTGTATAAAATTATGAATCAATCAATCTATCAAAATCTCAAAACAATTAAGAGACAACTTCAAAATGTATTTGGAATGACTAGATGTGTGTAAAATGGCAATATTTTTTTTTTCTATAAATGTCTGATAACATTTCCTCCAAATTTTAAATAAAAATATTGTCATTTAGAGGTGTTTGGGTTTTTTTGCAGAAAATTATTATTGAGATAACAAATGTTTTCATTTGCTGTGATTCAAAGTCAAATACTGATTCTTTTGAAGTCAAAACACTGGTATTGTGTTGTCTAAAAATGAATCTACTGTATGTCTGAAAACATGACTTCTTTTTTGTTATTTTGATCATTTTCATGCTCAAAATGACAACGTTTTTATTAACATTTGTAGGAAATGTCATCAGTAGTTTACAGAATAAAGTAAAACATTCAAACACATAACTATAAATCATAAGTTCAGTTAAAGTGAGAATTTTCCAGAGCTGTTCATACATAAACAAATATATTTTTATTCTTTGTATTATAACATATTCTTTATAATCTAAACTAAATCACAATCTAAATTAATATTTTTTAACATGCAGAAATGAATCCTGTTTGTCCATGTTGACATTCATTTTTTATGAATGTGAAAATATTAATGACAAATGAATTTATTATGAATATATTAATATTTATTAATATCTTTCTATGTATCAAATTTCTACATAAAATCTAATATATACCTCTACACACACAAACACACACACATATATACATATATGAAGACTTCATTTGCAAAAACAGATAACTCATGTTTTTTTCATTGTGCATTCCAAGTCATTTCAATCAAAATGCAGTTGGGTTACTTTGATTTGGTTTTAAAAAAAAAAAAAAAAACGAACTAACACAATAACACACAATAAAAACATGATAACACGATTTATCAATGTAAATATTAATCACAATTAATTGCATCCAAAATAAACATTTTTGTTTACATAATATATGTATGTGTGCTGTGTATATTTATTATGTATATATAAATACAAACACACACATGTATATATTTCCGAAAAATATTTTGTTATATATTAAATATATTTATTTATAATATAATTTATACGGATTAAAATATAGACATGTAAACACAAATAAATATTTTCTAAATATACACTGTATGTGTGTATTTATATCATAAATATACACAGAACACACACATGTATTATGCAAACAAAAACTTTTATTTTGTACGATTAATCGCGATTAATTGTTTGACAGCACTAATATATATTATTACTTTAATAATATGCATGAATGCATGCACTATCCAACCAAAAATGTTAAAAGAGTAACATTTGCCTTCATGTTGATGTGACTTTTACTTAATAAAAAGAACATTTTAATGAAAAATTTTGTCTATTTATGTCTTCAAAAGTCATTTATATTGTAGTCAGGTGATTTAGCCATTATAAATGATATTTTTGACCTTACTGTTGTCACATTAAGAACACGTTAATGGAAACCGATGCAGTCCCTGACAAGTCCAGAACATGCTGAACAGCTGCTTCACGTCATAGCTTTGTATTTTCCAGGACCGGATCAATCTGGCTTATAATGAGAAGTGCTGAACTCACACTCGAGTAGAATGGTTCTCCAGACACACAGATGACGTCTTGCTCTTGAATGGTGAGAATATCTTTGGCCAGGTGCAGACGGATATTGAAAGGCTCCTCGCTACCATCTTGAAGCAAATAAATCCCAGTCTTTGTCTGAAACAGCCAGAGTCACACAAACATCTGTAATCCTCACTTGACAACATGAACTTAATTAGCCGTGAAACTGATCGCGTGATAAACAGCGAGGGCTTGTGTTTGCAGAGTCACGTTTGCCTGGCAGAGACACAAGCGAACATTCAAAGTCATATCAGGGAGAAACATTATTGCTAGACCATCTGGACTTGGTTATTCATTTGTGGAAGATGTTTTGCCTCTGCTCTCATCCAAGTGGCTTCATCAGTTATCTGATAGTGGATTAAACATCTTCACACCACATAATGTCATAATGACTGATGAAGCTTTTTGAATATGTGACAAAATGTCTCCAACAAATGGATAATGAAGTCCAGATGCTCTTGAATACATTGCATCTTGACAGACTGCCTGTCAAGAGGCTTATTGGTTCCATATTTATTCAGTATTTACCACAAGGCCTTTACTTCGGTAGATAAATGTTTGAGAAAAATGACATGAGAATCATGTAGCTATAAGGCACTGTGAGCACTTTCACTTCAAGCTGCCTCGCAAGATGTAATTTTGAGCAATGAAACGTTCCTGCCCTACAGTAATCGTTTAAAGTACAGCAGATGGGCAAACTTAAATGGCTCTGCTTTAACAGTTTTTAAATAACACTTCATTAATGGCAGTTTCTTCCAGTATTCTCGCTTTGAGCCCTGTGGACTTGAAGAAACAATCTCTCTTTAAACACTTTTTTGGGGGTCTAGTGTTCAATTTAGTGTTTTATGTCCAACAGTGCATGTACTTTACATGCAAGAGAGATGATTTCAGTCTTTTTTTGGAAAGTTATGAACATTTTCAAAACATTAGAAAAATATGCATTGTGTTTAAGCAATATTGGCATAATTAAATGCTCCATTTCTCATTCAGGGTTATTATTTCCTAGTAAAAACTGTATATTTAAAATGCATTTATTAAGTATAGTCCAAATGTATTAACATATTAACTGCTATAGACTGATATAAAAATAATAATGAAACTTTATTTGGAGCATTACTTGTACACAATGCACATTTCTTAATATTAACCCTAAAATGTGTTGAAATGTCAATATTAAAGAGGATTGTATGATCTTTGTATAATATCAGCCTTTAAATGCAAGATATTTAAAGTATACTTGCAAGAGTTTCACTTTAGCACAATAACATATACTTACTATATATATTTAGATGGACTTCAGCACAATTAAAGTGCATTAAGCACAAAATTAGTTTCAATTTAGTATGCTTTATACCATTTCATTATATCAAGTGTGCAATTGCAGGGTAGTTTTATTAAGTACATAATGTATTTGTATAGTATGCATGAAATATTTCATTTAAATATATTTCAAATACATTTTAGTACATTTTTCTTTTAGTTAAAAACTGAAACTAAAATTAAAACTTAAGAGAAAAAATATATAAAATATTAAAAAATATAATTATAATATTTAAAAATATAATCATTTCAGTTATTTCACTTTAATTTAGCATGATGCACTAAAATAACTACAACTAAAGCATAAAAATGTATACAAAAAAATTATACAAAATAAAAATGACAAAACCATACAACAAAATTATTAAAAATTTAACCTAAAATTAAAATGAAAATGGAAAATAGAAGAACAATGTACCTTTGAATAAAATCTATCATAATATCTAATACTAACATAATAACATTGGTCTCCTTTTTATAGTATTTTATGTTTCCTAAACAAACACAAGTAAAAAAACGTAAAAAATTTAATTAAAAAATATTCTGCTGTGCAATAACTAGCTTGATTTTTCCATTGTTTTCTTCACACATCATACTTCAAACTGCAAACTTGTTAGCATTAATAAAAAGAACCGCAGGGACATAAAATAAAAAAAATAAAATAAAAAAAATAAAAACCTACAATGCTCTAATCATTATAAATTCAGAAGACACTTAACAGCGAAAAAAGACTGCATCCCTATAGTTTATTCAAGAATTTTTGTTAATACATATTTCATAATTTCACATTGTAATATTTTAGCCAACATCATGGTGCTTTCATTATTATTTCATTAAAGCTTTTTCCCCTTTGAAACGTTGCATAAAACTGACTCTGTGTATGGCCTTGGCCTTTCTGCTTGTCAGCACAGTAAAAAATGAATAAAATAAATTCCTCAGGGCCCAGTTGTGTTGTAAGACCCGTTCCTGTGATGACCAAATAGGTTGGTAAGCAGCTGCTTATAAAATAGGAAAGAGGCCTGGATTTCTGTTGAGTCTGGCATCTGCATCATTGCACTTTCTTGCAAAGTCAGTCAAATACTTTATACCAGAATGAAATGTATTCCATAACTTCAGTTGCTAGGACACATGCTTGATTCTGTTGCCATAGCAATCAAGTGTCAGCCATTTTTAGTGTACCCTTGAGATTTTCAGTCAAAACATGCTCAGACATAGACTATGGCTATTCCAGAAGTAAAATTACTGTAGTTAGTCCAGGAGGACTGCATTAAATCACACAATTAAGAAGAAGCACAGCCGATATGGTTCTCAAATTGATGCTTCAGCAAAGTTAAAATGCCCACAGGCTTTGAAAAAACCCTACCAGATTTCGTAGAAAATGTAATCAAACATTTAATAACAAAAAAAGCTATTTTTTCTGACCACAACATGTTGAATCTTGCCTTGCACATCATGTTTGAAAAGCATAGCAGTGTTTGTAAATAAACAGAAATACTTCTGTCTATATACACAAGACTTATCCTCCTCTGAGCGCTCATTAATCTTCCACACATAAGCGCTCTTCTGTGTCCCCGTTTCTGAGCCCAAAAGCTATTAAATTTGTGCTCTCTGCATTCATAGTAGCCTTGTATCCCATCCCAAACTGCATTAATATAATGCAGGTCCCATCGAATGTCTGGAATTTTAACGAATTGTGAAGAACATCCAGATTAGCGTTGTTTCTCAGACACTGATATATAGCTTATAAAGTACAATCAGCTGGTTATTATTGCAAAATAAATCCTGACAGGTTGATCAAGACCACTAAATGAATAAATGCTTGGACTTACATATTGATTCGAGTTGGTATTATTTATTATTTATCTTGCATTTATATGATATCAAAGAAAAAAAACACTGCAGTATATTGTGCAAAAAATGAGCATAGAAACAAAATGAATATTGCTACTAATATTACAGCGATTTTAATAATGAAGTAATTTTCACTGTAATCTATAGCTGAGATGCAAGACTCTAATACTGAGATGTCCTTGAAAAAGTTCACCCAAAAATGAACATTTGGAGGAAATTTTCCCTCGCAGCATTTAATTAAACAATTTTATTTTTACTTCAAACTGCTGCTTCCAGCTAAAATAAAAGTCCTTCGTAATATTGCTTTCTCCAGAGAAAATGTTGTCTGAATCAGGAGAGAGATATGCACAGATCAAGCACTGTTTACAAGCAAAGACAGGCCAAAACAGCTCTAAACAAATGTGTAGATGGTGATTTTCATTGGAGGAAGGGTCATTATGGATTATGGACTGGCATTTTGGCCAGAAGGAACAGTTTAAAGTGCCCCTATTAAGTGTTATGAAAGGTTCACATATTGATTCTGGGAGTCCCAAACAGATTGACAATGCATTCAAGGTCAAAAAACAATTCCATTATCTTATAATATGCATTTATTTTTATCTTAAACTATTCATTCAACGATTCATTTTTTCAAAGCTCTTTGGTGATTGGTTGATTTTATTTAAAGCAGTGTTTGTGAGCTTTTAATGCTCCAAAAGCGGCACCTAGTGGCGAAGAATAATTAACATTATCATTCAGACCAACACTAAAAGATCAACAAGTGAGTGGGCAAAATGTTTCATGTTCGGCTTAGGACTCGTTTTAAAAACAACTTGATTCAAAGATTCAGAGTCGACTCTTTCTTTTGTGAGACAATAACTTTTCGCAATTTTTCACTTCACAAGACATTAACTGATGGACTGGAGAGGTTTGGATTATTGTGATGTTTTTATCAGCTGTTTGGACTCTCATTCTGACGGCACCCATTCACTGCAGAGCATCCACTGGTGAGCAAGTGAAATAATACTACATTTCTCCAAATCTGATAAAAAAACTAACTCATATACATCTTGGATGACCTAAGGTTAAATTTTCAGCAAATTTTCATGTTAGGGTGAACTATTATTTTAACAGTCACACTAATTAGGACACACAAATGAATTTAAAAAGTGCTTGTATTTGCTTGTTATACAGAGCATAACAAAACTAATAAGATATCATATCTTTCACTTTATAAACTGTTAAAACTAACAATGATATCAAACAACTTTTGTACCTTTATTTCTGAGAGTGTGGAACGTGCTATTGACCAATAAATATATACATTAAACATAAAATATGATTTAGCATAACCACATTTAATTATTTATAGTTAGTTATTATGGCTTTTTACTTTCTATAATAGATTGTAATCCTCTTTATAATCCTTACATTAAGTCCTTTAATGTCATCAAAATATGAAAAGTATTTCAGAGAATGAAGCTGTAAATCTGTTGTCTGTTAAATAACTGCTTCCTAGTCTGCAGACGGGGGAATTAAAGCAATCGGTTTTGACCTAACATCTTTGTTCCCCAGTGGAAAGTCACCAAATCCATTTATTTGATCGATGTGCTCCTGCCTCCCTCCACGACTTCAGCGAGCATTTATTTGGATAGAGTTTTGTTCAACAAATAACGCCGAAATGGATCTGTTACAAGCTGTACGCAAAAAACTACTTTACCTAAAATAACTAAACATTTCAACTAAAAGCATTACTTACCTCTTCATTTGAAGTCTTGAAATCCATGTGCTAAGGTCAGAGAAACAGCCCTTAGAGAGGAAGAAAGATGAAAAAGAAATCCAATCATCGTGTAATTAAAGCAAAAAGCTAAACATTATTGACCTTCGAAGATAAATGTGCTTGCAATGAAAGTTGCATATGTTGCAAAACAAAGAACAATTCATAATAGATAAATGAAAATGCATGGGAAATTAATCAGTGCGTAGTTCGGGGAGAAACACACAACTTTGCCTTGCATGAAAGTGCACTTGGATGTGCAGAAATTTAATCAATACTCTTCACAGCAAATTTATTTTGACAAATAACAACAGCATCTGGACACGCAAAGCCAAAGAGGAGGACGCGCTTAGATATTCGGTGCAAAAAAGCTTTTTTTGAAAACTCCTAAAAGTGTTACATTTCTATTTTGCTAACGTGTGGATGGCAGAAGAGATTAACCAACCGGAAAGCAATAACCACTTCTGAATACAAATGCAAATGTGGCATTTCAAGTCGCTCAGAGGCCTACTAAATAATTCAGTGAGAGTTATTGTCAAACAATATATCAGCCTGTTTGGGATGGTCTCCGAACATGTACTGCAATTTCTGCTTTGCTGTACATGGTCTGCTTGAACGCTTCATTGTGCAATAAGAATATGGCATTCAAGCAAATCCTATGGTCAGGGCTGGTGTTAATGTTATTAAACCAACAAGTGATAATAATATCTCCATTATTAAGATGTAAGATGAATGCCAAACCACAGTGAAGCATCATTAGCATAATTATTGAATCATAATAATGATCCGGTGGCGTAATGACGGACACAAATGGACCAATCTTGCAAAAACACATCTTATCATAAAAATGCACTGTATTTCATTTGATTTTGGGATGAAATATGACTCAGGCGTGCTGTTTGTGAGATTCACCCAGCAACAGTTTTTCTGGTACACAATGATACGTATTTGTACAGGTATGAATAAATCACTGGAGGCATTTCCTGCTGTGTTATTCCAGTGCTGCTTTATAAACGTCTTAATAATTCATATCGTGAAAAGAATCACACAGCAGTAGCTGACCACAGCGCTGTCGTCGTTTAGCATCAAAATGCCGCTTGTGTAATAAGAATTAAAACCGTCCTGAAGATTGTTTCACAGAGGAGTCACTTCTGCTATTCCATCTCCCAAAGTAGCTCAAATTAAAATCACGACCAGCGGAGCACATTTAATCAGAACAATCGCATAATTTGCACAGTCTGAAACCACTCAGCGGGGCAAATGTGGAGGGATTACAGCTCTATCTGCCAGTTTTTTTTTGTGGAAGCTTGTTTCTGCCATGGGATAAAATAATTAAACTGTAATTGCGACTTTTTTTCTCACAGTTCTGACGTTTTTTCCTCAGAATTATGAGTTTACATATCGCAGTTCAGTTTTTTCTAACTCAATAAAAAAGGTAATTGACTTTTTATCTCACAATTCTGCCTTTTTTCTGGCAATTAAAAGTTTGTAGCTTCACAGTTCCGACTTTAAGTTTATTTCTCAGTCATTCAGAGTTTTTCTCACATTTTGAACATTTTTTTAGTTTCAGCCACAGAAAGAAAATGTAAAAATGTAGCTGACTTTTCATCGCACAAATCTTGCAAAAGCAAGAATTATTTTTCTTGCTCTTGCAAGTTTGAATCTCATAATTCTGACTTTTCTAATCAGAATTGCAAGTCTGAGTTTAAAAAAAATTAAAATCTCAGAATTCTATTTTCTTGTTTGCTTGTTTGTTTCCATGACAGAATAAAAAATGAAAAAGTCATTTTTTTAAAATCTTTTTATCTCACAGTTCTGATGTTTTTTTCTTGGATTTCTGAATTTATATGTTAGCATTCTGACTTTTTTACATTTCTAAATTTATGTCTTGCAACTTCGACTTTTCTGCCTTATTTGTTCTTAATTCTGAGTTTTTTTAAGTTTCTCCTATAAAATGACAAATAAAAAAGACAATTCTGACTGTTTTCCCCTTTCTTCACACATCAGTTTAACATAATACTATAGAAGAATTATGGTACATTTACCATTGTTAATAAAAGTAAATTTTGTATGCCTCCCAACTTAAGCTGTGATGTACTGTCAAATATGCGTTAATAATTGCACTTAATAATGCAAAACAACAGCAATTTTATGATTAAATCACATTTATTTTTAATACCCCCACACATCACCCCCCAGCACTACTAAATCTGCTTCTGGTGCCACCATCTGTAGAGCTTTTTATATCTCACAATTCAGAGTTGTATCATAATTATATCATAATAATTGCACATTTATATCTCAGAATTCTGAATTATGCCTTTTAATTCTGACTTTTTTCCTCAAAATGTTTACATCTCAAAATTAAGGGGGAAAAGTCAGAACTGTAAGGAAAAGTTGTCTAAACTGAGATAAAAAAAAAGGCTCAAATTACCTTTTTTTAATCTCATTGCAGACACAAACTTCCATAGTTTTCACCACATTCTGTCTGTACTCCAAACGCAAGGACAGCCCGGCTATTTTCCCCAACTTTAATCAGCGTGTTTTTGCTCTAAGAGTGCTTGAATGCTAAAATGCTGTAACATTTCTCCATAAGTGGCATGTGCCATAAGACACCTTCGTAAGCCAGATATATTGGCGAGCCCTTGGATTCCAAATTCCCCATTATATACCAAAAATTGACAAAAAGCCATCTCAGTGACGAACCATGTCCTCACATGGAGTGCACTTAAGAGGAAATAGCAATCTGAGGCTCATAACGGAGAGGATATGTGTCTCCAAAGCAGCGATGGTGAGTACCTCTTGAGTGCCATCTGTCAAAATGAGCTACATGCCCCTTTAAAACCTCTGAGCTGGAGGAGATGTCGCGGATCGCTCAGAATTTCCACCACGGATCGATTCTAGCTAAGAAAGTCCTGGCAGGATACACAAGGCCTTCAGAGAGTGGCTTTATGAATAATTCATCGGCGTGGCAAGAACGAGTGTTCCCTAATAAACATCTCTATGAGGTCTACAGGTCTTTCCACTCGCATGCCATCTGCAGCTTCCTTCATATACGGACCGAGAAAAGCCAATAAGTTTAACGCATGGCTAATGAAATCACTCTCATTGTCATCTTTCAAATACGCGGCAGAGCAATGCGCAGAAGGACGCTCAATACTTTATTAGAATGTAGAACATTTTAAAAATATTCATTATATTTTATTGATTCGATGAAGCTCTCACAGAGGCCTAGGGCAGTCACTGAGGCACTTTTTGGCTATAGAATTTAATAAACCAACATAACATGTCACAAACAATGATAAAAGGCACAGTATAAGATAAAACATTATGATAGCAGAGAAAATACAAAACATTTAGCGCACTAGTAAAGCCATAACAATGTCACAAAACATGTTTAATTCATTTTTCACCTTAAAAAATAGCTGGATATTTTGCTTTGTGACATTATGCCTAAATTCGCATTACTGCAATGCATTCAGATATTTTAATTTAATTTATTTTGTCATTCGTAATATTTTTAAGTCATGCTTCTCATTCGATTATAAAGTAAATGATTGCAATTTAATTATTTGCTTTGTTAAGAATAACTTTTTTAGAATGTATAATGTTTTTTAAAAAATATTCTATTATATTTATAAAGCTTAAATCTCCTTTCACAGTGACCTTAAGACCTAAGGCACTTTTTGGCAATAGAAACTAATAAACAAAAAATGATATCACAAAAAATAATAAAAGACACAATATACACAGAAAGTTGGTTTTAAAAATTACCCGAATAAACAACTTTTAGCACCCTAATAAATTCATAACAAAGTCACAAAACATTCATAAATCATATTCACCCCCAAAAATTAGGATATTTTGCACTGTGACATTATGAAGCACATAAATTCTCATTATCACAATGCATTTTGACTTTTAATGAATTTATTTTGCAATTCTTATTATATTTCATGATGATTCTTCTTTTATTCATATTACTCTAACAAATCAAATTATTTAAATTATTTTTAAAATAAGCTATTTTCTCTAAGTGAAGCCTATGCATAACTGATAAAATAAGGCAACAAAACCTACAAATTGCAGGTTTGGTTTGTTAATGCAAAATATAATCTCATAATTTTAAACATGCCTTAAAACACAACCGCTTTGTATTTTATAATATTATCATATATTATTGTTACAGTACTGGTTTATTAAAAATAACACCATGCGCAATACAGCTAAAAATCAATAGCAAGGTCATTCTTATACATTTAGAGCTCATTAAATTGCACTCGCTGTGGCTTGCGACCAAAAATAGAAATGTTGTTGGGTGTTCTTCACCGTGACTACATCATTTACTATGTGTTGTTTCTAGGCTTTGCTTTCTCTCAGTAACATGCCTGGCATTCAGCTCATACAGTTTCACACTGACTCACTCGCTTTGCCGTTCTGTGAAAATGAGATGTGATTTGCATGTTAACAGGACAGTGCAGTATGGCTTTTTTTTTTTTTCATCTGCAACATTATTTTAATACAGGCACCTCATCGGTTGGGCGTCTCGCAACAATTCCTTGAGCCTTCTGGGAGATGTCACAAAGAATTACGTTTTCTGCATCACAATGTACAGAGTAAAATGCAGCATTCCTCTCAATAGTACAAGAAATAGAGTCTAATATGCTTTCTAATAACATGACAGCAAATTTAATTCGACTGAGATGTTCTTAAAGGAACGGTTCACTCAAAAATTAAGTTTGTGTGTGAAACACCATGCTGACGCTGCTCTTTTCCATCCAACGAATGGTTATAGCGGCTGTCAAGCTTCAATAAGGACAAAAAAGCACCATAAAAATCCCATAAACTAGCACTCAACACTGGGAAGTACAAAAGTCATGCCTGTTTGGAATGACACAAGGGTGAGCAAATGATGACAGAACGTTGTTTTTTTTTGATGAACTATTCCTTTAAGATCACCTACTCAGCAAATGAGTCGATTTTTCAAGCTCCAGCTAGAGGCTTGGGTATTTTCGGCTTACCTCCAGGGAAAGATCTTCAGCACAGCACAGCATGGAGGTCAAGCCATGGGGAAGGAGGCAGGGGAGTCTTTGCAGATGCTGGTTAAGGGCTGATGTTTTTCTTTTCTTCCTTTCTTAATTCCAGTACAGGGTTTTGGCCCCCGGGCCCAGCCAGAGTCCTACAGCTGCTGGAGTAAAACAAGGAATTAGTAAGGTAGAATGATTCTATTAGCAAGGTCAGTTCGGTAGATTCTTTTCTTTAATATTATTTTTGCTCTTTTTAGCATCCAGACTTCAATTAGCATGCAGGCAGCGTGCTGCGCTTTCGCCGTTTGCGCTGTAAAAGCTTCTCTAAAAAGTATTTATTTTTAATTTCATCTCCTGCTGCTACAGAGTGTCATTTTTTAAATGTCCCATCGTGAGCATTGCGCTTTTAAAATGCTGTGTTAAGTTAAAAACAGACAAAAATCAAGATCCAGGCATTCTGTTTCATTCAAGATGATCCGTCTTGCCGTTTTTCAGCTGTTTCTTAAATGTAGTCGAGTTGATCTGGTTTCAAATGGTGGAAAATTCTAATAAAATCAATTAACCTTGTAATCTTGCAAAGTTACACTCTCAGAAATAAAGGTACAAAAGCTGTCACTGGGGTGATACCTTTTTAAAAGGTACACTTTTGTACCTATTAGGTTCAAATATGCACACTTTAAGTTCTTTTTTATTTAATATATCATTTTAAAGCAATAGAAAACACCCAAAATGAAGTTCTGTCATCATTTACTCCCCTTTATGTCATTTCTTTCTGCTGTAAAACATTAAATAAGATGTTTAACAGAACCTTTTATTATATTTGCGGTATAAGTGCTCTAAAGCCATATGACACCTTTGAAATGCAAGTTATTCACTTGAAAATATTGCTGGGTAGAATAACCCCAGTGGTCACTATTCACTCTCATTGTATAGTAAAGAGCAACTCAGAAAATCTGCTATGAATAACTCCTTTTATGCTACATTGAAGAAAGCTATTGAAATGGTTTGAAAAGACATGACGGGGAATAAATTATGGTGGAAGTTTCATTTTTCTCAGTGAACTATTTCATTTAAATAGAGAAGAAAATGCCTTTCTTTTTCCACATTTTTTGTTCTTTTTAAAGGCTTTGCATTTGATCAAACTGTCACAGATTCACCCAGCCAGCACAGACTAAATATTATACATGGATTTAAAATAAATAACACTTAATAAATTTATATGAATGCATTTGAAAATGTGGTAATATATTCATAATATATTAATATAAATATAATTTATATTGATTAATATAAACAAAATATTAATTTTCGATATAAACACTGATTGCTCTTAATACTGTTTTATATTACAATAACTCTGTTTTATATTTATGTAATACTAGTGCTAAGCAATAAACCAGTTCAAACTGTGTGAATTTAAGCAACATAAACAGTGTCATGTATTTAGGGATTCCTGTTAACTCCATACACTTATGGCTTATGGTTATAGAATTTATAATTATTAATAACACACAACTACCTCTTTACCTGGGCAAATAAACCAACTGCAAACAGCTGTTAACAGAAGCCAGAGATACAGAAGAAGAGAAGCAGACAGTGCAAACTCGTTCACAATGCATAAAATATTTGAAGAAAATTTTCTTCATAAAAGTTTAGTTGATATTTTCTTTTCATTTTATCTCTGTATACTGTAACACATATTAATGTAGTATTTAAAAATGCAGCAGTGCTTTGTTTACAGAGGTCACCAAGAAAAGCTGTATCGCGGCTGTTTAATGAGCACCACCCGCTGTCAGAGAGTGAATTTGCTTCTCATTCAGCCCTTCTGCTGTTTTTGTGCAGATGTTGTATGTAGCATAATTTCACTAAGCTATGGTCAGATTTTTGCTTCAAAGTGCCCCGGGTTATGAAATGTTAATTTTTGGTTTTGGGAGTCCCACACAACAGGTTGACATGCATGCAAGGTCAAAAAAACACTTTCATTTTTTTTTTATATATAATATGCATTTATTTTTACCTAACTTGTTAAATGACTCCTAAGAAATTCCTCCAACAATTAATTTTTCCAAAGCCCTCCAGTGATTGGCCGATTTTATTTAAAGCTGTGTTTGTGAGCCTTTAATGCTCCAAAAGCAGCACCTAGTGGAAAAGAATGAATTTGCATTTTCATTCAGACCAAAGTGAAAAGACCAACAAGTTTTTCAAATGTCAATTGTTGAAAGAAAAGAAAAAAAAAAGAAAAAGACCAACAAGTGGGTGGGCAGTGTGCTAATGTTTCATGTTTAGGTCAACATGAAACGCTTGGGATTCATTTTTAAAAATTACTCGTTTCAATGATTCAGAGTTGACTCTTTCTTTTGAGACAATAACTTTATACACAGTGCACTTTCAGATTTAAAACTTTGCAGGATGTTTTAATTTACTAAAAGCTGTGTCACACACGAAAAGTTCATTTTTAAAAATCCATAATAGGGGTATTTTAAATTTTGAAATTATACTATCTAATTTAAATAAAAAAATAAACTCAAACTAGAAGAATGTATGTTTGGATTGTGATTAAAAAGCAGTGGTTCTGCAACTCTTTCCTACATGCCCATTCATATAAATGCACAGTCAAGAAGAAAACCGCCAAAATTAAATATTAAAAATATATATTAAAAAACTAAACTAAACGTGATAATTTTTGCTCAAACCGACCAGCGCTATATTATACTAATATATTAAACAAATAATTACCAACAAACACGTCATGAAAACCCAGAAAACGCCGAATATTTTCAATGCTTAAAACAGCTGCTCTACGAGATATTTTAGCCTCTTTATGTGAAAACGAACAAATCCTAAAATACTTAGTTAGCAATGCACTGCTGCTGTCTAGAGAGCGCATCAATCCCCCAATTGTAATGGTTTTATCTTTTCTTTAGGACTTTGAAAAGAAATATTGAATTCTGGTAATTGCGTTTAGTGGCCAACATTGAGAGCAAAACAATCTAAAGCAATTTACATCTCTTCCATTGTGAGCCTCATCTTTTTCTTCCTCGTTCCCTGAGAGAGAGAGAGTCTGAGACAAAAAGCACACAGTCAATACCGTCAAATTAAAACGCCAGGCTTCCAACAACACGTCTAGCCTTTAGATTCATAATGTTAGTGCATGATTGCTTCCAAACTATTCAGCTCCAAGGCAGTTTGCTAGTTTAAGAGCATTATCTGCAGGAACAGCAAAAGCATTAAACTATTTGGTTTGGTAGCTGTGGATAAGCTCCAAAAAAAGTAACAATACGTATGTTTTGTAAATTGCCTATTGCATTAACTCAGTCGTGGAGTTTGCAGAATTTTTTTTCCACAGAACATAATGCAATGTGATCTCCCATCCTCAGGCTAATTCATGGCCGTTCTGTGCGCGTTTCTACATGCTGAGCTTACTTCACGCATTTAATTTCAAAACCTCACCATTTTCCCTCTGAAACGTCTAAAATAAAACCATTATTTGTCATCGTTAAAACTACATTATGCACGGCTGACTCATACAATCTTGCTTCATATATGTGTGTGCCATTACAGCAGCTGTGACATGTTTATTAACTGTAAATTAAATGAGCGTCCAGGCATGTCTTCATCCATTAGCGAACTATCCTGGGCGACTAACCTTCTGCGTTTTTCTCCGGCTGACATTTTTAACCTTTTCTTTGATAAAACGCTGCAATTGTAACTAGAACTCGGCTATTGCTGTGAAACGGTTTATTGTGGTCTCCACCGGTCACAGTGGACTGGGAACTCGTGTACTTATCACCATCATAATGGCCAGACCTACAGGCCGCCACAAAAGCTATTCATTTCCGCGAGACCCTGGTGCAACAGCCGCTCAAAGTGTTCCAATTTTTTACAGAGCAACTAAGACCCAGGCTAAATGGCAGAGAAACGCTCTATCAATAACCGTGAAACTGTATGTAGGACTCAACAGCGTGAACATTTCACTTACATTTGCGACTATAAATAGATGCATGCTGTAAAATGTATTGAGTCACAGAGAGTCTTTAAAGGTATAGGTCACCCAAAAATAAAGATTCTGTCACATGTTGTTTTAAGTCTGTATGAGTTTCGGTTGTTGAAGGCAAATTAACATATGCTGAAGACTACACGATTTCATGAATGTGCGTATAAATAGTATTCCAAATAAAAACGATGGGTAGGATAAGGGTTGCGAGGTAGATGCATATCATATGTAGGCCTACGTGAAAACTGCGTATCATATGCACGCTAAACAATTTTGTATAAAATGCATGCTAAATCTGTGCGTGTCACATATACGCCAAAGTCTATTTTGGTGTACAGTATCAATACCATCGAGTTTTTGTTTTTACTTGGTGTAATATTTATACACATTTTCATGCTGAAAAATGTTGGTAACTGGTAGCCATTGACTTCCATTTTTTCCATACTATGAAAGTCAATGGGTGCCTTATGTGCCTGTTTTAAGGAAAAACACAATATTTTGGTCCAATTTTATTGTAGTTTTTAATGCGCTTAACTACATTTTTCAATTTATTTAAACACACGCTCCTTAAGAAAATTGTAAGCATCTGGTAAGTGCTGGTCTTTGATAAATGCAACTGCATATAAAAGCACTCCTTGCTGGCACGAGGCGCTGCTGAAACTAACCATATGCAGTTAATGTTTCCTTTAGGAATGAATCTAATCTTCCCACGAACACCCGCATACACTCAGAAACAAGAAGTCAAACGGTTGGCTCGCCACGCTGCTGTCTGTGACGCTGATGCCCTATCAAGGTCGATGTTTTTTGCCGGGTTTCTCTCAAGCAGGTGAGTGAACATGCTCCCATGAGACGTAAGCCAGAAAACCACATTTTATCTGTGTATTTCACAGCCAAGACATGGAGAGAGCAAACACACTCGCACTGCTCTGGGCACTGGGCATTTCCACTGCCTGGAATCGAGGCAAAACCACACTGCTGTGTCACGCTACAAAGTGATTTTCAACCATAGTGTTTGTTCCAATAACACGCTTGTTTTCTATTTAATATTATGCATAAAATGAGCTTATATTGGCTCAATTATATTGCTAGATGTATTCACACTGCTTTATTCCAGCAAGCAACCAATACAATAAATCTGACGCTTATATATGAGTCTGTTTTAAGTTGCACTACCTTACACAGCAAAACAAGTAATGCATTATATTATAACCAAGAAAAACATCCTTACAAGTGCATTCAATCATAACAACCATGTTGTTCTTTTTTCTTTTTAAATTTTTTTTTGACATGATCCACGGTATTCTTTGACCTATTATGTAAATACAGGGTACATTAATATAGTAATCAGTCAGTTGCATGGTATATCATTACCAGAAAATTACAAATGTGATTTCTTTAATATCTCAATTTGATCTAGATAGAAATGGGATTAATTGGAGAGCAAACAGACACTTTTATAAGCAAATTACGTGCATTTTCATGCTTGTCCAACAACGTCACAACAACAACAAAACTTAAAAAATAAAAATAAATTAAGTCAAAGATTTCTATAATATAATGTAACAATATTATGTGCAATATATGCAAAATTATTCAAGATATCCATATTATTATATGACACTATACTCTTACTGTACCAATGGTTGTCTCTTTCATAAATATATACATGTATGTCATTACCAGAATGTTTGAATTACAAATGTGATCACTTTAATATCTCAATTTGTTTAAGATTAACTAGAGAGCAAACTGACTTTTATGAGCAAATTTCATGCATTTTTATGCAATTCCATTTATTCTTTTGAGCACAAGACTCAAACAATGCCTCAAACTGTGCTCAAGATACATGCAAGTATGATTTA
>JAUMHE010000082.1:14796869-14813813 GCA_032359235.1 Enteromius mattozi
AAAAAAAAAAAAAAAAATATATATATATATATATATATATATATATATATACACATATATAATTGGTGGTATTTGTAAAAACAAATTTATCTAATAATATTTATAAAATAATATTTACAAATATAATATAAACACATCCAAATTCTGACTTTTCAAATAATTTTTAGGAGAAACATCTGACACGACATTAATTGATAATAAGTCTCACAAAGCAAAAAAGTCTGAAAACTACTGCAATCAAGTAACTCTATGAATACAATGTAACAAGATTTCACATTAAGATTTGCAAAACACATATTTGAGCCTCTCATCTCAAACTTCAAAGTAATGACCAGATAGAAATGTCACACTGACTCAGATCTGTTAGGCCTGATCAAGTGTTTCTCAGCTTTCTCGACACTGTTGCTCTGTTGAACACGCTAAGGGCGAGCAATGCAAAGGTCACTGCAGAGAGCCTGGACACGGCATTATGCTTGATTAAAGTTTCATCCCAGCTTCATCCTTTCACATTATCCTGCTCTGACATCTCATTGCCAAAAGCAACCTTGTCCTGCCCGCTGGGCGGGTGTCTGTTCAGCCCTCATTAGTTAATACACCGGCGAGACCCGCTGGCCTACATCACCTCACCAAACCACACCGACATAGAGCCAACAATGAGAATGAGGCTCGGTAAATTAGCAAATGGCAGATTTATAGACTCAAGTCCTGACCTCTCTCTCCATGACAGATGACTTTTGGCGAGGCAGTGCTTGAAAGTACCGAGGAGGTGCCAGAAGAAACCTAATGGACACATGAGACTCATTACACCAACAAAGATGGGTAATTACTGCCGCTGTCAGACTGAGCCGTATCGTTTATTCAAGACCAAGACAAAGTTTGGTTTGTTTATGAGTTAGCAGACTCTCTCTTCAATTGTCTGCGAGACCAGCCCATTAAAAACAGAATAAATTAGCTGTGTTGACATGAGACTAACTGGCACACATTAGTAAACATGATGAGCGCCGCTGAGGCGGATAACTCATGTTTCTGATGACAATCGAGATGAATATTTATATGCATGGACCTAATTTTGTTACGGATGCATCAACTGGCACAGAAATCTTAGAGAAACTCTATCAAAAAGTACTATGTCTTCCTAAACGTGCATATCGTGATATTTTAATATAAGTAATCTTAAAGTGTCCCTACTATGGATTTTTGAAAATGAGCTTTCATGCAGTGTGTAACACGGCTCTAAGTGAACGAAGACATCTTGCAAAGTTTTAAATCTGAAAGTGCATTGTGTAAAGTTATTGGCTCTCGAAAGAAAGATCTGACTCTGAATAATTTCTGGAGTAATTTTTAAAACGAGTCACAAGCCGTTTCATGTTGACGTCAAAATGAAACATTAGCATATTGTCCGCCCACTTGTTGGTCTTTTTGCAATGGTCTGAATGAAAATGCAAATTCATTCTTCACCACTAGGTGCCGCTTTTGAAGCATTAAAAGCTCACAAAATTAAATTAAATCAACCAATCACCAGAGGGCTTTGAAAACTAATAAGATAAAAAATAAATGCACATTAAAAGAAAATTAACGTTTTGTTTTTTTTGGCCTTGCATGCATGTTAACCTGTTGTTTTGGACTCCCAATACCAAAATATGAACCTTTCATAACCCATAATAGGGGCACTTTAAGGTCATTTCACACTGAGCGCGATGCGAAAAAGAATGATGCGAAACAATTAACCGCCTTTTGCTAATTCACGCCTGCACACTAGGTAGTACCCTTGTAACAACTTGTCTATGAGTCAGAGTGCATAAATCATCTGTATTTAAACCGAATGAAACATTTTTTTCACATGAAATATGAACTCAAATAGGCAGTGGAAAAACCTAATGATGTCCAACAATACAGGGACTTTTCACTCTTTGTCATTCCGCTGGTCTGTAGCCAGGTTTCCATCCAAAATTGTGAATTCAACTTATTCGCAAAACTGGAATATTGCATAAAACATTTGCGAACAAGCACTTTTTCCATCCAATGAGTCAAAGAAAACAAAATTGTGACTTTCCTTTAAAACCTGCACTATAAATCACTAAGGAGAATATAATAATTTTCACATATAATAGATTATTTGCGCCTCAGAGCGAGCAGACAAAACACAATGAATACGGTCATTGCTTTCAGAGGTAGATGCTGCTGTTTGGGAACATAGACGTTTCTGTCCTTATTGAGTGAGTCATATGAATCATTCATTCAAGCCATTTTTTTCAAAATACTGATTCATTCAGAAACAAAAAGCTTCTTTCATTCACTTAACCAATGATTCATTTACTCTATTAGCGTATAGTATTTATTATGAATTAGCATTTATTTTTCCATTTTTAAGTTTTCAATTTAATTTTACTTACATTTTAGGACTAGACTTAAGCCTGGGGGTTAGTTTTATTTATTTACTTATTCATCTAATAAATTTTAATGCTTCGATTGAAACTTATTTCAGTTAGCTGCCAAGGCTACTAATATTTTATTTATATCATTTTTCTTTCTTTTGGATTTATTTCAACTAACAAAAATGTTTTTTAAAAAGATTCCATTTCAGTTGTTTTTAACAATAATAATCATGTTCCAAACACTTGATTAACAACTAACAATGTCTTTATCAGTGAGTAACTGAATCATTCAGCAACTGATTTAATAATAAATACATAATTTTGATTCAGGTTTTGTAAATCACAGAGCAAGGCATCTTGTGATCTTAATTGTGATCCTCAAGGTAAATATAAAATAAATTGCTGTAAATGTATTGTTAGTAATATATTTCAATAGTCTATAAACTACAAAAGGCAGTCATTATGGATGTGACAGGTTCCAGGGAACTAAAGGAATGCAGGAATACAGAGGTAGAAATAAGTAGATCAGATCTCAGGTCCAGTGCACAGAGGCTGGAAAAACTCAATGACGCTTGTTGCTAAAACTGCCATGCTGCCCTTGAATGCTGTACTTAACCCTCAGCAGCTTGTGAGATGCTGGAGCGTCAGTGTAAGTGTGAATGTGAAAGCAAAGAGAGTTTATTATTCATGACCCATTGCTTTATATTCTCACCACCTGGCCGCTCGATCCCAATGCACCGAACCCCGCACGGACAGCGCTGAGCTTAATGACGATGGAAACAGCGAACAGCACCTCATTCCAAAACCAATCACGTCTCTAAAGGTGCTGCATCATTTTGAGGCATTCCAAGGGGCGGTTCTGTGTTTGTGGAAACACCCGTTTTCAAGCCAATAAAATATAAGGGTCAGGAATCAGCTAAGCAACCACACAGCATGACAAAATGGGGTCTGTTCTAGAAACCAAGCAGCCTAACCTGAAAAACATGAAGTATCAGCCAAGAAACAAGGATCATCTGGCAACAAAAGGCTGAGCTTATTACTGTGTGCGCTTGACAAGAATGAATGAGCATGAATGCCTGAAGCTATTGTTCACTTTGACCATCCTTGCATGCACTGCAAACATACTACACATTCTGAAACAACCATATGCTCCATGACAATCTGCATCCGAATAAAGAAACACACATGCTTACACACTTTACGGCTCAATGATAGTGTAGACACATACAGAGTTTGATGAATATTTCAGTAACCAAAAAAATAACATCTGTTTTTTCTTCTCTCATATTTTTCACAATATTGTTATATATATATATAGAGAGAGAGAGAGAGAATCCCTAATATTGTCATTTAAATTAAAAATATAATTTTTTAAAACATTCTTTACATTTTTTTACCTTTACCAATTTTTCCATAATATTGTCATTTAAATAAATTTTTTTTTTTAAACATTCTTAAATTTTTTTTTTACATTTACCCATTTTTTTGTCTTGCTGGCAACACTTCGTACATTTCTTTTTTTAGTTAATATGAACTAGCAAGTCTCTCAGTTTAAGTTAATTTCAACATTTACTAATACATTATTTAAACCAAGATTGTACCTCTTAATATTTATTGAACTGAACTAAGATGATGTATTTTATTAACTAACGTTAACAAAGATGAACAAATACTGTAACAAATGTATTGATTATGGTTAGTTAATACATTGACTAATGTTAACTAATAGGACCTTACTGTAAAATGTTACCGTTTTATTTTAAAGCACTTTATTAACATGTTCATAAACTAGCCAGAAAATTCTTTAAAATTCAGAATATATTAATGTAATGTAACGACTGTCAAAACTTTGTATTAGTATTTGTATTAGTATTGTGTTAGTCAAAAACTGCATATGTTTAAATATATTTAAAACTGATGTACGTCTCGCAAAAAAAAAAAAAAATTATGTGCATCATTCAAACACAGTCAGCTGTGTATAACTGCCATTTTCTTTCAACAAAAAGGTCATGTGACAAAGAATTATGCACAGTTTGTCTGATTAATGAGGTGAAACAGACACTTTTACCCCACTCTTCCCTACACCACATTGTCAAAAGTGTGTGTGTGTGCATCCCAACTCATACGTGCTTATTAAACATTTACATTCAAAACCACAGACATACGTGAGTTGGTCCTCTTTTTGCTGATATAACCACCTCCACTCTTCTGAGAAGGCTTTTTATTAGACGTACACTGTCCAAGTCACTACAGAAATATTCGGGTATCAGTAACCTATACTATTACGGATGCACTTTTAACCATGTTACATATATTCAGAGTAATGTTCACAGAAGATATTTTTGACTGACATGTAAATTGTAATATTCTATGCATTGAAATTTCTAATGGCAATGTTGCATTAGAGCATACACACTATTTATAATTTAGTGCACCAGCATCAAAGTGCACCATTATCATCATATCGCTCTTATACGCACCCCATCATTTTCATTGTTTCTGCATTCTTTTAAGCTTGTTCCACAGAAATCACTGCTGTTACAAAAGCCTCACCATCTGTCCCATCACATTTTACGAGAAAAGTCTGCTGGATGCTTCCGCTGCCTAATGGATCAAAAGAGCACTTGTCAGTTACTATTCAGGGTACCCTGGGTAACCTTGAATGCTGCCACCGCTGCGATTGCAAGTGAGACAAAACGATAAACCGTGCACTGCAGGCACGAGCAAAGATTTGACTGGTGCCATCCTGACACTTACAATGCAATGGGGGTCTCGGGGTGGTTCTCTAGTGAGTCTGAAACATCTACATGCACAAAGAAGAGGGCATGAATGTGTTAACTTTAAGGTATAGTTAACCCAAAACTACAAATTTGAAAGAATATACTAATTCTCAGGCTATCCATGTTGAAGATGAGTTTGTTTCTTAAAAACATATTTGGAGAAATTAAGCATTACATCACTTGCTTACCAATGGATGCTCTGCAGTGAATGGGTGCCGTCAGAATGAGAGTCGTACCAGCTGATAAAAACATCACAATAATCCACACCACTCCAGTCTATCACTTAATGTCTTGTGAAGCAAACATTTGCATATTTGTAAAAACATTAATCGATCATTTAGATGTTTTTTTTTTTGTTCAAGGTTTTTTTATTTGTTTTCACATTATACAGAATCAAAAACAAGAAAACACAAACCAAACAACAAACAAAAAAACAGCCCTTTCCTGGAACACCAGATCTAAAGACAATATATAATCAAATGTCCATAAAGAGAATAAAAGAAGAAAACATGAAAAAAAGGTATGACACAAGTTCCCTTCCTCTCATATTGTGATGTTGTGTGCATCCATTTCCTTCACAAGGGTTAAAAAAGGCTGCCAGACCTTATAAAATGTCCCAACAGACCCTCTGATAGTATGCCTTATTTTCTCCAACTTAAGATGAGACAAGACTTCTCTTATCCAGTGATTATGAGTTGGTGGAATAGGGTCTTTCCATTTAAACAGTATCAGTCTCCTAGCCAAAAGAGAACCAAAGGCCAACATGTTAATTTGTCTTATGCTGAAAATGGTGTTTTCAGGGGCCACACTGAACAATGTAAGAAATGGTGATGGTTCTACTACCTCCCCAAATGCCTCAGAAAAGGTCTCAAAAAAACTAATCCAAAACATGTAAAGCTTTGGACATGTCCAGAACATGTGCAGCAGAGTAGCAGGAGCTTGCCTACACCGATCGCACATAGGATCTACGTCAGCATTGATCTTGGAAAGTCTGACCTAAGACCAATGCAAACGATGAACAATTTTGAATTGTATTACAGCATGTCTGATGCATATGGATGAAGAGAAAATTCTTTGTATTATTTTGTGCCAAGTTTCATCTGAGATTGGTTCATCTAAGTCTGTCTCCCATTTATTTTTTAGTAGGTCTAAAGATGCTAAATCATACATATTGAGTAATTCGTAAATCTTGCTTATAGTCTGTTTTTTAACTGATTTGCATTCAAAAATTGAGTCTCATTTAGATGTTTTTTAACTTCAAACCATTGCTTCTGACTATAATACAAGTCATCTATCCATAATATTGCTTTCTACAGTGATAAAGTTGTTTCGTAAATTAAAGAGAGAAATATAATCACATCAAGCACTGTTTACAAGCAAAAACAGCCCAAAATAGTTTTTAAAAAATTGGTATATTTGCCAGAAGCAATGTTAAGCAAAGTTAAAATGCTTTAATGGTGGATTTGTTTGTTTCTTTTCGCTTTACAAGATGTTAAAGGAATAGTTCACCCAAAAATGAAAATTCTGTCATCAACTACTCACCCTCGAGTATTTCCAAACCTGTATGAACTTCTTTGTTCTGCCAAACAAAGGAAGATATTTTGGAAAAAGTTTGTAACCAGGCTGTTTTGGAACACCATTGACTTCCACAGTATATTTTTTCCTACTATGGAGGTCAATGGTGACCCAAAACAGCCTGGTTACAAACTTTTTCCAAAATATCTTCCTTTGTTTGGCAGAACAAAGAAATTCATACAGGTCTGGAAATACTCGAGGGTGAGTAATCGATGACAGAATTTTCATTTTTGAGTGAACTACTCCTTTTATTGATGTACTAATGTCATATGGATTACTTGTGATTATTGTGATGTTTTATCAGCTGTTTGGACTGTCATTCTGACGGCACCCATTCACTGCAGAGGATCCATTGCTGAGCATGTGATGCAACATCATTATTTTCCAAATCTGATGATTTATATCTTGGATGACCTAAAAATGAGTAAGGTTTCAGCAAGTAATCATTTTTTTGGATAAACTTTTTATTTAAACTATTCCTAAAAATAAAGATTTAGAGTAAGTGAGGTGCCATAGAAGAACCATTCTTGGTTTCAGTGAAGTTTTTAAAAGACCCTTTTTGTTCTGCAATTTAAAAAAAAAATGTTTTCTTTTGTGGAACAGAAGGATAACAGTTCTTCATCAGTGCCAATAAAGAACCTTTATTTTTGCCTGTAACAGACATATCAAACATTATTCAGGTATATGAATATTCATAGCATGCCTCTCATTACAATATAACCTTAATCATTTCTATGAATAAATATCTCTCATTCAGTGCAACAATAAAAAAAATGATCTATTTTTGTTTCCTGCTCTCTTGACAGACAAAAACTCGACTCCCTAATTACCTGTCTGCATATATTTTTCTGGTTCGGCTGATTACTGTACCTGAGAATTTTCCTATTGTTATTGTTGCATAAAGCGCAAGACAGCCTTAAGAAGGATGTCTTTTTAGGTAAGGGAAAGCCACAAGACATTCACCAGCTGTCTACAGGTCACATTCAGGTTGAGTCAACAACAGACATAGCACAGTCACTCCTCCCTCGACACGGCCAACCATTATCACTATATTTAAACAGTGTTTCGTGTTAATGAGGCACTATATGGTGTATGTGCGTAATGAGCAATCTGTCGTAGATCACGCTGGCAAAACATTATGATAATGCTGGCCTGTTCATGTTGAAGAATGCAGGCGGCTCTTGCTTCTAGTTACTTGCTTAGCAGAGTGAGAGAAATACGTAATTGATATAATGGATATGAACGCATGCAACACAATCACAGATGGGTCACAACAAAAAAAGATGACAGCTGACCGTCTGACACTTGTAGTGCTAAGTCAAGTCAGTGCTTTCGGCATATTGTTTCAAAGCAGCTTAAGACAAAAAAAATCTCTTTGGGAGATGTTTGCATGCCAAATATTAACAAGCTACACCGTATTTACATGTTTATTATTCAATCATATTAAACTGAGGACAAATTGGGTGCTTGAGGGCATGCAAACCCGTAATTAAAAATGATGGGCGTCCCTAAAGACTCATCTTTGAAGGGCTGCCAGCCCAAGAACAATTTGATAGCCAATGTTTAGCATAAAATGAGAACAAGGAGGTATGTGCTTTATTGCACCTGATGTGAATGGAAGATCTGACACAGCAAAATGTGCATAAGCAGGCTGTTCTGTGCTCCAGCATCTCTAACGCAGCATCAAAGGCTTCACACACTCATTTGTGTTCTCAAGTTTAAGCAACAAAGCCTCGTTTTTAGATCATTTGGATGGGTGTTCAGTGAGATTCTGGATCTCTCTCCCTTCATAATTAGATCTGTTTGAATGGTGACTATTTGCTTAGAAACACTTATTAGTAAAGCTGATCAAATACAAATGGTTGCTCAATTAAAATATGTGCATGCATTGAATAGAAGTGCCATTACTACTAGTTATAAATGCTTACCTGATATTCAACTAACAGGTGGTAATTTGCAACTGGTTCCACTCGTTCAAGTTCACAATTCTCCCATCCCTCTTGCATTTGTCATCACTGTCTATGTGAAAAAGAGTGACGATCAGCCACCGGATCATAACGACCACTAATGCACAGTCTCCATCCGCAACCGCTTGGCAAAATCCTCCAAAGCGAGTCCTTTAAACTTGCTCTTAGTTTATATTCCCACAGCAGGCGAGACGCATCTGTCGTCTTGTTCTCCAGCATCCTCCGCAATCCGAGCCATGCAGCTTTCCATCTACATATCTTCTGCTGTCGCTAGGCATCCTGAGCAATAATAATGACCGGCTGAAAACCACAAGTAGCGAGGTCCGATTCGCGACGAACGGTTCTTTGAACCGGTTCTTCTGAATGATTCGATCGAACCGATTCGCAAAGCGTGTGAAAGCGAAATCACTCGCATGTAGAAGAACATCGAAATGAAACGGCACTGTACTACATTTTGCTTAATATATATTGCATAATGTTATTTTTTTATATTATTAATATTTCTAATAGTATGCTACACAGGTGACCTAATTAGGCTATGCGCCAGGTGTAATTAGACGACGTCCTGTTTTTTAGTGTTATATTATTATTTTTCTCTCTGCATTTTCAATGCGGTTTTGAGTAAAATGTCTAAACTTTTTACAGTCTATGGGTCAAACAATGAGAGTAAAAACCAGCCTACTTCTTACAGTTCAGTTGTCACATTAAATCAATATAACAAATTGAGTGCACTAGTACACATGCAGTGCACCGCCTATATACAGTTTCAACGACAACAACATAAACAAACGTTACTGCGCATGCGTGCTTTTGTGGGCCTAACTTAACTTCCGGTAGACGTCCAAATAGAATCAATAAAAACAACTAAGTTTTTCTAGAGTAGATTATTTTTTTGATAACAAGCGAAATATGTTAGCTGCGTAAATCAGACGGGTTTTTTTTAAAAAAAAAAAAATGCAGACTCATTCTCGTTTGTAGCCCTCAACACTAACCAGACCGCTAAACAAACACAGACCGGAAGTTAACTTAGGTCCAATGAAACCGTCTATATAGGGTGAAGGCAGGTAAATTGGGTCACTTTTTAACGCTCATGCACAATTTGCCAGATGTAAAAGCTATCTTAGTATTCTAAAATGTGCAAAACCTACTGCATAAACAATTTTCATGATACACGTTCATAAAAGCATGCTCCATCTTCTACTCCTATCTACAGAAATATGTTTTGGATCAAACTGAGGTGGTGGATGACATACAAAACAACGCGATATAAAGAATAACTCAGGGATTATCCATAAATTCAATGCCAAGTAAAACATCTCAAACGCAAACATTTGTGAGCGATGACTCAATGTGTATAGTTTCGAGTTTTGAACCGGTTCATTTAAACCGCCCAACTGAACCGATTCGCTGAGCGAACCGAACGTGCCTATGCTAATCACATGCGCTTTTTACGTCTCTCTCTCCTCTCCCCCTTCATTCCTTCATTGTTCACTGACGCTAAACGCCTGTCCATTTTAATCTGAATATATTAGCAGAATATTTATTACTGAAAATCAAAGCAGAGGGAAAAAGACGCGGTGCACAAACGCAAGAGAGGGTGGCACTTTAAGGCTCCATCATGTGCGTGATTCTCAATGCGGTATTATTTGGTGAAGGAGGCAGAGGAACCCACGGGCTGTACGAGAACATTCCCCACAAAGCTTTACATAACCAACGATGTTTCTACACAATATTACAAATTACATTGCAGTTTTAACAATGAGTTCACACAGGGACTGCTGCAGAAAAGAGAGCTTTGCATACTATTTCACTAAGTATAGCTAGTTAGTAATACATGCTGTCAGCATGTTCTCTATCAGCTCTGGTTTTCTTGTTAGTCTGGATTTTACCCATCACTGATATGCAAATGCAAATTAGAAAAGGGATAATTAGGCTATGTTAACTTAGCACCCTCGTTCCTTTCTGCTATATTTTCTATTGATTTTCAGTGTGCAGGGTGTAGTGGTTAAAGATCTGGGCTGATATTGAAAAGGTTACAATTTTGACTCCCACAATAGGTTATCCATGAGCGATCACCATTGTGCCTTTGAGCAAGGCACTTAACCTCAGGTTGCTCCGGAGGGACCGTCTCTGTAATAACTACTGTAAGTCGCTTTAGATAAAAGCGCCTGCTAAAATGACTCGCTTATACAGTCTCCACAGCAGATTAACATTGATATAGAACATATATTGAGTCATCAGACACATACTGGATATCTGTTCCCATTGCACTTTATCTAAAAACACCGTTACTATGATCTCTTGGACCAGAGGTTGTGAAGGAGCCCGATTGTGCTGCGCTCACATTTATTTCCCCTCTCTCAGCAAACACAATCCAGTCTCTGTTCGTCCATACATTTATCAGGCCCTGTGTGACTGGAGTCAACAATGCATGTACAAACAGTTGTCAAGAGTGGTTGGCATAATCAATTGCAAATTACAGGCGACTGTTTACAAATAATTCAAATGCAGTACTGTGTTATTGTTGTATAGCAAAAATAATGCAATATATTTTCACTATATAATATTTTGTGGCAATAAAACAAAGTGCTAAATAATATTTTATACTGTTGAACAGAAAGAAATACAGGCAAATTTATTCTTGTCATTGAGAACAGAGAAATGAATGCCCTTGCTTTTACGGCGCTATGAACAAAGGATACTACCTCCATTTCTGTAATTAGTTTTGGCAGATAAGAAATCTGACTTACAATTAAAAACTCCCCCAGAAGAGGTAGAAAATCTGCTTAGCGCGTGCCTGTTTTAATTACTCAAGACAAGAGGCCCTATTGAGAGGTGCTTGCTTTATATTCACAGCAATGATGTGATGATGGTTATCTTTTATCTTCATATTGATTTGACCTCTTATTCACTTTTCTTATTGATGCTTCTTGTGCACAAAATTAATCCAAATATCATGCCGTTTTCAGTCACCCTGTGGCAAATATATTTTGGTCCAAGTTTTCTGACTTAAGTGATCAGGTGAGTAAATATGGTGCTATCCTTAAGGTCTACTGAGCCATTATAACCTATCATCATTAACTCTGAAAACACTCTTTGTCTTTTTTCACTTCTAAAAGCAGCTCTCCAATTATGAATCATTTGTAGAATGTACTAAATGTAAAGAGGTGCTAATGGGTTATCAGCATGCAAATGTAGCGACTTTAAAACTCAATGAATATACAGTGATCTCAAAAAGTAATTGGATACTCAAGCCACGCTTAAAATTGATTGCATTAGACAACAAAGTATAAAACACAATGGCATTTATTGTATTAAAAATACAGCACAAACTAGAAGAAGCATGTTAAACACTCAAGAAATAGGCTTAGCACTTTTTTGGACTTTTCATTGCTCTACTCAGCTGTTTAATTGATTACACGTTATATTTAGGCTTTTTTTTGTAAATATAGCAGGCTTATGTAGAATACAATACATCAGCACTTTCAGAAAAACGTGTTGAGCTTTAGATATAGGCCTATATAACCTTAATTTACTTGTGAAGCCCTTTTCATTGTTTATACTTAAACAAAAAGAAATTGCACAAGACCTAACTAACCTTATTCACAAGTCAGAGGTAACTCATATTCATACTAGAGTTAGGCTACTAGAGTTACACAAGAGGGCGCTAGTGAACTGTGAGTAAACTGCTGGATTTACATTCAAACCCATAAATTCAAATTTAAGTATATATAAAATTGCTATTTAAAAAAAACAAATACATCTTTAAACTGTTGCATCTGAAAACTGACATAATTACTTGTGAGAGGTGATCAAATTAACACTTTAGGGAAACATCTGGTAAAATTAAACCCCACCAAACCAACACAAAGACTATAATGTTGTTGTTTTGATTTTTTGTGATATTCACAAGTCAATCAGGACCAAGTGTTAGCAAGATCTACATTCCCTTTTAGGGATCATAATCTTTTTAATGGGCCATCCTGCTTTAAACATTCAAGAATAATGGCATTCCAACAATCTGTGTGCTCTGACCATCTGTGACAAGTCTGAACATTATTTCACCTCCATACACATCCCTAGCGTGAACACCTGTCTTCCTTTCCTTAGTCGCTCCAGACCCCGCCTCCTACAAACCACGCCTCTATTTCGATTGGGCCGGAGCTCATGAATATGCACGTCTGGAACGCTCGGCCCCTCCCTTTGCACCTGATTGGAAGTATTTACTTGTTTTTTGCACCGAGGCTCTGGAGTAGAGCTGCTCTGCGCTGGAAGATGAAGCCCTGCCGGACCGAGCAATAAGGATTACAGTGATTTGACTTTATAAAAGAGAAAAGAGGAGCTTTTTATTTGCCAGTCGACTTTATACGTATTCCAGGATGCCTCGTTCATTCCTAGTAAAGAAGCATTTCAATGCTGCCAAGAAACCGAATTATAGTGAACTGGAGAGTCCAACAGGTAATAAACTTGATGATTCTAACTCCTAACAGTGAAAAGTTAAAGTTATTTAAACTTATTTAGTGTGTTCCAACTCTTCGTTAAAGTAAAAAGTTGTGCTATTTTTCTTGCTATTTTTATTCATGAAGACGGAATAATTGCCAAACAGTCCAAAGATTCTAAAGGAAACTTAAAATGGACAAAATAGCAGTTTCATTTCATCCATTTGGATCTTACTTTAGGACTGTTTCCAAAGAATCTCATTTTAAAATCCGGTACACATGCGTGGGATTGTTTTTTGGCGCATGATATCAGTGTTGTGAAATTATTGTCTGAATGTAACTCAATGTAATGTTAATACTAACTAGTAGTTGGTGCATAACATTTAACTAGAGTTTACCATACAAATGCTCTAGGGAAAGCATATCATAAATAAGTACAAATTCTCGTTTTCTTAATAAAAATGGGCATAAAAGCTGCATGCATAACTATAAAAGAAGGAAAATGCATTGGAAATAGTTTCAGATTTGAGAATATAGCATGTCACTTCTCAAGTATTTTATGTTAAGTACCCATTGAACTAATGCAATTCCGTTTCCCCTTTTTATTGCAGTGTTTATATCTCCATATGTCTTAAAAACCCTCCCGGTGCCTGTTATATCTCAGCCTGAAGTGTTAAGCCCGGTGTCGTACAGCCCCATAACAGTGTGGACTACCAGCAACCTACCCCTGTCACCCCTGCCCAGCGACCTGTCCCCCATCTCCGGATACCCCTCGTCCCTCTCTGACACGTCCTCGAATAAAGACCACAGTGGTTCGGAGAGCCCCAGGAGCGATGAAGACGAGCGGATACAGTCGACCAAACTGTCAGATGCTGAGAAGTTTCAGTGCAGTTTGTGCAACAAGTCCTACAGCACGTATTCGGGACTCATGAAACACAAGCAGCTGCACTGCGACGCACAGACCAGGAAATCATTCAGCTGCAAGTACTGCGAGAAGGAATACGTCAGCCTTGGGGCCCTAAAGATGCACATAAGGACACACACGCTGCCGTGCGTTTGCAAAATGTGCGGGAAAGCTTTCTCCAGGCCTTGGTTGCTGCAGGGACACATTAGGACGCATACAGGTGAGAAGAGACACTATTACGCACACCTAAAGTTCTTGTTGCATGCTAATATTGCATATATACAGCTAGTATTTGTGTTAGACATTGCATTGCATGGTGCAGCAGTACTATTTAGTGCTATAGCAGTACATAATGAACTGACATGACTTTTGTGTTCAATAGGTGAGAAGCCCTTTTCGTGCCCTCACTGCAGTCGTGCATTCGCAGACCGGTCCAACCTCCGAGCTCACCTGCAAACCCACTCAGACGTGAAGAAATACCAGTGCAAGAACTGCTCCAAAACCTTCTCTCGCATGTCGCTGCTGCACAAACATGAGGAATCTGGCTGTTGCATTGCACACTGAGACTGTCACATACACACACACACACACACGTTCACAAGTGCCTCCGATGGTGAATGTGATCTCGGATATGCTCGTTCTGTCAGTATACTCGTGATAAACTGGATACGAAGCGATTTAATAATGCACCGCCCTAGGGTCTGAATGCATAAAGTGCTTTTGGAGTCATTCAGAGATCAGATTCCAACCAAGACGCTACACGCTAACAAGTAAAACTGACCCAAAACAGCCTTTCCGCTTTGATTTTGGTTCCTGGAGAACCTTTGACACCCTCAGAAAGTTTACTGGATCCCTGGTGGTCTTAATTCATTGACTAAGAAGCCTTTTCATTTCAGTGTAAACACAGATTCACGCGCCCGTCATGTGCCTTTCATTTCAACAGTATTTGCCCTGTCCTGGTCGGTTTGATGTGTACTGTACAATTTGTTTACGGATACGTACTATTTGGGAGGTTTTAAACATGTAGCCTCTCCGAAAAGCAATAATTTATATGCCTGTGACTGAATGTTAAATGGGTAACGGTCACTTTTTTGTTTCTTTTTTTGTTTTAAAATCGGTCAGACATTTCACACCGTAGATGGTGGCACTCCAATGAGCTTGAGACCAAAGGAATAATTAACGCCATGTTTTTAAACAGGGAACAAGTGCAAAATGACATTTTCTTGAATTAAAAGTATTTAAACTGTTGGGCTATCATAGCGCAACAGCAGATAACCAGCACTCAGACTATATGCAATACTTGTGCCTTTTTTCATCAGGAACTTCAGAGATTTTGCCATGTAATTGTTTTTTTGAATGTATATGACACTGATATGATTGTACTTTGTATTGCAAAGTGTAAATGAATGGTATGATTTTGTACAGAAAATAAAATTTACACTTTTTGAACCGTCTGTATCTATTTGGCATCCATACTGGTGGGATAGTTTGTGAAAAAATGAAAATTAAATCATAAATTACTCACCCTATTGTAATTTCAAACATGTATTCTATTTTTGTGGAATGTTTCTTGAAGACAAACAATGCCATTAAAGTCAATGGGGTCCAAAACAAGACTACCAATGATAGTATTTAGATTTTTGGGTGAACTATCCCTTTAGGCTTTTACCACTTTCATTGAATAACAATTAGCCCAGTGTTTACATGTGCATAGTGTTTGTAATGGTATGCAAACGAGAAGGCCCTTAACAGCACATTAACAGAACACTTATTACTGAAATCTCATGAAAAGTGCTGCACTGTTGCTAAAGCATGCTGATTTTTTAATCTGAATTAACAGTTAAAGAGAAATTACAGTTAAACATGGTCATGGGTGATGGATAGAGCTGGTTTTAATATAGTTTGACTCATTCCCACAGTTAACTTGCATTGTGGGAGTTCATCAAAGTGCAGTTTAAGTATTTCATGCTGCAAATGTGTTTGCAGTTTACTGTGACGGAAAAAGGAAAGAGCAAGTTGTATGAACTACTATCATTAATTTAAAAGTCACAGACTCTATTTATATTCAGCCTTCAAAGTTAGTCACAACCGACTTGAAAAGTCATGGAAATGAAATGGTCAGAATATGTGGGAACGACACAATGAAATGAAACGTCCTCATTTGGAAGTCAGTGATTTTGTGGACACATGAACCTGTCCTTGCGAACCTGTTCGGCTCTCAAACAAATCCCAAATGTTACACCTCCTCCCTATGTTGATCTCACTTTGCTGCCAATTTCTTTGAAGACTCTGGGGTCTCTGAAGGGGCCACTATGGCAAAGCCAGGCTGGCTCTCACACATGTGAAAGTCCTTTACTGGATTATTACTCAGCAACCTCACACTACACAGTGGGAACTCACAGGAGTTGCGCAAACCAGCAGGCTTTCAAACACAGAAACACTGGATCTAATTTTGAACTAAAAGAAATGGCTTTTAACTCTAACATTGAAAAATGATCTAAAATACACATAAAATAAAAAAATGATTATATTTACTTATTTAGCAAACATTCTTGATCCGATAGCGAATGATTTTTCCAAAGAAAGTACGTTTTTTGTAACAGCCCAGTGGCCTCCATAATCCTTAAATGGAAGATGTTTGAGATGACCAGAACCCAAAACTGCGCTATCGGGGGAGAAGAGCTTTGGTGAGAGAGGTAAAGAAGAACCCAAAGATCACTGTGGCTGAGCTCCAAAGATTCAGTCAGGAGATGGGAGAAAGTTGTAGAAAGTCAACCATCACTGCAGCCCTCCATCAGTCGGGGATTTATGGCAGAGTGGCCCGACAGAAGCCTCTCCTCAGTGCAAGACACATGAAAGCCTGCATGGAGTTTGCTAAAAAACACCTGAAGGACTCCAAGATGG
>JAUMHE010000082.1:14813913-14834113 GCA_032359235.1 Enteromius mattozi
CTTCTACTAAATACTGAGCAAAGGGTCTGAATACTTAGGACCATGTGATATTTCAGTTTTTCTTTTTTAATAAATCTACAAAAATGTCTACAATTTTGTGTTTTTCTGTCAATATGGGGTGCTGTGTGTACATTAATGAGGGAAAAAAAAGAACTTAAATGATTTCAGCAAATATAACAAAGAGTGAAAAATGTAAGGGTGTCTGAATGCTTTCCATACCCACTGTACATTTAGATATTTATATTCTTCTATTTTACATTGTGTATAAATATATTTAGTATATAAATTATATATTTTAAATATATACATGCATGTTTGTATTTATATATAGATATAAATAAATATATAATGAAAACACACAGTATACAAACAAAATGTACAATATAAAGTATACAAAATAATATTAAATGGAATATATTTAAATATGTAAAAATTTGCTTTTTAATGATTAAAGAGAGAGAGAGATTGATTACTATATATAGAAATAATAACGAAGTAAATATATTTAATATGTAAAAATGATAAATGTACTATACATTTCTTTATGTGCACAAATGACACAAGTACAAGTATAGGCCTGGTGTGACCACTCACCCTATTGAAAGGTTTTGGGAAAACACTTGTCTCTTTCATGCTGTGTGGTTTAATCTTTCCATGATCTGACTCATGGAAGCATTATTCCAGGTGTTCACAGTGACACACCTCACAACTAACCAGCTTCGGCCCTCAGGACCCCCTATGATCCCATACAGGTGTTCACATACCTTGTGGTTTTCTGGAAGTTCAGATATGACGTTTTGTGCACCATTATGGCATAACATTATCAGAACAAAACTTTTAGTGACATGAAATCAGATATGTGGCTTTTCATTTATCTGCTTTGAAGTCATCATGTAAATGTTCTTGTCCAATTTCCTCAGTCATCAGGAAAACATGTGACAGAACCTGCTTCTAATTCAGTTTGCAAGAACGTAATTCAGAATCGCTCTAACTTTGCTTTTGTCACATGTTCATTGAACTTTTGATGCCCCACGTCACATCAGGCCTCTCCCTCACAAGACTACCATCACCATGGCTCGAGGACAAATCTGACAAGGTTACAAAGGAAGTACATTATCTTCGTTAGTCTCTCTCTCTATCTCTGTTGACTTCACACTAATGCAGCAGCTCCTGTAAATGGAACAGACTCAATTAGAAAGCTGGTTGAAGGCCTGTTTGTTCTGGTTAGTGTGTGACAGAAGAAGCCTGACCTGAAGAAAAAGACAGAAATATTCTTCTCTTAGTAGTCTGAAAGGATCTTTACTGTATAAAAGCGTCCATTCTATTGCTTTTAAAGGAATGGTTACGCAAAAATTAACATTCTGTTTCAATGGAATACAAAAGCAAACATTTTTAATAACTTTTTTTTTTACAAACGAAAGGGAACCCATGTTTTTAAGCTTCAAAAAGGTTGCAAAGGTACCATAAAAGTCATCAAAAGTCATATTATAGAAATGTGTGAAGATATTTAATGAACGGATGAACGAACGAAAAAACAAATGAATGAACGAACAAAGGAACAAACAAACTAACAAATGAATGAATGAATCCCTTATCTTTAATATTTGGTTGAACTGTCCCTTTAAGATGGTAGTTGGATTCCAGTCAGCTGGCAAGATCAACTTAAGGTGGTCATAGTTGGTTCTTGGAACATAGCAGGCGTTTTTTTCCAGCTAATAACCAGCCTAAAAGCAAACTATATTCCATACTTTAGCAATTAGCTAGATTTTCCAGAAGTGAAGGACACTTGTATACCTTGGTTTTTATAGCAACATGCATGCTAAATCTGCAGATCACAGAAATGCGATAGAGTAACTAATTAACATAGTATGTTAAAACAGTGACTGGTCCAAAAAATAGTTAATGAAGATTAATTAGACCTGAAGTTTTCCTAATGTCAGTAGCTGAATGAATCTAATTAGCTTTCAGTGTGTGAGTAGCCACATTACCAGCCAAAAACAATACTTGTGTCTAATCATACATTTGCACAAAAAGGGGAAGGAAAGAATCCGATCAGCTAGACATGTTTGCGCTTGCTTCTTTGGCAAATATCATTACAATCTTCTGCTAACCTAAGATGTCTGATCTGTCATGTGATGAGAACAGGACGCTCACATGCCTTTAAATCAATTACAGTCGATATCAACACAATCATATGCCAGCTCCTGAATATTTGCCTCTGTTGATGTCACTTGATTTGATGACCTGCAAGATATTCATCATCCATGTGAGAGTTTCATAACTCCAGGACATCCATACAAAGTACAGATATTTACAGAAATTATGTTTCAAGAGAACATGCACTTTTGTGAACATTATCTATGGATTTATGCTAAAATCTTGGATATTAAAAACATCAGCTACTTAGCATTATAATGCTGATGTTTATTTTTAACATATTATTTCATAAGGGATTTCATTTAAACCAAGCAAACATTACCGCCTATATACACTACATTTTTCAATTAGCAATTTAAACTAATCAGTCTGTAAGAACATGACTGATTTTCTTACACCAAGCAAGCGGGTGACTTTTGTTATTAAGTCTAATGAAACACAATCTAAGAAAAGAGATTATTTTTAGCCTACTAATGAAGTCGGTCCTCTGGGATGAATTACTTTAATTTCCCACCTTCTAGCAAGTTTATGGCTGTTGTGATGTTTTCACTGCTATTACATTAATTTATTTTATATTGCTTACAAATCATAAAGGAGAGTGATTCTGTCAACACACGTGAATAGTGCTTGGTTAGCCTCTGTTAATGTACCCCCAGGACCAGAGAGAGTAAATGTCAGACATGAACTGCTTCTATAAAATAATAAATCGTTGATGCACAGCAAGCATTTATAGATCTGCTGTAAAGCAAGAAACAATATCACTGATACACATCAGTCTATCACAAGAGTAGCTTTAGCTTTACACAGTGTTGTGGATATACTTTTAAAAGTAATGCATTACAATATTGCGCTACTCCATAAAAAATGTTATTACTGAGTTACTTTTTATGAAAAGCAATGCATTATATTATTTTTGTCACCTAGGCTAGAATTGCTTTAATAACAAAAAAATAAAAACAATTTAAATGCTAAACGTTACTTAATGTGTCACTGGTTAATTGCGTTACTTATTTTTAAAAGTACCTCAGAGTAAAAAGGTAACTCAGATATTTAGTTGTAAATTTAATAGTAATGTGTTACTTCACTAGTTACTTGAAAAAGTAATCTGATTACATAAGTCATGTCATTTACATGAATAGGCCTCTTCATTGCAGATACCAAAATAAACTATTCACATTAAATAAACAATTTCTATGATGTAAAACATGCAAGCTGGAAATCCAACTTTATCCCAATACACACTGTACATTCACATAATAGCAATATATACTAAGCAGTAAGCAACTTATGCTATAGTAAGCATAATTTATAGTAAATCTCAGCTGTCTGATTTAGTATTTTCTCGTAAAATTTAGCTATGCTATTGCACAGCTCATTATATAAAGTTTATATAATGTGAGTGTGTTTAACTTTCTACATACGTACAGTATACTCATGTATGGTGAAATATTGATCTGTTTGCTCTAAGATATTAATATTAAGATATTATAAACATCAGCATCATGAGCATTGTGAAAAGTTCTGTAAAAATTAGGACTATAACAGGACTTTTACTGGTAGGATGTCAAGTTTATGTTTGAAAATGAGCAAAAGCTAATGTAGCATTCAATGTGAATAGTTTTGGTGCAAAATCCATTAGCCACACCTAAAGTCTGAATCAAATCCTAGCTGCTTCAGCACTCAACAGATTCAAAACCAAGCAAACTGATTGGACCCGTCATCTCCAGATCGAGTAATGCTTAAAATCCCCTTCAGAAGGAATCGAGTCTGTTGCCAAATCTATCCCGATATCAAGGGCTATCCCAAAACAAAACAGAAATGGGAAGTGATCGATTTACATTTCACAATCAAGCCAGTACCTGCATTTAGCTGCACAGGCTTTATCCATGGAGACAAAAGAATCTGGAACAAACAAGCCTTAGAAAATATCCACCGCATGATGGTATTGTAGTCAAAAAACATGCCCAAACAGCCCCAATCCACCAGCACATGAGGCTCAAATAAACACGGCTGGATATCAGATGTGCCCTTTCCGAGGACCATTTATATAAGCCCTTAAAAAGCATTCATGCATTCTGATTTCCAACGCGATGCCGGTAAATGTAAAATCCACATATGGTCCTGTCAGTGAGATGCAAAATATGAACCTGTCACTGTGATTGCTTGACCAGCTCGATGCCGGCATTTGTCATTTTACTTTCACAAGTGAATGTAGCTCAGAATCTGTGCAGATCAGATGTCCACAAATATATACTGAGGGTAAGAAGGTCACGTCTTCAGCTGTAGACTGTTTTTATGATTTTACACCATGCCATAACAAAATCGATGTGATAAAGTGATAAGCGATAAAGCTATCTTTTCCATGAAAGTGCTATGTTCTCACTGCTTTTGAGTGTGTTGCATCACACAACATTATTTGATTTGAAATACAGCAAAAATTCTATATTTAAAATAGCTGTTTTTTATTTGAATATGTTTTATAATGTAATTTATTCCTGTGACGCAAAGCTGAATTTTCAGCAGCCATTACTGTGTCACGTGATGCTTCAGAAAAACATTCTAATATGTGACCCTGGACCACAAAACCAGTCATAAGGGTCAGTTTGAAATAAATAAGCTTTTCATTGATGATTGGTTTGTTAGAATAGGACAATATTTGACTGAGATACGACTATGTAAAAATCTGGAATCTGAGGGTGCAAAAAAATCTAAATACTGAGAAAATCACCTTTAAAGTTGTCCAAATTAAGTTCTTACTAATGCATATTACTAATCAAAAATTAAGTTTTAATATATTTACAGTAGGAAATTTACAAATATCTTCATGGAGCATGATCTTTACTTAATATTCTAATGATTTTTGGCATGAAAGAAAAATCAATAATTTTGACCCATACAATGTATTTTTAAATAATTATAGAAACATTTCTATTATTATTATTATCAGTCTTAAAACAACTGGTCATACATTTATTTTAGGATTCTATGATGAATAGAAGGTTTAAAGAACGGCAATTTTTAAATACAGTTTTCATGCAACAATGCAAATATCTTTACTGTGAAAAACTGAACGCATCCTTAGATAATAAAAGTATTCATTTCTTTTTAAAAAATTTTAATGACCCCAAACGGTTGAATATATACTTTATATATTTTAATCAACATTTCTAATTTGTTGCAGTGTATTTTGGAAATTTCTGCTAATAAGCTTCAGCGTTCAGGTGGATTACTTGAGTAAACCATGACTAATATTGCTGAGTGAATTAATAACTGTAACTATAGATATTCTAACAGCTGGCAAAGCTAAAAATAATCGGTTCAGATGTGCTCCAGATTGTGTGTGTTGAGTGTGATGTAATGTTTGGTGTTGTGTGTTTGTAGCGTTGTGTCTGCTGAGTAACAAGGGCCTGTCGGGTCCAGCTGTAAGATCTCTGACTCAGGAGGATGTGGAGGAGACGCTCAGCTCCCCCTCAGCTCTTGAATGTGTGTCTTGAGGAAACACCACCCGCACCAGCTCAAGTCCTGAGCATTGTCTAAGTCAACAATCAAAAGGGAAAAGCCTGGAGAGTTCATCTTTGGCTTGGGATTTATTGGTCTCTCTAGGGAATGCCGTGACTAAATTCCTACAAAGTTTAGGTTGTTTAAAGATTTTGTTTGGATGAAGTATATCATATGCTGATTAATTAATCAATCACGTTTCAGTATTGCTGAGAACGAGAATACGTTATTAGACACATGAAATATTTATAGTAGTTACAAAAAGTGGCTTTAGAGGTCAATTTAAAATCATTTAATCTCCATATCATTAAACATAAGCCTATAACTGGCATACAATTTAACTGACAAATGTATATAAAGGTTTAAATGTATATATAAATTATTAAACAATTAATGACAATATAATATAATGCTATATTAAGATATTATATTATTAATAATAAAATATTGTATACATTAATTTAAATACTTATTAAAATGTAAATATTAATTATTAAAATGTCTATATTTAATAAGGTGTCATTTGTTAACATTAATGTATTAACTAACATGAACACACAATGAACAATACATTTATTACAGTATTTATTCATATTTGTTAACATTAATTAGCATTAACTAAGATTAATAAATGCTGTAGAAGTGTTGTTCATTCTTAGTTCATGTTAACTAATGTTGTTAACTAATGTTAACTAATGGACCTTATTGTAAAGTGTTACCTATATATTTAATTATTAAAATGTCTAAATATTTTTACAGTTAATAATCATGAAGAATTACTGCTAATCATGTTATCTTTATTTGAAATTTAATTTCTTTTAATAATTATTATACAAATATACTTATGTAAAACGTTTTATAATTTGTAATGATGAACAATTATGATTTAAATACAAAATTCTTTTTAATTTCAACAGTTATTGAATCTAATTATATAATCCTTTTCCAGTTGTTAGTAATTAAGAATTATGATTAATAATCTAAAATGTATTTTATTTTAATTTAAAATATAATTATATAATGTAAACAACAATAATAATAATATGGTCAATTGTTTAATTAATAGTTGATTTTTCTCATTAAATAGAACAATGGGTTTCCTTCCAAATGCTTCACATCACTACCATTTTTTCCTCAATAATACAGTTTTTACGGGAATTGATACTTTTACACTTAAAGTTTACAAGCAAAAATAAAAGTGTACAAATTTTCCATCTGTGCAAGTGTTGCACATCAGCGTTCAGGCGCCGTCGTGTGTAAAATGGAAACTGAGTCACTGCACAAGTGTTGGGAGTGTTTCAACAGCCCCAAGAAATGAATGATATCTGGTGGAAGGTGATGATAATAGTAACATTATAGTGCACTTCGGGGACTTTTGAACATTCAGAATGAAAGAGCCAAGCATTTCATTCTTCAGCTCTGTTTTTTCCATTTGAGTCACTTTTTTTCCTTTCTCTTCATGCCTGCAGGGGTCATTTCTGATCTCGCATCACTTGGCAAGCATGCGCTTTGGATGATTTTTCCTTAAGATGGGAAAACTCTTTGTTGCACAACACATGATTCACTCGCACTAGCTCTTTGAGCAAATTAGTTTAAATTAAATTTTCAAAACAACAAAGTTTTTTTGTGTGATTACATCCGTTGATGGGCGCTTGAACTGTAAATGACTGAATTTGTTGCCTGAAAGCATCTCTGGGATGTGAGATCTTGGCCGTTGAGGCGGATAAGAGCCCAGACACACTCACAGAGAGATAACGTCAAGCTGCACTCCACTAGTCTCTGCCTGCTGCTGATATACGGGTGAGTTATCTGCTCTGGATCAGTTCAGAGGTCTGGTGAACTGCTGAGGTATAGTGCAGCTCACGGCCAAAACTACAGACAGACCACAATGAACACTTCAGAGTGATGCTGAGATGCCGAGCACATTCGCAGAAAAAGGGAACTTTTCAAAAGGTACTGTATGTATACTTCAGGCATTAGCAAATTCCATTTAGGCACTAGTATGTACACTTTAGGTATGTACATGCACTTTAGGCACTAATAAATACACTTTGGGCACTAGTATGTACACTTCAGGTATGTACACTTTAGGCACTAATATATACACTTTAAGCACTAATAAATACACTATGGGCACTAGTATGTACAATTTAGGCACTATTATGTACACTTTATGCACTAAAATACACGTTTAGGCACTAATATGTACACATTTGGTACAAGTAGCTATATGGTATTAAAATGTACACTTAAGGTATAAACGTCAAGCACTCATATGTATACTTTAGATCTCATATGTACATTTTATGTACTAATATGCACTTACCTTACACACAAAAGGTCCCAAGTTCACGTCACGTTACTCTTTAGGTTTAAATAAAGGTGGACATTTTTCAAAAGTATCACAGTTTTCTAAGAGTGCAAATTCTAAATTAGGTGTCATGTCAAAAACATGACATCTTCTGAAAAAAGAATGTAGCAAAATATATAAATTCGGGTGAATATTTTATATCGCATTCCTACGGCTTACCAACAACCTAGCCCACTCAGAACACCCTAGAAACTACTTATCAATGCCTTAGTGACCACCTAGAACACCATCAAAACCACCTACATAACTGTGGAGCAACCAGCAACCACTCAGAACATTAGCAATGTCCTAGCAACCACCTAAAACACCCTAGCAACAATATAATAACCTTCAAGAATATCACTAGCAACAGATTAGCAACAACCTAGCTCACTCAGGACACCCTAGCAACCGCCTAGCAACAAATGTCAGGTTACACTGAAAGAAATATCAGCTTCAGCAAAGGTCTCCATTTAAACTTCAGTATCAAGGAGAAAATTCCAACGGTTATGATGCTTCTTTTCTCTGGTGTGGAAGTAGATCGGCTTGTGTACGAATATCCTAATACATCAATACATTTCTTATCTCCATTACATCCCAATCTAAGGAGGGGTTTACATCATCCAGATGACGTACATCGAGACATCAATGAAGAGATAAATTGGCTTGTTTTGGCTCTAGAGCCAGATGCAATAAAACCCCAAATTCTTACTGTTTAAACTTTCTGCAGTTAAGCTGAGCATCAGGAAACCTCAGCGGGGCTGTAGCACATCAGCGCAGACGGACGGTGTCTTACGAGGACCCTGAACATCAAAGGCTTGCACCATGGACCTGTGACGCTCTCATCTGATAACAGGCATTCTGTGTTTTTCTCTTAATCTCTTACACTGATGCTCTTCAACCTCTTTTATGATGTCTGACCACGGCTGGAATCCAGACCTGATAATCCTGACCGAACCCTAGGAATGTGTGTGGAGAAAAATGAAAACAGGCATGGATGGACATAAGATGAGCTTAGCAAGTGCTTAGTGGTGCCAAGTTGATCATCGCTACTCATATCGACATTTACCTTGAAAATTAAACCTCTTTTTTTTGGAAAATCCAAAAGTGTATATCTCATGAACGTGTGTATAAATAGCATGGCAAATAAAAAAATTAAAACTTGGGATATTGATACTCAAAAATGTACTTTGGTACATTTGATGAGTAGAATTAGGTAGAATGGACAGAATGATGGGTAGAATAGGATTGTGGGGTAAATGCGTATCATATGTATGCGAAAACTGTGTATTATATGCACGCCAAACATTTTTGCGTATCAATAACACAAGTTTTCGTTTTTATTTGGCATACTATTTATACACATTTTCTTTCATTCTATCACTACATATCTTTTCTTATAACTTTTGTTTTGTCATTATATTTATTGTTTTCTCAGTATATGTCAGTTATCACAAGTATGGAGTACCACAAGGATCTGTCCTAGGTCCTCTGCCATTTTCAATATACATGTTCCTTGGTAATATTATTATAAAATACGGGATTAGTTTCCATTTTTATGCTAATGATACTCTGCTATATATCTCAACAAGACCATATATAATCTATCTATATATCTATCTGTCTTAAGGCCTAAAAAGACCACATTCAAAGTTTCTCTTGATAAACTTTGCTAAACTTTGCTTCTGCATCCTATTTGCTAGCTTAATTCAAATTCAGGAAGACAAAAGGCACACAACCCTGATACCACGGTATTCAAATAGCACTACGAGCTACTTCAAAAAATAACCTGATATGGTTATGTTCAAAAATAATAGCATAGTACTTCTTTGTAAAATCTGGTGAAAACACACAAGACAGGTGGAAATTACATTCACATGTGCAAAGCGGTTGATTGAAACTGTCCATTTCAGCCACTTACAAGTGCAACGTGAGTATTTGGATAGTTAAAAGCACCATTTAACCATCCACCATCAAAACACACACACGCACTTATCTGTGCCTGCCAAGGGCTGCAACTCGTCTGCAGTAATGCGCCTCTTATGTTGGAGAGCAAAAGCTGACCTTGTCCTCTTTGCTGTGGGTCTGTGGGTTTTGGACTTGGGAACAGGAACTCCCAGTACAGACAGAGTGTCTGCGAGCCCCAGCACCCGCTCCACAGAGGAACACTTTGTTCACCGCCACCAAGGAAAACTTAAGACAACAAAAACACACACATTCTGGAAAAATGAAAACTTGAGAAGGGCCCCCTCAACCTTTTCTTTTCCTCCTCCTCTTTTTTTTGAAATCGTTCGCTTGGCGTCCAATGATAAATACTATCTCCCTCGCCTCCAAAGGGGCAACAATAACAGAACTGGGGGGAAAGTGTCTAAAAGCGAAAACTGTGGCTAATGAATGAATCTGAGTGGAACATAATGACTTGTAACTCAACGATGAATGATATCCAATTGGGTTTGATTTATTGTGCTATGAACAGAAGGCCTTGGCTAGGGAAAACAAAACACTAGGAGACTTTCTATGACTTGTCACAGTAACTCACGGGCAGTGCATGTCCTGTGAACAAAATAAAACGTCTGTTTTGCAATACACCATTATGCATCTGATTATGGTTTATTTGGAGTTTGACTGCTTTGGTTATATTATAGCAGAGGCATATGGAGCGATGATTGAATGTACAACTGTAATTATAACAGTCACAGATGCTAGGTGTTAGCAATGCATGAGAAAGCATCGTAGTGCAGGGTTTACAGCATCTGTGCGCAACGCACTGAGCAAGTTCGAATCCAAATGACATATTCAAAAATCCTAATCTATTAATTAATTCTAGTAAAAGGCATACATATTTTTATACATATACAATAAACTTATATTTATTTTTTTCTTTTCGAATGTAATAATTAATGAATAATTGTTATACTAATTAATAATTAATGATTTAATAAATTATTTTATTATAAACTTATTTTATTATTGAATGTTTAATGAATGTTTATTAATAATAATAATACTTTGACATATTTATTAATTAGTATATATGTATTGTTTGTTAAAATCTCAAATAAAATTGATTTATATTGAATACTGAGTATTTAATTAAAGCATTTCATTATTTATATATATATTTTTTTATTTATATATTCATACATATGTGATACATGATTTTATATTTCATTTTATGAATCATAAATATAAATATATATTTTTTATAAAATGATGCATGATTATAAATATAGCTATATATAACAAATATACTGTGCTCATATTTAACTTGCATAAAAATATCTAGATTTTTTTTGTAATTTTTTTAAAAGACAACACTTATGTCATCGTGATGTACAGTGTTGTATCCAGGGTGTTGCCATGCAGTTGCTAGGGTGCCTGAGTGGATTCTTAGCAATGCCAATCAAAAAAAGCCCAACCTTTAAGCATCTACTTTATTGTGTTGACTAAAATTTCACAGTAACTAATACATGAAAAGGCGCAGAAAAGATAAAAACTGCCTTCTCTTCACCTCATACACCCTTTTACCAGAAAAGGGTGGAGTGGAGGAGGCAAGAAAGAGCGAGAAAGCGAGAGGGCCAGATTTTCATCACCCTGGGCTACAGTTATCAACCTCCACCCAGTTCAACTCTGACTCAAGCGTTGTTCTCAAGCTAAAGCAACACAGCCTTTGTTTTCTTCAGAGAGTCTATTCTTTTGACTCCATCATGAAGCAACATCCTCCCCGGTTCATGACGACCCATTCGTCAGTGTTTGTTTCAGATCAAACTGGAGGAAGTTTGGCAATCGGTTGCACACGGTCGCGGTGGAGCAGGTTATCTGTTCTTAGCGTGCTGCCACGCGTCCTGCTGCACCTGATATTCTTAACGCAGCATTCCTCACCTGAGACACAGAAAGAGCAGGCAGGTTTGAACACGACAGCCCAGACACTCATACACTTGTTCGGTGGCTGCAGGTGTAGCTCAAATCGCATGTAATACTGCAGCTCCAGGCTTGTAGGTGAGCCGCATAAACTATGCGCCTGGATTTTGAGGAGGAGGTGAGGGTAATTTGATGTTTGGAGCCACAAACCGTGGGACGATGAGTCCAAACGACTGTTTATTTGAAAGAATTAAGCTTTTCACTCCGTGTGAAGTCGATCGCTTTGTGGATTTTCCCTTGAGCGCGGTGAATGCATTGAAGTCCCTCGCATATGTAACAGCACACCCACTTCCAGTCGCTCCAAAAAATCTAAATACACAATGTGAAGTACTTCTCTGCCTGTTGCATATTTAAGATGGAGGCCTGGCGGTGACTTTCACGTTCAATGACAAGGAGTGTGTGGAGAAATAGTGGAAATAGTGCAGCATTTTACTGGATAAAAAGATTATGTTAAAGTGTTCTGTGATTATGAGCTTGAACTGCCAAACAGCATCTTTTTTTCCAGACTCGGTGTCAACTAGGATTATTAATGCTGAATCACTACGATGCAGTGCAGGAGTAGTGGGAAACACTTTAGTTTTAGGGACCAATTCTCATTATTTGCTTATTAGCATGGATATTACTAACATATTGGCTGTTTATTAGTACTTATGAAGCACAGATAAGCCTAATGCTTTATTCTGCATGACTGTATTTATCCCTTAATCCAACACCAAAACTAAACTTAACAACTAGCAAATTAAGAGTTTATTGAGGCAAATGTCATAGTTAATAGTGTGAATAGGTTTTTGAACCAAAGAGTAGCTTTTATTTAAAATGTATAGATAAAGAGATTTAGATAAATCTGTCAAGAACACATCAAAGTATTTGTAGCTTAAAATCAAAAGACAAAAAGTCTAAAATTACATAGATCATTAATAAGAAAAATATTTAATATTATTTGAATTGTGACATACTTTCATGATAATTAAGCCATCTCCACCCAAATTTTCAATACTTGTAAATTGTGTAATTCATATTATTCTCAATTTAAGTACAGTATTTAATTACAGTAATTTGGGATGCCATTACCGTAAAAAAAAATGTGTGTATGCATACACTGAAATTGAAACAATTAAAAAAGTTCTGTAATTGAATGAAAGCTGAAATAAAATACTACTAAACAACAAAAATACTACTAAAATACAACTTGAAATATTTAAGTTGAAATTCTAAAATTAAATAAAATTAGTTTTTAAAAAAGCTAATTCAAAATATGAACAAATACAATCATTATGTTATAGATTATATATAGATTATATTATCAACAACACTAAAATAACACTAATATAAATAAATATTTACATTTACATTTAATTTATTTATTATTTATTATATATTTATATAAAAAAATTTAATCTACACTAAAAAAAATTATACAAAAAGTTTTAAGGTAAGTGGTTGCAAACCATTTATTCTAGCTATTTTTAAATAAATGTACCACTTACCTTAAAAACATTATAAATTCAATGAATCATATTTTTGAGTGTATATATTTACATTTATATTGTTGAATATTACTATTATTTATTTATTTATTTTGTTGCATACTAATAGCAATGTCAAAATGTCGTGACATAATGTCAAAATGCATTAAAAAAATCTTCATGGTCATAAAATTAGACTGTTTTCTTTATTTGTTTCCTTTTGATTTTGTGGTAAAATGTGACCTGAGCTTGCTCGTGGAAGTCACCTTTATGACAGCAGCTGTATATGACAGCGTTGTCCAGAGCTTCTTGTTTGCACATGTGGACAGTGAGACGCTCTCAGATGAAATTCTTCTGAGCCCCACCTCTGCTTCACTCACCTACCTGCCTCATCTCACCCATCATACGATTCACATCCAAGAATATACCCACAATTCCATAGACGTGACTTTTTTTCCTTCCTGTAAAACATTTTTGAGAGCACAAAGGGGATTTTACATCACAAAATCGATTGTCAAGAAGGGTAACGTGGGTTAAAGCAATCTGGTTTTGACGAGAAGAGATTGCTGAATGTGACATGCTGAGGCCTGTATGTGTGAGTGTGTGTGTGTGTGTGTGTGTGTGTGTGCGCGGCCTGTGGCAGGTGCACAGAAGAGGTTGATGAAGGGATTTCAAACCTGCTGAAATCTGTGAGGGCAAGTCAGAGCTGTGCTCCACACACTCACACACACACACACACACCCTCTTAGATACACACAAATACCTCAGCCAATGTTTTATCTCAGGTTAAATAGGAAAAGTCATTAGGACTTGAACAGAGAGTTATTATTTCACAGCTGTCTCAAATACTTGATTCTGATTGGTCAGTTGCAGAATTCAGCAATATATATTTTAGAATAACAAACGGTTTGCAAAGCAATGCTGTATAACTGACCGTACATGTTTCCTGCTATTTATTTAAAGGAACAGTTCACTCAAAAATGAAAATTTGCCATTAATTACATCCAATAGGTGACTTTTTACTGTATAGAAGATTTTTTAGCTAAATCTGTGGACCTTGGTGATTTATAAAAGGCAAGTCAGCAGCTGCCCATTTTTGAGAATAAAAAAAGAAGCTTATTAAGGCACACTCATAGGTTACAAATGCATTTGCTTCTTAAAAAAATTTAAATAAATAAATATTAAAGGCTGGGGTTTAAAAAAAAAAAATCCCATCAAAGCAAAGTTTTATGACAAACTATGTTTAATGGAATGAAGACTGTGTGTGAGCTCTGACACAAATCCCTAAACCTCACAGCTATGTAAATAAGCAAGTCTTGTCGTGTCCAGACAGACCCCTGTAATTAAACCTTCATCACAATCACCTGTGTGTAGGTCTATCAGTGCCTTCATCACAAGAGGGCTGCGTTCAGAAGAAAAACACGGTGTGAAAATGATGCTGAGTCTCACACACAGACACCTAGAACGCGTTATACATACGCCGCTGAGAGAGCTGACAGAAATACCTATCTTTGCACAGACTATATGTGGAAGGTTCATTCAAAGCATAAAATATCAGCTGTGCTCTTTGAAGTTGCTAATCTGTTGATTTCTGGCAGTGAATTTCGGATTTCCCAGCAATCCTCTTGGTGTCAGGACAAATGAGACATGGTCTATCGCCCAGTCTTTAAAAAACAGAGACACGCTGAAAGAAATGGATCTCAGTGACTCCTGAGGACATGTACCTGCACGGGAGAGATGACAGATGGAAAAAAAACTTGTGCAAACAAAAGAAGGTAGAACTTAAAGAGAGGAAACCAAAAAATGTTTCTGGAGGAGTGGAAGGGCCTTATAAATAATAAATATATGAAGAGTTTATTTGCAAAAACGGATAGGTCTAAAATTATGGTTTTTATTGTCATCGTGTTTTTATTGTGTAAGTTAGTTTTGTGTAAGTTTACTTGTATAAAAAATAAAAATAAATTAATAAATAAAAAACATGATTTTTGAGAATTGTAAAAAATGGAGTTTATCTGTTTTTGCAAACGAACACTTCAAATATAAACATATGCTACTGGTCAAAAGTCTGGAATAATTACAAATTAAAAAGACATATATTCTTGCTCACCAATGCTGCATTTATTTAATTAAAAATATAGTAAAAACAGTAATATTGTGACATGTTATTACATTTTAAAATAGCTCTTCTATTTGAATATACTTTTAATTGAAATGTAATTAAAAGCATCATTAATCCAATCTTTAGAAATCATTCAAATATGCTAATATTTGCTACTTAATAAACATTTATTATTATCAATGTTGAAAATAGTTTGGCTGCTTAATTTTGCTTAATAACCACCTGGGTTTTTTTTCTTTCTTTAAATGGACAATTTGAGTGGCAATCATTCATCATTGTTTAATCACCTGTAAAAAAATAAGTTAAGATGACTCTTTATAACAGAGCAAGGATGAAACCAAATATTCAGTATTAGGGGGAACCAAAGGTGAAATTGTGAGTACTGGTTATTGAAGCACCCTTCATTATTTATGTTGGTTAAAATAATTAACTACAGCAACAATGCATGATTGTAAACAAAATAATGTCGGTAAAGAATAGAATCAAGAATCAAAAGATCAAAGAATATGTTGAAATAAAGTCAGTCCATTTTTGAAATGGAATTGTGGAAGTGACACAATGGTCATAGTCTTAACTGACAGGTTGTGGTTTGGTCAGTGTGCTGTGAGTGATATGAGAGGAAAAAGCGTCCTTATCTCTCCAGCATCAGCAGATCACCTGGAGCTATCAGAGAAAATGTCACTAGCTGGGAGTGAAAGAGGTGACTTGTTTTGTCCGGAATCACTTAAGTCCCTCAACCTGAAAACAAGGGATCATGGGGATAATCCAGCTCCTCAGCAAACTGAGATACGAACAGCACACACAGCCTCCAACTAAATTCCTGCTGCTTTTACTGTACAACATACATCATTAAATATCTTCATGAGCGCAGTGCCAAACGCTAAAATAAACAGACTTAGCATGGATTTATGTATATGTAGGTAATGGAAATGTTGCACGGATATTTCAACTATGCATGTTCGCATTCTTGTAATTTGACAGCAAATAATAAACTGACCTAAGTGCATCTATGTTAACTGTAAAAAATGTAAAAACAAAATAGAAAAATTATGTTTAGAAGATTTTGAGAAGATTTTGCATACTGTTTTGAGCGATAGAAAGTTTTCCTGAAGTATTGATCAGAGCAGTTCATGGTGACCATATCTGTTAAATAATAATAGTAATAATAATAAAGGGGGAAAAAAATAATATTATTATAATAATCCTTAAAAAAAAGATCTTTGTCTGCTCTCTTGTGTAAATTAAGAAATAAAAAATGAATTCAAAATGAAATTAAACAAAAAATTAATTTAAAAAATAAATAAATAAAACCCCCACCAAAATAAATAAATAAATAAACATTATATTATAAAAAATAAAATAAAATAAAATAATGATCTTTTTCTCTCTCTCTATCACTGCACAGATCTAGATTATTTTATTATTATTATGTAATATTAAAGTAGATTATTTTGGAGTTGTGCACTCTGGAAAGTTTAGCTGTAAGTTTGACCAAGTTTGAATAAAATGGATGTACAGATATGCGTATTTTCCGGATCTCCGGCTTTCTCTCTTCACACTGTAGTGACGGCAGCAGAAAACACTTCCTATGCTCTGACCTCAGCACCTCCAGTCCCTGAGGCTGTGACCTCACACACACACACGCTGAATATGAGTCTAATGCTTACTGACATGACTGAGCACTTCCCACTGCTGACTTACTCTCCCCTGCCAAAAAGAGAGCAATAGAAAAATAAATAATAATAAAAAATAAAAACACCATAAAAATGTCAGAAAAGTAGACTGGGTATATTTCTGGTAGTATATTCATTTGAAATATTTTTATTGCATTTTATTACATTTTTTATTTAATTTAATTGTATTTAATTTTTTTATTTTGTTTTTATTGATTTCTATTGACATTTTATTTATTGATTTAAAATTGACATTTTAAATTTTGTATTCAATTTGATATTTTTTTTAAATTACTAGTAGTTTAAATCTTTTTTTTTTTTTTTTTGGATCTACAGGCAAATAAAAATATAAAAATGAAGACTGGAGTAATGATGCTGAAAATGTAACTTTGCACCACAGAAATAAAGGACATTTTACAATATATTCAGTTGGAAAACAGTTCTTTAAGTTGGAATAATATTTCACAATCTTACAGTATTTTACTGTATTTTGATCCTGTAAATGTAGCCTTGGTGAATTCAAGAGACTATATTAACAGCGTGAAGGTTTGGAACAGTTTGGAAGAACTGTCCCTTTAATGTAAACCTAAACCCCAGTGCTATATGGGAACAGAAGCGTCTTATATCCCCCTAAACCTGTCTTAAGTCCCTCTCCTACACAGTAATAATAAGATCAGGTGAATTGTTGAGTAAGCGCGTGAATAACTTGTGCCAGCGGAATTTCCCATTGTAAGAGAGCATGATGCCACAAGCGTGCAATGAATCACTGCTCTACAGTAATGCTCCGGCGTCTCTTCTGAGGGTGTGTATCAAATGCTCTTTAACGGGAGTCATCACATGTATGGCCAAAATTGAAACCACAAAGGCTTTGTTTATCCGATTCATCCTCCGTATAGGAGGCACAGGAATTATGGCTTAAGGTTTAACTTGCGGTGGCAGGAAATGCTTGTTTACTGTTTTATAACATTTCAAATCTGCTAAATATATGCTGACATTAGCTCTGTTTCAAAACCAAGGGAGCTTTCTTGATGCCTACTTCTGAGGCAGCATCGACCGAAATTTCATATTACTTGCTCACAACTGATTACAATTGTTAACATACACAGAAATACATAGCACACATAACTAATGGGCAAATTAGTCCATTTTTATCAATATATTTAATTTGCTGATTTATTTTTTACAGAAGTTGTAATGTTATTTTACTATCATCCTATTATAGTTTTCACTTGTTTTTTTTTTGTATTTTTTAACTATTTATGTATATAGTTTTTATAAGTTAATTATAATTTAGTTATTAGGTATTAGTTATTATTTTATATATTGAAGTACTTCAACTTAAACTAAACATAAATGAAAAACGTTGCTTTGACTATTTTATTTTATTTTGCTTTTTTAGTTTTAGTTTTGGTTGACTATAATAACCATAAAAACATTTTTTTAAATAGTTAATGTTAATATAAATGTTACTTTTACAATTGATTGCATAGCAACGTGTACAGTAGATGACAAACAAACACACTGTTGATTACAGACAGTAAGTCAAGGCAGACCTTTAAGAGTTTAAAGGGCAGTAACACTGACTTAAAGATACAGATAAACACAAGGACACACTCAAATAAATAAAATATATGGCATTTTTCACACATGACATTTTATCTATTGTGTTTTGCCTGAGCTAGACATTTTTGTCAATAGGTCAAACTAAACACACCAAAGGCTTTTCCTGACCATTGTTCCCACGAACGAGGCATTTTACCTTGAGGGACTGTCCTTGTCAGTAACAATTAACTTCAGGAACCTTTACCTTTAAGCTCCACAAACTGCTCCAGAGCCCTGAGTGTGAAATGCTGCTGACTAAGACAGATCAGAAAAAGGAGTCTGAAAGATGATCATCGTTTGCTGTTGACTCAATCAACTAATCATGGATCATTTCAAATTGTGAAAGCAAGGTTGTAGCAATTGTTACACTCTTTTTTTTGGATGAATGGTCATAATTTAACATCAAATAATAAAATGAAACTTGTGAGGACAAAATTGTGCCATTATAATTCATAATATTATGTGAATTAATTCAATAAAATGACAATGAACCATTTTCTGACATTATCATTATTTACACAATGTACTGATGACATAAACTATGGGAAAGACAATATGCGTTATTAAACATTTTCTCCCCCTGTAGAAAATAATTATAAAAAATATCAAATCTGTGACTTCTGTCTCATTATTTTAAATTAATTCTAAAAATATTACTACTTTATTTTCATATATGTATATAATGTGATAGATAGATAGATAGACAGATAAATATTCTTAACACTAGGTATTTAGTCTTCATTTAAAACTTTGCTTGAGTGTGCTGTTGTCAAATTATTACTGTTTTATTATCTGATACGATGACATTCATACACTTCAAGTGTGTTTTAAATGACTAAACAATTTTTGGAAGCACTGAATGGAATACAGATGGAATCTAATACATACAAAGCAGTAATAATTAGAAACAGTTAGAAATGCTACAGCTACATATTAAAGCCACACCCATGCAGCAGATCTGAGCTGCTAAAAGACGATTGGCTGCAGCTCAAGAGTCTCTTCAAACTCTCTGCCATGTGTTTCTCTCACACCTCAGCGTCAGAGCGGCTCTCTAATGACAGAGCAAGGAGAGGCCAGGATAACACACACACACACACAAGCCCCTACATTCCTCAGAGCAGAGAACCATGCCCACCGCAAGTTAAAACTCGCTCATCAGAGTCATATCTGTCTCTCCTGGCCAAAAAATAACACTCCCACAAGCCACTGGGGCAGTGCCATTGCACCAAGGCCGGGACACAGCGCATGGGCTGTTCAGGCTACAAAACACTTCTCTGTTCCAGGCAGAGATTCACGACACATGAAGACATGCACCTGTTATATAGCCGAGAGAGGGAGTGTGTGTGTGTGTGTGTGTGTGTGTGTGTACATGTTTTTATATCCTGGTGGGGACCAATTGTCCCCACAAAGATAG
>JAUMHE010000082.1:14834213-14877431 GCA_032359235.1 Enteromius mattozi
GTCTGTACAGTATAAAAACCATTACACCTATGGAGAGTCCCCATTAGGATAGCAAACCAGACAAGTGTGTGTGTGTGTGTGTGTGTGTGAATGAATGAATGAGAGGGTGATAGAAAGGAGAATGTCAAACGCTCTGCAAACGTCAAGGCTGTCGTCTAACACTCATAAAAGCCACTTATTTACTTTGTAGAAATTAATTTCCCTTTTTTCCCCTTTTTCTTTATTTAACCAGGTTAAAATACTCACTGATATTAAAATCTCTTTTGCAAGAGTGACCTGGTCAGGAAAGCAGCAACAAATAACATATACAAGTTTACATCATAACAGACAACACAAATCAAAAATCACAACAACAATAAAAATGATTATCGTATGTGTGGCCAAAAAACACACTCTTATGTTTATTTCTTGGCTGTGATAAGATATTAAAGAGCTTATATTCAATCGGCAGTGTTGTAAATCAGTGTTGTTATTGTTAATTAGAAGTGAAATGAAATAGTATTAAATGAAAATAGTATTAAAATTAAAGAACAATAATATAATATAATATAATGTAACATAATATAATATAAAAACTTAAATAAAACTAAACAGGAAATATTGCCATGCCAAGTAACTAAAATGAAGCAAGCTAAAATTACTAAAAGTAAAATAAAATAAATAAAAGTTAAATAGAAATATATATTTTTTTATACTATTAAATATTATTTATATTACTTTCCTATACAAATATAAAATATAAAAGTCACATACAAGTAGTAAATTGTGTATTTTAAAAATGCACTAAATAAAAAAATTAAATAAAAAGAAGTTATTAAATAATTCATTTGTAAACATATTAAATAAAATATAAAAATATAAATTGCATGTATATTTTAAAAATCTATAAATATTTATAAATAAAATACTGAGTAATGATATGAAAATAATTATTTTTACAAAGTATTTGAGTGCAATCTGTCTGCATATTAAGAAGGGATATTTTATGTTACAACATTGTTGTTGTTTTTTAAATATTCCCTTGACCCAAATGGTCATTCACATTAAATGCTATCTATACTTCAACTACAGGTCGACTGCTGACCAGCTGCGGTCTGAACACCTCAGATAACTCAGTGGGCCCGGCTCACGGCATTGCAGACAGGAGATAACACCTGTCCAGACAATCCAAACCACCTGCTCTTTCAAGCTCTCCAGAAACACTCCCTTACACAACACATGACGTGAGAGACAGAGCGCTGGAGAGCGGGAACACACCCTAGCTAGTCACCTTACACTCGAATGTAAGGAGTCGTGTGCATTCCTCAGCTCCTAGAGATGTTCCTCGTAGCCTCAGGCTATAAAAGATTCTATCTGTGAGCATCTAGTGAGAAAGGACTGAGCCAATTCCAGCTGAGTGAAATCACTGTGGTTTGCTTATCTTTACAAAAGCATTCCTGGCGTTAATATCTATGCGACATCTGAAACCGACGACTTGATGATAGACTTTGTCAGCTGCACATTTTGTTTATATACTAAGATGTTAATTCAGCTACTGATTGCTTTAATTGTAGGATTTGTTATATTAAAGCCAAATATAAGACTTGAATGCATGAAAATTGGAAATGAGGTTGTACTTTAAGGCTCCCTATATAAGAGCCAGTAAGTGCAAACTGGTCACAAAGATAATGCGAATGTGTATAAACAAGTTGATCTCTGGCTCTAAAACAAGATATTAATGCTTATATTTCTTAACCTGCTGAAATTCAACATTATTATAATGTATGCCTAGAGTGTCAAACACTTAAAACAGATTTGCACCTGTATGTGTGTTTTTCCAGCTGTACTGGAGAATGCATGCATTAAATAGAGTGATCTCTCTCTCTCTGTGTGTGTGTGTGGTGTGGGGATGTGCACAGGTGTGTGAGATATTGTGTCTTGTTGCCACCACCTGGTGTAGTGATGTGGTGCACCTGTGAGAGAAAAAACCTGGTCAGTGCAAGAACTATAGGTGATAACTGTACACACACACAGACACACACACACACACGTGTAAATATGTGTGCGTATACGTACACGTGTATAAATATACAAAAACAGTTATTATATATTAAATTAAACAACACATACAAAAAACTATTATATAAATATTAAATTATAATTCTATACATATTGTTTATAAATGATTCATTTAATTGTAATAATATAACAATTAAATTAAAAAAACAAATATGTATATATTCAAATATGTATACATTTAATAAAATATAAAATATATACATATGCATGTCTCATTTAATACTTTTTTAACCACTTTTAAAACTATTAAATTAAAATGATAATTGCAAAATATATATATATATATATATTCCATATTATGCATATCATATGCATATTATTCACATTATGAATAGTAGATATATATTCTTTCATATATTCATATAATTGTACATAAATTAATGCAATGAAAATCATTTCTAGATATGGCTTGGGTTCCTCTTTCACTGCAGGTCTATGACATTATAATTTTTTTAAAATATTTATTTATTTATTTAACAGTTTTTGACTGTGAGACTGAAATAGTCAAAGTCAGAAAATGAAAAGCTGTGTGATTTTTTTCACCTAAGTTTTTCTTTTTTTAAACTTTTTTCTGCTAGATGAAAATAGTTAAAGTCAGGAACGCAACAACGAGACACGTGATTTGAGGAATCATTCATGTCTCAGAGTTCAAAATACTTAAGGTTTGTTCACATCACTTAAATATCAGCCATAACTAGTGATGTTCCCTTAGCAACAAAAAACACAAATATAGACTACATCGTCTAGGTCACAGTGGAACAGGACTGACAAATGGAGCCACTCAGAGAGGACACAATATCTCATTAAGACGAGAGGAAGAGAGAAATCTACGATCAATAACTTTCCAGACAATAGTACGAGCTGACAGCGTTCAAGCTTTAGTAGAAGACTCCAAATGACATTCCATCAGGACTGCTGGGAGGAAGCAGGAACGGACACGGCCGTCACACTTCCTCTGCCATTTCACACACACGTTAACCTCAGGCGCCCTGGACAGACGGGGCCGGACCCGGCCTGTCACCACTGAAACACACACACACACCATACCGACGCTTCCTCTAAAACACACCTCACCATTCCACATGACAAAGATGATGAAACAAAATCATCTGGATTTTAGATGTGTATTTTTGTTTGTTGCTGGGTTTGATGACAGTCACAGTGACCTTTAGAATAACTGTACTGTCTGAACAAAAGACAGAGTGTTTCCTATTACCTATCTGTCCTGCAGTCAGACTCTGAATCAAATCACAGAGATACCAGCACCTGTATTGAGACAAAGGGCGAAGATTTAAAGTGTAACCTTTTCCTGACCGTAAAACAGATAAACCACAAAATAGATAAACTAAATGATAATCCATATCTTCAATACAAAAGGCCTGCAGCCAGTCAAAGCTAACCCCACACAACTAGTTAACATTTATTTATAATTAAAATTATTAGTTTTTTTTTTATAAATTATAAGGGTATTACTCTAAATAGCATTATATTTCTGGTATTTTATATATAAATAAACATAAACAATTCTATATGGAATACATTTTCAGCTATAATAAATATACAAAGTACTAATCTTTTATTCCACAAAGACTAGTTTTATTTTAGTACTAGTACTGTACTAAATATTTACCTATAAACGTATGTGTTTAATAAATTCTATGCTTTTCTAAGGAATGTTATATTTAGCTACAATGCGTTAAATTAATCTGAAGTGACAGTAAATACATTATGGTTACAAAAGATTTCTATTTCTGTTGCTTTAAACTTTATATTTGTTAAAAATCCTGAAAAAAATGGATCAAGGTTTTTAAAAAAATATCAAGCCTTTTTAATAATAAGAAATGTTTCTTGAGCAGCAAATTGTCATATTAGAATGATTTCTAAAGGATCCTGTGACAATGAAGACAGTCCAGGAATAAAATAACATTTTATAAGAAATAATATATTATATTATATACTATACTATATTATAGAAAATTGTTATTTTAAATTCTAAAAACTTTTCACAAATTTGTACTGTTTTTACTGTATTTTTGATCAAATAAATGAAGCCTAGGTGAGCAGAAGAGACTTCTTTCAAAAACTGACCCCAAACTTTAACACAGTAATATAAGATTTTTTCACAGTTTTTTTTTTGACATAAGTGAATCAAACTTATAGGGCCCACTGACAATGATTTGCAGTGCTTGCAACCCAAAGTGATTAATTTCTAATGAGAGCTGCCGATTTCTGGCAACATTAGCATTAGAATGAGCAAAGATAACCTTCATGCAAATGAGTTCAGAGACACTGCAAACCTCCAGCAACTGAATCACTGTCATTCTGCATTGGTCTAAGACCATTTTGCTAGTTGCATTTAAATGAGAGCCATTGCTCCTAAAAAATAATTGTCTTAATGGTGTAAAACATGCAAGATGAGGTGATCATACAGTCCTTAGGAAACGTAATGGTCAAATAAAAGGCACATTAAAATTACTGTGAATGCATTGTGAACGTTTACTATCCAGTCCTAGTCTGATCCATAAACTAGACCCTATTTTTAAAACGTTGTATTTCTTTGCCCTATTTTGGATCGAATCCTAATTTACAACCGATTACGAGATGGTAGATTCCCTCACAAGTGAAAGATGTGGCCCGCGGGAGCAGTCGCCAGGAAGACTGATGGGGTTTTCTGAATAGTGTGTCTGTGCACTTCCTGTTTGGCATGATATCAGAAAGTGGGAAGTTACTGAGTCTGCAATCGGCTTTGCCAATACTGGAACAATCCAGCTGTGAGAGCGTACGAGACAGAGAGAGATACACATCTTAAGATATACAGCAGCCTTAGAAAGCGTTTGAACACTTATATAGTTCACCCAAAAATGAAAATGTGCTGAAAGTATACTCACACTCAGGTCATCCAAGATATAGATGAGTTTGTTTTTTCATCGGATGAAGAAATCACTTGTTCACCAATGGATCCTCTGCAGTGAATGGGTGCCGTCAGAATGAGAGTTCAAACAGCTGATAAAAACATCACAGTAATCCACATAACTCCAGTTAATGTCTTTGAAAGTGAAAAGCTGTTTGTTTGTAAGAAACAAATCCATTATCAAGAAGGGTTTTAACTTCAAACCTTCAAACCAAATATAAAAATGTCATCCTGTCTGAATCAGGAGAGAACTATACACAGATCAAGCATCGTTTACAAGCACAAAACAGCTTTAAACAAATAAGTATGTATATTTTCTATGTCACAAGACGTTAACTGATTACATTGTGGATTATTGTTATGTTTTTTATCACCTGTTTGGAATCTCATTCCGATGGCACCCATTCACTTCAGAGTGAAAGTGATGTCAAGTGATAAATTCCTCCAAATCTGTTCAGATGAAGAAAAAACTCAGAGACTGAGCACATTTTCAGCAAATGTTCATTTTAGGAGGAACTATTCCTTTAAGTCACTCTGAAAAAATGCCATTAAATACAAAATATCAAACCATTTCTGACTTTAAATCAGCTGGTGTTATAAACTCAGTCCTCCAAACAGGTGAGTAACCACTATATGAACAAAAAACAAAAAACAAAATACATTTCTCTTACTCAACAGTCCGTCTTTTATTTCATAATTTGAAAGGTTGTATTGCTTTAAAATAGATGCCACTTGGTTTGACATTTGTTATAGAAATCAAAAACACTCCCAAATACTTTTTTGGACAATTTATGTCCTGTTAGTGTAAATTCCATCCCTATTTAATCCTGAACATAACTGCATACGAGACTGCATTTGTGTACATGTACATTTATGGCTATGTGTAAGTCTGTGATTTCTTTAACAAGGCACTAATGTCCCCGCCACAGTCAGCGAGATGTATTCTCGGCTCCATTCGCAGCAATCGGTCGGTCTGTCTTGCTCTAATTGTTTCCAGATTTGTGTGGGAGGTCAAGCCCCACAGTGCGCGGCCCTGCCAAGTTTATAAACACAGCAACGTTTCCAGATGGCCAGCGGCTCCAGCCTGGCTAGCAGGTTGATTGGGTGCAGAATAATAGCAGGTGGAGAACAGACAATGAATTCCTTGACACTTTAGACCTCTTGCTCACACACACACACAGAAATAACCATTAGAAGCCTCCGGCGCTTCTCAGCACGGCGTTTGGCGCATGGAGATTTTCGGATTTCCTTTAACCTTCCTTTAACGACTGGACTTTTAAAGTTACTTCATAAATTGTAAATGCATCAATACATTATTCATGTTTTATTTAATACTAGAGCTGGTGTGCGATATTAAAATTAGTTTTTAAAAATAAAGTTTTTAAAATGATGTTTCATCAGGCTTTTTAGATTGGCATATTGGATTTCATGCCATTAAAGCATAGATAATAGAATAAAAAGTGGTTAAGCAACTTTAAATTAAACTGCAGCCTTTATTTTTAAATGTGCACTTCTGCTAAAGGAAAATTAATACAGAAGAAAATCAAACCCTCATTATCAGATTCAAAAAAGACTAACTCGTTTAAGCCTGCAGGTAATTAAACTTGCCAATTTTTCCACCGCTTTTTTCCATATGTGCTTTCTGGGTGACTGTAAATGCTTTAAAAACATCTAGCTTACAATTACACAACTTTAAGTCAGGTTGAGTCACTTTTTATTTCCACAGCATTTTTAAACAAAACATGTTGTTTCAAAAATTGTGCCTTAATGTCTTTAAGCCCCAAAGGAGACTTTAGAAAGAGATTTTGACAACTTGCTGGATAAAGTGTCAAGTTTAATTCCCGCTGCCATTACTGGGCGGTTACTCAGAAAAGCACCTGGCAGTTTGAGTGACCGGTCTGCAAAACCCCTTATTATCTTCATCTTTACATAGGTTTCTATTTTTTCACTGATCACTGAAGCTGCTTTATGTAAACCATCTTTACGTGAAAAATTGCACGGCTCATATGAAAAACTGCACAGATATTTTGGGGAAAACATATTGCATTAATCGGTTACAGAAGTGCAACTTTTCAAAAAGCAAATTTCATTTGCATTTCAAAATAGATTTAAGTCAGTTATTTCTATCTTTTGCTGTACTGAAACCTACAATCCATTATATATGTGTGCATATGTATGTATGTATGATGAAGAGTTAATTTGCAAAAGCAGATCACTGTTGTTAACAGTTTTTAAAAAATAATGAAAAAACATGGTTTTTCATTAATCTCAATCAAACTGCAGTTGTGTTATTTTGATTAATTGTTTATTATTATTCTTTACTAATTGTTATGAATTACAAGATGTTACAGTCCATAACAACATAATAATTTATTAAACAATTGTCTAAATAGCTGAAAATCATGATTTCTTCTTGTCTGAATTAGTCAGTGTATTTTTTCCATCATGTATTTGGCAACATTTTATTCATTTTATTTATAAAAGCCCTAAATAGTTACTTACTTAATTCTACAACATTAAATTATTTAAAATATTTTTTTTCTTAGAAAAATGTGTGTCCATAAATCCTGCGTCAAACCATATTTTGCCTCTAAATTGGTGGAATTATTTCTCAGAATTGTATAAGTTACAGGAAATGATGTCACTTTCTCTCGCTGATAAGATCTGAAGCTCTGAAAAGTATGTGCTCTCTCTGATAAAATATTTTAATCTAAAAACTTCTTACACCAAGAGTTATTTTTAGAACATCAACTCTGTTCCACAATATCAAAATGAAAACAGAATTTATTACTGATCTCACATTAGCTTATTTAAAGCTCTTTTAATCATGTTTTCATTAGTGTCATGTGTTCTTAGCATTTATGCCAGCAAGTTTTTGGAAAAAATTAAATAAAAATGTCCATTCTATTGTCAGCATTTTTACTCCATAGTAACAGAGTTTTATGGTATTTTATATTTTTGGTAGTTTAAAAATAACTAAAAACTTAACTAAAACTAAAAACTGAAAGAAAAAATTAATTAATTAATTAATTAATTAGCTTAATGGAAATATTAAAATAAATCTAACTCAAAATATTAATATAAAGTTTAAGTTATTTTACTCGCAATTATAGAATCACTCATATATATACAGTATATGTATATGTACACGTATACATCTCTATAGAGAAAGAAAGAAAGAAAGAAAGAAAGAAAGAAAGAAAGCAGATGTGACTGTAGGTGAGACTTGTCTGAAAGTGTGATTTAACATCCTTTTAAATAGTGATTCATAGCTTAGCTCAAATATTCCATTAGGTATCGTATTGTGGGAGAATCACATCATAACATTGTGCTGACACTCGAATCTATCACCAGTTCATCCAGACTATTCCGTCATGACCCAGGCTTTTTACTTTTATGTCACGCATGTCTGGACGCCTGACGCGGCTGAAGGAGTACTTCAGACATTGAAAGGTGAGACTTTTATCAAGGGAAGCAGATTGTAGACGAGCAGTATCCGTCTGCACGGCCCTGTTTCCACAAACTCAGAGAGAAGAGGGAAGAATGGAAATGGAAAGAGAGGTTTGGGGAGCTCCTTTCATCAACTGTGGTGTGCTACACTTGTTTTAGCCAAAGCCCCCCCCTCCTTACTTCCACCTTAAATCTCCTTCTCTCACTCACCCTCTCTCTCTCTCTTGCTCTAGTAGACTCCAGATGTGCCGTGGCTCCAGTGTGGCTGACATATACAGTAAATCGGCATCTGAGGGCTCGTCAATCTGCGGGGCACTGATCGAGAAGGGCCCCGCCCCTCTGCGGGAAGTTTGGACGATGGAGATCCCGAGAGGGTTTGTGGACGGCGCTGACGCGGAGGCGGAATCAAAAAACAGGAGCCAAGGAACATTTTCAGAAGGAGTCTGAGGGAAAACTGTGTACCACAAAGCAGCAGAAATCACTTGCAAAATTACCATGGTTTACTGTAGTATTTGCGCACATCATCGTGGTATTTGTGTGCAGAACCTAATTTTGCTGAGTGCGACATGTTCCTGGATGAACATCTCTGTTGACCTTGAAACAACATTGTGATTAGCCAATCAGATTTGAAGAACCAGTTTATAGTTTTTGTGAAATTTAGGCTTACAGTCAGTGTATAGTGTTTGTAAATCTATTGTTTCCTCTGATTTACTCATGGGTAAGGTTACGTTTAGATAAAGAGATATGGTCGAGATTAAAGTTTTGGATTAAAATGTTGTTCAGGAACACATGTAACTCAACAAAATCAGGACGTGTGTATTTGTGTTAGTGCAGGAACCCATAAAATGTGCTGATTATAGGTCCTTACAAAAACTACTATAGTTGTACCATGGTATAACTGGGTAATGCTTTGATATATATACAGAGTTAGGTAATTATAAAAATAGATAAATAAATATTAATGCACCATGGTATTAAAAACACTTTTTAGTATGAAAAAACAAAACAAAACAAAAAGACCCTCATATATGACTGTGTGTTATGACCCTTATGTTTTGTGGTCCAGGGTCACATTTATAACCATAGCATATATCCAAATTACCATGGCTTTACCATGGTACTTTCTAGCACTCTTTTGCATAATATATTCTTTAGGCCTGTTAATGGTATTATCATGTTACCATAGTGTCACCACAGTATGATTGTAGATTGCTATGAAACATTAATTATTGTGCATAGCCTACAGTTCTGTAATTAGCACAATTTATGGTAACACTTTATTTCGATAGTCCACTTTAGACATTCTAGTAACTATAAGTAACTTTGCAACTACATGTCAACTAGCAGTCATTAGAATATTAGTAGACTGTTTGCTTAATGTCTTCTAACACTTTATTTTGATGGGTCCATACTGCCTATGAGAAACTTTAAAGTATATGTCAGCTTATTCTACAAACTCTAAACCTACCCTAACAGTCTACTCTGAGAGTAAGTAGACATGTAGTTTTGAATGAACGAGAATTAGTTGACATGTAGACTATTTCACACAAAATTTACACCTTTACTCGTGTATAGAAAAATACTCAAAGTATAACCAGTCAATTCTTAGGATTTTCAACACCCTCTTCCAAATGTAAATCGTTCATCAGCGATCCAAATTCTGTTAACTCCTCCACTCCAGACGAAACGAGATGAACCTCAGGGACAGATCGGGGTGAAAGAGTGAGAGACAGAGAAAAAACAAATGTTCTCCTTCAAACGAGACAATAAACAGAGGAAATGAGAGTGCTCGGACGTTTCAACACATCTATAAACACACTAGAGACTTCGAATTGACCAAGAATTGGGCAATGCGTCAATGGCGGGGAGAGCTGGAAAGGTTGAGAAAGAATTCTGCTGATGTTAGATAAACTTTTCGGGGAGAAGGTTAAGCTTGACCTTACTCATTGGGCCGGTGACGTCCGCGGAGCAGTGGACGCTCAGAACCTGCACGGCAGACATAATTATGGGAGTCGCATCAGAGTTGCAGAATTGGGATTCTGCGTCTGTGTGTGTGTGATGGTGCGAGTGTGTGAGAGAGTTAGTGTGCATCTGGCTCTGTGATAAGAGCACTTACTCGGATTGACTCAAAGCCTGGGAAAATGAGTGGGCTGGAATGTATGAAGAAACAGCATCTGCGTATGCACACACACACTTGCCCATATATACTTAGTCTACTGTACATGCAAAGTCTCTCTCTGAATATTCATGCATGGAAATTGGTGTTTTTGTACCCATGAATGTGCTATAAATGAATACAGCAATGGTGCGTGTGGACTGCCGCAGCTCAAACCCCGTCCTCAGAGCGTGGTTGGAGAACTGTGTCGCCAACTTCCTGTGGGATCCCTGTTCTCCATCGTACATATTTGGGGCTGTGTGAGTATGTGAGTAACCGACCCAGGCGTCAGCAAGCTGATTATTTTCACTGACCCGAGTCTGTCTCCTGCGGGGCCTCTGACGGCCTGTGAGAGTGAGTGAAAAAGACAGAGAGAGAGATGGTGTGAGCAAAGATACAGAGAGGCAAAAAAACATGAAGATCAAGGAAATGCAAAGGTGAATGGAAAGAAGAGGAAAGAAAATGAATAGGAAAAGGGAATGGGATTAAAAAAGGAAGATATGATGAAGATCCAGAAAGTGTAGTGGTGAAAGAAAATGGAAAAGAAAGATAGAAAGGTTAAAGATGCAGAACATGTAGAGATGAAAGAAAAGACATAAGAAAAACTGAAGGAAATGGGAATAAAAAGGAAAAGAAAATAGAAAAACCAAAGAAAAGGGAAACTGAAATAAAAAGATAAAATAGAAAGAAATAAAGAGGAAGAAAAGTAAAGATGCATTGGAAAATGAAAGAAAAAAAAATTAAATAGGAAATGGAAATAAAAGGGAAGATCTAAAAGGAGGAAGGTCAAGAAAGTGTTGATGTGAAAACAAGAGTAATGCCAGAAAAAGAAAAGGAAAGGATGAAAAAGGAAAAAATATGATGATGGAAGTGTCAGAAGATACAGAAAAGGAAAAAGAAAGGAATAGGGCATTAACAGGAAAGGACTTTGCAAGGAAAAGAAAAGAAAAAGGGAATGGAAGTGGAAGTGAAAAAATGAAAATGAAAAAGAAAGAAAAAAAAGAATAACCACAAGCATTCCTTTTCCTTGGAAAGCAAAGTAAGTGACTTTAAAAGCGTAGCTGCAGAAGCGAGTGTAAGATTAGAAAAGTTTTGTGGGGGTGTGGGGGGTGTCTGATCTGCCGATGTGGCTCCAGTACGGCGGGCGACTCGGGCAGGTTGATGAATGTCTCGGGCTCAAGCATCGTTGCCACCCAGAGCTCATGAGGGCCGGCCACAATGACTTACAGTCTCCTGGACCAAACCGCCAGCCTTCCCTCTGCTCCCAAACCATCCCAAACACACATAGCCCCTCTCCCTCCGATCCACAAACACCGTGTGTCTATCCCGAGACTCTCAGGAGCATATCTCAACACCCCGGCCCTCGTAACTCACACAAACACACTGATTCTTCCTGTTCTTCCCCTCTATATATAACACACACATTCAGCCACACCACAAATCTCACACACTGCTCCGAGAGGAATGTGTGTGTGGTTGCACCATGTGATTGAGTGTTTGGTAAATACTGGAAAAGTGTGTCTGAAGCAGCAGTGATGCCTGAAGCTATGTCCTGTGCTACATTTGATGATTTTCATGAATAAATCGGATGTTCTGCTACAAGCCAATGGTGAATGAAGCAGGTGTACTACATGAAGAATGTGGAAGAAGCTGATCTCCAACTGCTGAATGATTTCTCGATGCTGGCAACCCGATCAAAGCAGGAACTGAGAGAGAGATAAAGAGCAGATATCAGCACTAAAACGAACTCTTCCACTGCCAGACCTACTTCCTGCAGGCTCAGCTGATGGTTTAAGCACCTGCACTCGTAAAAATAAAGGTTCTTATCAAGTGTTTACGCTGTGATGGCACCATTCCCCAACTAAACGTCCAGTGAACAGTTCTTAAAATAAGAACTTTCTTATTGTGAAGAAGATTTAAATGATCTGAAGAACTTTTGTGGAATGGAAAGGTTGCATGGATGTTCTCCTTGGAACAACTGATGCCTTTATTTTTAGGAGTGTATTGGCACATATGGTTCCATCAAGAAACTTTAACATCCATAGAACCTTTCCATTGCACAAAAGGTTCTTTATACACTTGTAAAAATAAAGGTAGGCTACTTTATTGCCATCTATGATTCCATGAAGAACCTTCAAGAACATTCATGGAATCTTTTCAATGCACAAAAAATTCAGAGAGATGTATGGGTCCATGAAGAAAGTTTAAAATCCATAGAACCTTTCCATTGCACATAAGGTTATTTATTGGCATCTATGGTTCAAAGAAGAACCTTTAACATTCATGGAAACTTTTCAATGCACAAAAGATTCTATAAACTGAAAAAAGGTTCTTTAGATTATAAAATGCACACTAAGAAATCAAAATGGTTCTTTTTATAACTGTTTACTTAAATTTTCTTTTGGAAACCTAAAATGATTTTTGGAACCAATAAAGGGTCAAAGGTTTTGCAATGATGCCATAGAACCAGTTTTGGCTCCTGAATGAACCATCAGGTTCCACTATAAACAACCTTTTGTGGTTTGGAAAGGCTTCTTGAATGTTAAAGGGATAGTTCATCCTGTCTTTTACTCACCTTTAAAGCATCCTTGGTGTCCGTGACTTTCTTCTTTCAGACGAATCCAATCGGAGTTACCATAAAAATTGTCCAGACCCTCCAAGCCTTTGAATGGGTTTAAATGGGTGATAGCCATTACACTTCAGAAGACATGAATGATAAATATCCATATTTCAAACTTAATAAGCACTTTTCTCTCATGTCTGCTCTCTGTGGAAACCGGAAGCAGTTCTGGCGGATGACGTAAGATACATTGTGTTATTTAGTGATGAGCGTGGAAAGAGAACAAAACGGCAGTCATGAATTAAAAGCACAAACCGAGGATTTGTAAATAAAAATGTAGGATGATTTTGATATAAGCCAAGAGTTTTCCTTTGCTAAAGTAAGGAAACATTTCCCAGAGGTGCACGTGTGATGCATACATCCGCCGGGACTGCTTCCGGTTTCCACAGACAACAGACGTGAGAGAAAAGTTCTTATTAAGTTTGAAACCCATTCACTTTTTATTTTAACTCTGGTTGGATTTGTATGAAAGAAGAAAGTCACAGACACCTAGAATGCTTCAAAGGTGAGTAAAAGACAGGATAATTTTCATTTTTGGGTGAACTATCCCTTTAAAGGTCATTCATGCAACCGTTAATGGAAAAAGTTCTTTAGATCATTAAAATGTTCTTTTGGAAAACAGAAATGACATTCAATGACATTCACTGTGAAAATCCCCTTTTGCAAATTAATTTTTTTTAAGAATGTAGCTGTAACAAATCATTATGTGTCAAAGCAGTTAGAGAGGATCTGGTTGTGACCCAGACCAGACTGTGTGATGAATATTGTACAGCAAGATGACTAATGCTGGTTAAACCCAACAGTCTCATTGTCCTTTTCCAGGATTCAAGGATGCACAGTTGTGGTAATTGTTGGATTTGGTTGCAGTTTGCAAGATTCTTGCCATAAAGAGAATTATTGAGTTTGAAGCATTCAATAAAAAGGATAGGAATACTAGGATAGCAAACTTTGTTTTTAAATAATCTCTTTACCTTAGAAGTATTAAGTTCTGGATTTTCTTGAAACTAGCCTTTCATAAATCAATATTGAAGAATATCTTTACAGGCTCTGATTATTATTGCGATCGTAATGAACAATGTAATGTGATCTTGATCTAATCTCTTTGCCCATCCAGTAGATGTATCACCTCACAATGTTGCTTTGTTACCACCGTCCTGACCAACAGTCCCTAACAATAAACTATTCAGCATGAATATTAGCAATTACCTCCAGCTAAGGATCCAGTTATGCTCCATTAAGATGCTTATAAAACCAGACTGTAATAGCTTGAGGAAAGCAGCACTGTCATAAACCCGACTCCCTGTTGCTTGTACAAATTGTACACCTCTCCCGGTTATTATCCCTTGGCCATGACAATCCCAAGAATTTTTACTTCCATACGTTATCCTTAGCACTGTTTAGCGCCAGCAGTAAAACAAGTCATGCATACAGCCAATGATGAACAGGAACGAACTGAACAGTTTTGGGTGCCTTTACAAATGCTTTGTGGTAATACAGTGATGGAATCAGATCTGTACTTTGATACCATGATAACAGATGATTACAATATTCATATTTCATTATGCCGTCATGATAGTTTCACATAACACTAGTATCAAGGCTAGTCGGTTTCACTCTCAGAAATAAAGGTACAAAAGCTGTCGCTGGGGCGGTACATTTTGGATACTAATATGTACACTTTAGGATTAATATGTACCTGTTGGTACAAAAGTGTACCTTTTGAAAAGGTACCGCCCCAGTAACAGCTTTTGTACCTGTGAGTGTTGGTGCTTATTTTATCCTGTCTACTAAGGGTGTTACTGACTAACATTGGAAGAGATTGATCACAATTTTTGTTTTGTTTTACTCTTTGGGAGGGTTATGATAACCACAAGGGGGTGGAATTATTATTTGGTTTTATAATATAAAATATTGGCATAGCAGTGTTGGTCTGCAACTAAACACATTATTGAAAACATCTCATAAAAATATCTTTGGCTTCACAACAAACATGCACTAAACAAGTCAAACATAATAGTATGAAAGAAGAAAAACAAGTATTATACACTATAAAGGTATTCAAAATGTAGGCCTACATTGTGAGTTACATTGTTTTCATAAATAATTGTGACCAAAGTTGCAGAATGCATTTTAATGCATCATATACAAAAGCTTCAAGTAAAGTTTTCCCAAAATGATTAATCAGTAACAAAATATTATAAATAAAAATAAAATATGTAATAAAATGACAGTAATAAATCATAATATATATATATATATATGTAAAAAAGTTAATATCTAATAATAAAACAATTAGTGTGTAAACTTTTTGCAATTCCACTATAGTTTACACTATTAGTTATCTAGTTTAGTTGCTGGAAACTCTGAATATAATATAAATATATGATGTCACTAACCTGGACAACATTGACAAATCCAGTCTTTTCTTACAATGCTAATTTTTATTAGCCCTGCATATTAAATAACAATAATTTACACTTCTCAGTTCTAAATCCATGTAGCACCTTTTCAGACAGCATATCAAAAAGCCATCCAAAACATTGCATAAGCATAGAACATGTTTAATATCATGATTTTTTTTTTTTCTGATTAGCTCACTCTGGATCCGTTGCACATAGACCCATATCCAGAGTGACAGCGGGGGGTAAACGTCTTTGCGCAGGGCCTGATAGTGACTCAGAATCATCTGACAGCACAGAGCAGTCGTTCAAAGGCGGCTTTGATGGTAAAGCTGCACTCTCTCTTGTTCTCTCCCCCCTCCGAGCACATCTCCTCTGCCCTTTCTGTGACTTCTCCTCACCCCTTCACCCCCAGCACACTCGCATTCCACACTGCATGCTGTGAAAAGCAGGCCTGTTGTGTGGCACAGCCCTGGCGGCAGACTATGTCACGTTTACAAGCCGCTCCGCCGGCCCCCACTGTGAGCCCGTCTCCAAGCCCCTGATCCCAAATGACCTATAAAACACTTGCCTCTCACACCAACCTGACCTTAACAGCTCACCATGAGCTCTCTAATTGTGCCATTGAGAGCTAAATGTGCTCTTTTGTGATGGTCGGCCATTAGATCATGACGACTAATTGGCCGCCTGTATCTCTTTCCACTGTGCTGGATGCGAAATGGTAAAAATGGAATTTACTGCGCCAATGTTTCGCACGGTGTCTGGGGTGTATGTGGCTGTCGGTGTAATTGCGTTTTTGTTTAATGGATTGCGGATATGTGACTGTGATGTATGCAGTGATATACTGAGAGCTTGTGTGGGCTAAGTACACCTTGAAAACAAAAAGTAAGAGATTACGTTGTTAAATTACACCTATTGAATAGCTATACTTTTTTTACGGACACACACACACAGCTCTTTGCATGTAATTGCACAAAATGAAGTACTTGTATTAAGATATGCTAAATGCGTACATATGAGTGTAAATATAACCAAAATGATTTGTGCAGTTTTGTTGCACATAAATAAATATAGAAGAATGTTTTTTAAAAGTTGCTACACCGGCTGTAAAACAGCATTCTCAGGGGTCAAAGGTCAAATGCTAAGGGCTCACAGAGATTCCAATAGGTGATCTTCTTAACCCATGATTTACAACACGTCAAGACACTTTACACATTCACTAAATAAATAACAATTGCTAGCAAAATAAGATCATCTACCACTAACAGGAACAGTTTCATATATTACAATAAAAAAAGTTTACAACAAAATATGCACTATAAACATAGTTATATTTATTGGTCCAATAGGGCATCTATGCATGTCTATGACTATTAAGGGCAAAAATTCTAAAGTTGATAGCCTAGCAACTAACCAGAACACCCTAGTAACCCACTGGAAGTACCATAGAAACCACTCAGATAGGCAACAATCACACATTTTCTTAAAAAAAAAAAGCAAAAAAGCCAAGATGTAGCTTTAAATTTATTATCACATTTTGTACATTTTTAAAAACACTAAGTTGTTGTGAAACCATAACACAATTGGAATCACAATCCTTCTAAGAAACATTCATTTCAACAGCACTGAGAGAGAAAACACTCAAGTAGCATTTGAGTTCAAGTAGGAAAGAGGTTACAGCAGACAGACAGGCCTCTGGATTACAATCTCTGGCTGTGCATTTGCTTCTTAAGATAAGAGCTGCAAGAATATCATTCCCAGAACCGAGTGAGAGAACTTTTTTTAAGCAACCCGAATGACTTTTGGATGCTGGACAGCAAAACTGGAAAAAAAAAAAATCCCACTGAAGGAGTGACCTGAACAATATACCAGAGAGACTTGGGGTTGAACTCTTGACTTGGACCAAGCGTATATATACACACACACACACAGACATACTGTATACTGTGCAAGGCTTCTTGGGACAAGAATGGCACCAAATTGGACAGAAATGCCCTGCACAATTAAGCTAGATCTACTACGGCTGTCGCAAACACACTAGAAATGAGATAAAATTAAGATCTGCTCATGCTGGATCACATTTCGTTTTAATGTGTTTTTACAGCGTTGCACATTATAATCAATCACATGTGATTCTGTTAAGCTTATGAACGCAACGGCCAATCAGAGATGTTCTGATTATATCATATTTTGTTTTAATGCATTTTTTACAGCATAGTGCATTATAATCAATCACATGTGATTCTGTTGAGCTTTAGGATGCAACATTGGTCATCGCTGAATCACAGGTGTTATGTTCTGCTGAAGATATAACGCTAAGGCTTACCTGAAGTTTCTTAATATTACAAGGCTGTTTGACCTTTATACAAACGCACACGTAGTAAAAATCATTATAATGTGACTCAGCCATAGTGAGAGCAAAGGGGCACAACATGACATAAAAATGAAGTGTATAAGAAGAAGTAATGACCATGCAGGCAGAGCTGAAATCGACCGATTCCTTTCATAGGCATCCAGCTCGCAGTGGCTCAGTGTCAGGTCCTCATTCATAATTACAGGCTATTTAGATTTTTAGGTGCAACTTCAGCAAGAATTGTGCCAAAGCTTTGTTTTGATCCGACTTTGAAAATCTGAGCAAGGCAGAGACAAATTTTCTTTCTCCTCTGTATTTATAAGGTTTTTGCTTTAACTCTAGAAGTTCCACCGAGTTTAAAAATTGAAAAGCATCTTATTCACTGTAGAAATTCAAATGCATATAAATTATGCCTTCGGAGACACATCAATTTATCATTTTCTCTTCAGAATGAGTTATTAAATGTGCTGTGTCAGTTTATAGCTGTCAGATAAGGGACTTGTTTGGGGCTAGTTTCAGATGACAATGGCAGTGAATTATAGCATCAGCAGGAATGTTACTTCATTACATTTGTGGTTCTCAACTGATGAGTCATGATTAATGGCAAATACAAAAAATAAATAAAATGGAGCTAAAAGGTCATATATTTTGTTGCTAATGTCAAGCATCTAAACTCCGCATGAATCTGGTACAAATCCATCTGTAAATTAGATATTGATGCTAACATAGACAAGTTGTGTGACACACTCTCCTTCACAAAAAAAATAAATAAATAAATATATATATATATATATATATATATATATATACATATTACAACCATTAGAAAATATGAATATATGTTAAAATAATCATTAGAATTATTAACATAATATTACTCACAGAAGCCTGTATTTCATGAATTTTATTAAAAATAATTAAAACATTAAATAAAATAAATATTAAATATAAAAAATAAATAAATAAAATTATTTTACAAAGAATCTATATTTTATACATGTATATATAATAATATATGATATATTACATAATATGATTTGTACCACACAAATGTGTTGTGTATGGTAGTGTTATACATACTAAATCATTTTTAGAACCATTAAAAATATGAACATATATTAAAATAATTATTACAATTATTAATATATTACTTCCAGAAGCCTATATTTCATGAATATTATTCAAACTAATTAAAGCATAAAATTAAAAAAAATTAGGTTAAATATGTCTAATAAAAATAATATATATATATATATATATATATATATCATATAAAAAAATCTAAATCTTATATTACATAAATTATTATATATTAAACGTACATGTACAATAAATAATTTTGCCACTGTCCCACATGAGTCAAAAACTGCTGAGCAGCACTGTTAATTCATAACAGGGAGAAGTTGCTATCTAAGATTCCTGGATCTCGTTTAAAAGCTTTCACAGATGGAAATCATTGTCTTTCTGAAAGTGTGTCAATAGTTTTATAATACATCCCAAGATTCTCATACAACACCTGTAATATTCCTTCACATCTGTCAGTACTAGCACAAGAGTCTTTAAAATAGATATCACATTTAATTACACCCAGGTTAACACTCAAACATTAGGTGATGTGTCGCTCTTCTTGTGCTGATAACTATAATAGAGAGACTTTCAAACATTACTGGATGCCCACTTGTCCTAGTAAGCAGTGTCGAAGCTGGATGAGAACTATTGTATGAGGATTAATGGAAACCAGATGTTGCGCTTGTGTCCTCAGAATGAATGGCTCTATTGGGAAAGCAGGCAGAGTCTCATGGGACATTCCATACAGCGGCTCAGCCGATTGGTTCACATTGAAACAACAAGGCCAAGGTAAACGCTGATTTGAAGGAAGGTAGTGTGTGTGTGTGTGTGTGTGTGTGTGTATTTTGGGGGGAGAATTTAGTCTTGGACGGCGGAGCCTAAAATAAATCGTTAGGGCTAAAGGAGGAGCTTAGCTCATCCTCTAAGGAAAACAGAAACTTTCGCAAATGACTGACATGCATGATGACTGTGGCGCCAGGCAAGTGCAGACTGCTGCCCACTTTCTGAGGCTTCATGGGAAACGGGGAGTATCGGGGGAGCCAAACTGTTTTTGCACTGATGTCACAGAGCGCTGCAGCCTAATTTGCCTTTTTCAGCACATTGTTCTAAAACTCACTTTCTACATCAGTGTGCCTGAATTCACTGTTACCGCACTGCGGCCAAAGACCTGCTTTTACTGGCCAGAGCTGCAGTGAGAGAACACAACATCTCCACACATCCTGCTGAACTAAATCAATGCTAAAATATATATAAGTGTTGGATTAAAAACGCTGAAAACCTAACAAAAGACTTAAAGTGCTCCTATTATGTTTTTTTGGAAATGAGCTCTCGTGTAGTGTGTAACACAGCTCTAAGTGAATGAAAACATCCTGCAAAGTTTTAAATCTGAAAGTGCACCATGCAAAAAGTTATTGTCTCTCAAAAGAAAGAGTCGACTCTGAATCATTGAAACAAGTCGTTTTTAAAACAAGTTTCAAGACCCGTCCACTTGTTGCACACAGACCTGGAAAACTTGAATTTTGCATTGAATGAAATTGTATGAATGAAAATGCTAATTAATTTTTCGCTACTAGGTGCCGCTTTTGGAGCGTTAAAAGCTCACTTTAAAAGCTAAAAGCTGCTAAACGTTAAAAGCTGCTTTAAATGAAATCAACCAATCACTGGAGGGGTTTGAAAAATTAATCATTGAATGAATCGTTTGGGAGACGTTGAACAATAAGGTAAAAATAAATGCATATTATAAGAAAACAAAAGCATTTTTTGACCTTGCATGCTTGTTAACCTGTTGTTTGGAACTCCCAAAAGCAAAATATGAACCTTTCATAACCCATAATAGAGCACTTTAAGTAAAGCAAGATGAAGTACTATAATTATTAAAATGAAAACTGAACAACTAATTAATACATTGAGTATTAATTAGTTGTTCAGTTTTCATTTTAATAATCATAGTACTTCGTACTATAGAATTATGAAAAACTAACACAAATGACAAACTCTCATGCCAAATTTAAAAATAAAAGATACTTCAAAACATGAATAAATGCTATAATAGTTTATAAATACTACCAAAATAACAGGTGAAATGATCAGACAAAATACCATTATGATGTCATAAAATCATTCACTAAACATTGTTGAAATTTGCTTCTTTTCATTTTGTCATGACATAAAGCATGGTTTTGGATAAGCTATTAGGACATCAAATATATAATTCAAATGAAAAAGTAAACAGACTTTTATGTTGGCTTTTCAAAGTCTAATTTGAAGGTTTAAAATGAGTATAAAATGACAGACATAGATAGATAGATATGCTTTCACTTACATTCATGAAAATTGCATATATAAAAAATGTTGCATTACTTTTAGAGAGTGAATAGTTTTTCAGAAAACTGTTCAGTAAGTACAAGCTATATGGCAAGAAATTATAAGAAATATCAGACATATAGGTCAATACCATTAATAAATCAGACTAGAGAAAGACTATAATGTCACAGCCTAACTGGGTTTGGAGCCACTTGGCTCTCTTTATAAACGAGGTGTGGGGCCGTCCAGACACAGGAAACTGACCCAGACCCAAAATCTGCCCTCAGACATGACTGATGCACTCACTCCTCCTAATCTGACCTCTTGCAAGTTTTTTTTCACTCTAAAAAGACGAACAAAAATATTGTGTGGACAAGGAGAGAACCTAGTCTGGCCATAATTTATATAGCACATAAAAAAAATGTGACATTATTAGAGCAGGTTGTGTGTAATGCTGCCCAGAGTTTCAATAAGACTTAAGCCACAGTTTAAAACGTATGAAAGCTTAATTCCTCCACATAATGAAAACGTAAAAAAGGAATTGTGACCTTTTATGTCGTAATTCTATTTCACAAGTACAAGTACTTTTCAAGCAAAACATGTGATAAAAGACATTTCTAAGTTATAAAACAACATACACTGTATAGAATGAAAGTATTATATAACCTGCTCACCAGTGGATCCTCTGCAGTGAATAGTTTAAATACTAATATGTACCTTTAAGGTACTAAAATGGACCCTTTTGAAAAAGGTACTGCCCAAGAAACAGCATTTGTACCTTTATTTATGAGACTGTCCCACCAAAAATATAAGTCCTCTATTTATAATATTGCTTTCTCCAGTGAAAAAGCTGAATCCGTCTGAATCAGGAGAGAAATATGCACAGATTAAGATGCAAAAATAGTTGTAAACAAATATGTATTTTAATGTGAGAGGACAAGAGGTGATGTACTTTTTCACTGGATGAAGCATCATTATGGATCTTAGACTTGTATTTTGGCCATTTTATAATTAAAGTGCATTGATGTATTTGTTTCTTACAAACACACAGCTTTTCGCATTACAAGGCATTAATTGACAAACTGGATTATTGTGATGTTTTTATCAGCTGTTTGGACTCTCATTCTGACGGCACCCATTCACTGCAGAGGATCTATGAGTGAGTAACATTTCTCCAAATCTGTCCTGATCTTGGATGCCGTAAGGGTGCGCAAATGTTCATCTTGAGCAACTATTTCTTCAATGTGATCCACTACACCTGTCTGAACTGACTTCATACATTCACTAAATCACCAAAACACCAGCTAATTAAAATGATGAAAAGCGTTGAAAAGCAGATGGCATCCGTTCATTTTTAAACGGCTTAACTGTCAAAATACTTTTTCGGGCCATTGTATAAGAGAAACAAAAAGAAGCATCCAGCATTCAGAGAGGAATTATTCACTTTATTTTCAGCTAATCTTGTTGCGTAATCGTCCCACATTCTGACAGTTGGCTTTCTGACTCGGCATTCGCGCTAATCTGTTATTCAGAAGAGTCACAATTACACCCCCATTGATTAGAAAGATCCGACGCTCGGAGCGCCTCTTCCTAACCCTGCGTCCTGTGCCTGTCCGAGCCCCGCGAGCACAAAAGCCACAGTCTAAATTGAGCCGCGGCTCCCGGAGCAACAATAGCTGGAAAGAAGGAGTGTGACGGAGCTTTTCCTCTGACAGAGGTGCAGACGGTCCTGTTTTGTAAGCACTTCCATCCTGTGAAAGTCCCTTGGAACAGAGAAAGACCTCCACCTGCCATGAAAGTCAAAGGCGCTCGGGGCCGACCACCTTTCCAGGAAGGGACACTGATATCATTCGGCAAAAGACAAAGTGCAGATCTGATCCAGGATCAGTGGTGGAGGGGAACGGACGCACACAACGCCCTCGCTTTAGGTACAGTCTCGGAGCCCAGGGCCCCTCCTCCTGTTCGACTGGCGCCAGTACTCAATGGGCCCTGCACTTTGATTATTTGTGTTAACAGTTAATTTAGCACCACAGACACATGTGCCAAAGCTGCCTTCACTTCCTCATGCATCACTAACAAATGTGACTTTTATGAGTTCTTTTGCACAAAACCAGACACCCCCACTATCCCAAAACACACACACACACACACCTCCCGCTTGCTGGCGTCGCTCATAACCCTCTGCCGACCGACAACTGCCTTTAACGCACATACACAAACACACAGACTCGGTGCTAATCGCTTCCACATCTTGCATGAGGAGTTATTTCTGGCTCCTCTGTTCCCAGTGTTTGCATTATCAGGGATACATTTCATGTCAGAGCCGAGCTGGGTTAGGAGAGCAAGAAGCCTTCTGATGCTTTTAATCCATGTTTGCTTCCATGCGAGAATAAGGAAGAAACAGTACAAACGTTTGCTTGGCATGCTCCAGTTTAGCATCAAAGTGACTTTTTGTTATCTTTTGGCTGTTGACTCTAGAATAACTGGTTTTACATATCATATTTTTACATTTTTAGAGGAACAATGATGCTAGGGTGTTGTTATGCCATCACTAATGTAGTTTTGACATAAAAGTACCAGTAAACTACTGCAACACATTTTTGTTGCTTTTAGAACTAAAATATAATGTGAACGACTTAAAAATGAGAAAAGTTGATGATTAACTAACATAAGTATTAGTTGCACTACAAATTGCTTAAAAAAATAAAACAATAAATAAATTTAAGCACTAAAATACTAATGCGACATACTAACTGTAAAAACAAATTGGAAAAAAATTAAAAAATAAAAACTACAAAAAATTGATGTAAAAATAAACCTAAAGAGTAATATAACAAACTCTGATAAAAATGACAACACATAACAAAATCACCAAAAATTAAACTAAATTCAATGGTAAACTGAAAATAAGAAACAAAAGCTAATATTAATAAAACATTATAATAGTATATAAACAATACTAAAATAACACTTGCCTCAAGTCTCTGTGATATTCTGGTCCCTAGATTTGTTATCACTTTAAAAAAGTTAATTAACACAAAAATGTAATACTCATAATAATAATAATTTAATTTTAGAATACAGTGAATGTAAAATAATGCTAGAAAATATATTTTACAATTAAATATTTTTTTTTAAATAAAATGAAATCTACTTCTTTTCAAAATTATGAAAACTACTTCTCAATACTGCTGACAATGTGTCTTGACTATTAAATCTAAAAATAATTGTCCTGTTGAACAAACAGTACAGAGCTGAACTAGCAACTAGTCATCTGGAAAATGGTTATTATCAGTTTATGCATGAATTGATAAAATATTGTGCTTAATTATCATGTCAGCAATTATTTAGCCAAATATATATGTAAGGCCCTGAATGCAGTTTTAATAATAAAATATACATAAACGCACAGAGACTGAACATCTCTCACGCATAAAATGGCTGATTATAACCATGCATATGAAATAACTCATTCTTGACAAAGGGTGTATAGGTCACTAATCATGAATTCAGTTGAAATCACTGGCCGAACAATGGTTTAGACAATCACTTGCCTTATATATACACCTCCTAATGGAATAAGCAAAAGCGAGGGGTAAAGCGAGCACAGTCTGCACGGACACGTCTGGATGACGCTGTAGTTGGACACTGACAGTGCTGAGAAAGACCTAACCAGCCGCACACATGAGCTCATGCCAAAGCTACGCTGCGTCTCAAGGCCGCAGGAGCCTCTGAAACATCCTGACTCCACTCACGCTCCGTCTCTCGTCTGAGCCACGACCAGCGGTGAGCAGCGTCATCCAAAACCTCAGAGGAAACACCACTGCGGCCGCTCTCCTACTTTTCAAAACAGAGAAAACTGACATGTTTTCATTAGTCTTGCAAGAGTAAACAGACAGATGAACGATAAATCAAATCTAATAACGTTAATGATACATACAGTCAAGATGCACCAATAAAAACCACAAATCTGATGATTTTCCATTATTCAAAGGCCCCTGTTATAAAGATTCACCTGTTGTGGATGTTTATGGGGTATAGCTTCCAATCAACCTTTACACATTCATGCAAATGGGTGGAATACACTAAAAAACTTTTATTTTATTTTATTTTTTGCCCCAAATGACTGTGATTTTAACAGAAAAAACGGTGAAAACGCTACGGTAAAAACCTTTTAAATGGTTAACGGTAAAAAAAAAAAAAAACGTAAATTGACGGTCCCAGAATTCCCTGCATTGCATTTCAAATTTTGTTTGAATTTGATGTTTTTTCTTTAAAATCTCTATGTTTCACCTTAGTTTTTTCTGTTATGTTTATTAGGGTTGTATGTTTCATGTAATATTGTTAAATTAATTTTTATTGCATATTTGAGTTTGAGTCTCACCCTGATCAGTCAGAAGATATCAAATATTGTTGATATTTTGAATTAGTTTTAGAACACATATTGGTTTAAGGTAGCAAATTTAATACAATAATTAACTAGGAAAAGAAAGTTCATCAAACTAACTGTAAATTATGCCTTGCCTGCACTGCAAAAAATGCTTTTCTAGCCAAGATTTTTTGTCTTGTTTCCAGCCAAAATATTGAAAAATTCTTAAATCAAGAAGGATTTTCTAGACAAGTCCAAATTATTGTCTTGTTTAAAAAAAAACTCAAAATGAAGCGATTTTTTGCTTATAACAAGTAAAATAATCATATTTCAAACAGAAAACAAGATTATTTTCCTTACCCCATTGGCAGATTATATTGCTTGTTCCAAGTAAAAACAAGACAATAAATTTGACCTGTCTAGAAAATCCTTCTTGATTTAAGAATTTGTAGATATTTTGGCTGGAAACAAAACAAAAAATCTGGGCTAGAAAAGCATATTTTGTGTAAATAAGCTTAAAAAAGTTTTGTAGGCCAAATGGATATACAGATAGATGAAGTGTCACCTACAGAAATGTACAAAGATCTTTCACTGTATTGACAAAGCAGAAAAAACACTCTTGAAACATTTTTTCGAAGGTCACAGTTTTGATTCCTAGGGAACGTGTGAATGGATTAAAATACAAACTTGAATGCAATGTCAGTCGCTTTGAAAAAAAGCATCTGCCAAATGCATACAGTATGTTATATGAAAAATCTCTTCAAAACTATTGCTTCACAAAAACGACTGTAGAAGGAAATAGCAATGCCAATGTCTGCCATGCAATTTGGAATATGATATTAACTTCAAAAATGTACTTTTTGTGAATTTTGCCATTTGTTAAAATTCCTTAGCTAATTTCTGAGTGAAAGCTGTTTCAAAGCCAATTTGTTTTTTAATGTAACACCCCTTTTGTTGTTATGCTTAAAATGCAGTATAAACAACATTGTTATGAATGTTGGCCTGACGCACTTCATAACACAACAAAACACAAAATCAAGGCTTTTTCGGCTTTGCAAACAAACAACAACACAAGACTGATGTTAAGAAGATTTTAGCCTCTTAAAGCAAGTGGAATGCATTCAGTGAAGCTCTAACGCTCAAGCCATGTAAATGGATATGGTCTGTATCAGGGCTTCACAGGTTGGCAGGTTCATGTCCCTTATTCTCACTGCCTCCTCTTTCCTTCCCAGTATTGTCCTACATCCTGTGGACTACTTCTGCAGCCTGTGCCACAACAGCACCAACAGGGACCAAGTGTCTTTACAGCCAGTCTGTCACCACAACATTTGTCCATTAGCTCGACCTCTGCGGGTTTATGGCTGTTTCACTGGAGCCTGTGAAGAACGGCCTGTTACTGAGGCACCAGAAGTCCCATTCGACTCAAATCCAGTTGATCGGAAATCCCTTGGAACACAGTAATCTACCATCATTTAGGTGTAATATTTAAGGTTTAATTTAAAACTGCAAGATGGTAATTTACACTCCAATCATCAATTTTGCAAAAACACTGCTGGTGCCAATTTTTAAGGAACACAAGTTGTCAGAAGGTGCACTATGGCAAGTATTAATGCAAACTTCTTCTACCGTTTCAAGTGAATCTTTTTGTGCAATATAGTTAAAAAGTAATGCTGTCAAACAATGAATAAATTAAAATTAAAAATAAAAGTGTCTTTATATACGTGTGTGTACTGTGTATATTTATTATGTAAATAAATACATGCACATACATTTAAGAAAAATTTTATATTTGTATATTAAATATATTTATATATATCATAGAAATATAAACATAAAAATACATATATGCATAAATATAGCATAAATAAATATATGCTGTGAGTGTGTATTCATATATAGGTCATTAATATACACAGTACACACACACATTATGTAAACAAAAACTTTTATTTTGGATGTGATTAATTGTTTGACAACACTATTAAGAAGTTATAGGTCATAAAAATGATTAAAATTAGTAGAATAATAAAAAAATATTTTTAATAAAAAAGTAAAAGCAATAAATTGTGCATAATTACATGCAACTAACCCTCAGTCTAACCTCACTTAACCATACAGTTAGTACAAGTAGTTAATTAATATTACTCAATAATTAAACTAGCATAACTTAAAGCGTAACCAAATTCTGTCATCATTTACTCGTCTTTTTGTTTTTTTATGCATACACTAAAAGAAATTGCTAGTAAAAATTTCAGAAATGTCAAGTTAAATGCTAAATCAAACATGAAATTTTGATGTAGAAAGACTAAAATAGATTTCTATGCAATAGTTTTCAGGTTTTGATCATTTTACTCTGTACAATAAAAGTCCATGTTGTTTGGTTCCCAAAGTTCTTTAAAAAGCTCATTTTGGAACAACATGAAGGTTAAACAATGACCAGATATTCATTTTTGGTTATTTTATCAATTTAAAGTTAATTAAAATATTTATCTAGTTAGCTGATTAAAAACATGTTCTGTTTAAAGCCACAATCAAGTTCTTCAAAATATCTCGGGGTCCAATGTGGTTTGGTTCCGAATGTTCTTAAAAAGATTTACATTTGTGTTCCACCAAAACAAAGTCAGTCATACAGTCTGGAACAACATCAAGGTGAATAAATATTGCAAACAAAATACATTTTTGGTGAAGTTTACTTTGAATAAACACTTGTTCAATGGTAGAGTCACATTATTCAAAATATCCTGGGGTCTAGTGTTTTGGGTTTCCCAATGTACTTCAAAATATCTTCTTTTGTGTTTCACTGCAAGCAAGTCAGTCAGGTTTGGAATGACAAGCTGGTGATTAAACGACGACAGAGAAAGTATACCGAGGTATAGTTATCCTGATGACTTTTATGCCTTGCGACAGCACGTTTCTGCAGTCTTTCTTTTGACAAAAGCACAGCACAACGTCATTTGATGGCTCGGTCTTGCTTTGAGTTTTATCAAAAGCATTTCGAATTGACTTGACGTGCCGGTCCATTTGTCTGTCACGCCTCACAAAAGACAAACTGCTGATATCGACACCAAAAATGTTTCATATACTAATAGTGAGCGTTACAGAGAGATTTACTGACTCTCTTTGCTTTAAAAGGCCCTGTGTGTAAAATAAGGTCAAACAAACTGTAAGTAGCCGAGTCCGATTCGACATACACAGCTCCAGAAAATATATGGCACCAGATTTGAGGTTTCAAAAGAGACGTTAACAGCAATTCTACTGGCGACAAGTGCTATTACTGATGGCACCAGCACAGGAGACGGATTACAGCCTGCAGGGCCAGTGAGAGTGGCGCTTTGCGGCTGTACATCTGGGATTGCGTTTAAGTCTCCTTAAACACAGTGCACAAGAAGCCAAAACTCTTTTAATTTAAGAGCAATTAAGTGGATCAGAGCCCCGTTCCCACCCCGTCCCACTTTCCTTGCTTCCCCCTCTCTCCCTCACTCTGTTTTCACCCTTGTTTTATTAGCTATTTCCTCCCTTCCAGCAGCCGCGCGAACGCTCACTTTTCCCTAAAAAAAAGAGCACACTTTCTAACGCTTGCATTACATAAACACACGCAGACAAACACACAGGAAGACCACCGGGACGAGGAGGGACCGGCAGAACTGAAGACAGGGGGCTGAAGCGCTCTGAGCCGGCTGTGTTGCTCCATTTATGGGCGGTAATTAAAAACATCCAGCGGTAATTTAATAGCGCTCACAAGCCAGAGACACAAAGTCTGCTGGCTTTGCCCTCTGAATAAATAACTTGGAATGGGATCCATATACAGCTTATTTGTTCTTCTCTTTCTCCTCAGCATGGATATATGTTTTCTTTGCCTTGTTGCATTTACTGAAAAAGACAAAGTTCAGGATAAAAAAACTGTTGGGCAACACTTCATCATAACTTTAGAATAACTAAGCATTAGGACATCATGCAATGTTAACAGACTAATTAATTCACATCAAGATGGTTTGAAGTGGACAAATGAATACAAAAATTCACAAGTATATTAATTTGGTAGAAATTTGTTATAAAAAACACATTATATACATGTGTTTGTTGTTTTTAAAGTGTGTGTATATATACATAAACACTAAGAAAACAAACAAAAATATACAATATAATACTACATACACACACACACACACACACACAGGCAATAAAAATGCATTATGTAACTTACATATATATTTTACACACACACACACACACACACACATGTATATATATGATCCTGGACAACAAAAGCAGTCATAAGGGTAATTTTTTCCCGAAATTGAGATTTATACATCATCTGAAAGTTGAACAAATAAGTTTTCCATTGATGTATGGTTTGTTATGACAGGATAATGTCTGACAATATATAACTATTGGAAAATCTGGAACCTGAGGGTGCAAAAAAAATCGAAAAAAAAAAAAAATCACCTTAACACATTAATATTTTTAATCCATTAATTTTAACAATGCTACCAGGCTGCACTGCTTTATTTTTCTTATATAGCATCACGCCTGCAACATTATATTGATTACATCACAGTCTTGATGACATCAGAGTCTTGATGTTATGGTTTACTTTGCAGCTCGGCAGAGCATTGAGTAAACACACATCAGACTGTCTCCAGCAGATATTTACAATTGCATCTCATCAGTCAGGAGTGAGAACAGGCGACAGGGGGAGATGAGAAAAAGCACACATGATTTCAATCTGCCAGAGGTTCTCACTCTCACAAAAGAGCAGTCATGCATATAAGCAAGTCTGAGCAAACTTTTGACACTGTACAAGTCCTCTTGCTGTCGTTTTTGCCACTGAACAATGCTTTATAGTAACTTTAATTAAGCTATTAATCCATTATATAAAGCTAAAAAGGTAAGTAATTCAGATATGAATATGCATAGGTACAAGAAGACAATAAATATTACATTTGTAACACAAAAGTTAAGGTGTATTTTAGGATAGATAGGATCCATGCAATAATATAACGCAACAATAATGCACTGTAATGTACAACATGCACTTAATTCATATTATATTAGGCTACCATGTTTTTAGATATGCAACACAATAGTAATCTTTAGAGTATGTAAGTATACAAGTATTCCAAAACATGTTTTTTTTTTTACATTTAAAAGCATTTCTGCCACACTAGCTTGCACCGATGAAAATGAATTATTCAGGCACATGACTTCTTGGTGGCACTTCCCATGCAAGCTTAATGACAGAGCATTTCAGTTAACATCTGACAGACATAAGGTTCTTTCTTTAATAAGGGACTTTTCCTCCCTCAGTAGCGGTTAATTCAGGATGAAAGGTCCCCTTGGACAGAGACAAACCGCTTACAAGTGTCGAGGATAATGCTCCAATTATACACAGCCTGAGACACAAAGACACCATAACATGGCCAAGAGCAACTGCTCTGGTTCCCGCTCTGTCGTCGGCTTTCCCTTTGGCAAGGTCAATAAAGCATGTCTTTTTTGGAAACATAAAAATAATGCATTGCTGCAGCACTGGGCCACAGATGCAAAGTCATGGCAGTGCGCTCTAGTGATGGCAGAAGATACTGCATGCCCAGAAGCTCCCAGTGAATTAGATGCGGATGAATGAAGCTCATGGCTGTGCGTATAGCGCCTCCTTGTGACGCGCTTGAAAGTCAGCGCTCTGGTTTGATCATTGTTATTCCTGCAGGGTTTTGCACTGAGCAAGGTTATGATGTGACAGTTTTTTCCCAACCTTGGTCTGTGCAGGAAAGAATCAAAGAACACAAACGTGTTTCGTTGATCTTGAAAGGCAGATCGATAAAATGCCAGATTAAAATGCACCAGGAGCATTCCTAAAACACATCTGAAGAGAGTTTAAGAGCAGAGAAAGAGCACTCAGGCACTGCATTGCACTCTCTCTAGATGTCATTTTTAAACATCTATTATAGCCTTCATTAGACATTTTTCATCAATCACAGTGGCACACAGCACAAAAGATATTTTGAAGAAGGTTGGGAAGCAAACAGTTGATGGTAACCATTGGCTTTCATAGTTTCTTCCCCCGACCCCATACTATGGAGGTCAATGGGTACCGTCAACTGTTTGTTTGCCAGCATTATTCAAACTATCTTCTTTTGTACTCAACAGAAGAAAGAAACTCAAACAGATTTAAAACAACTTGAGGATGAGCAACTGATTTTTTGGTGAACTATCACTTTAAGTTATTTTTTAACCATCATGTTGTTTTGCAGTCATTTTGACCTTGAAAATATTACTAGTCACATCTGATTAAAACTTACTGGCTTTGCTCACATAGGGTACTTTTTGTGATTTTTTTTAAAATTCCTAGTCAGAAGTGACAACTACAAAAACTGCTTATAAATTTCTTGTGCTGTATTATTGTTGGATTCAGTCTTTTTATAAACTTATTTGCTGTTAATTAGCATTGGTTTTAGCTAAGCTTTATTTTATTAGCTTCATTATTTTATTGAATGAATAACGCCAAAATGATCCATAAATAGTGCTTTTTTTACTCAAAAACTGAGGTGCATACGACTGATCAGCAGCAAAAAGATTTCCAGCACACAACTAGGGTTAAAAAAAAGTGTGTGTGTGTGTGTGTTGGGGGCGTCATTATAATATAGCAAACATATCAAAACAAGTGACATCTGCACTCGAATGCTGCAGTAGCTTTTCACAGAACTTCTCCTTTTGAGGCATCTTGCTTTTGATTTGAGTTAAGACAAAGAAATACAACCTATGATGTGGCTGAGCTTCTCAATACACAAGAACTTATGTGAAATGTGAAAACATCTTAGGGTCTACAATTGGCTCTACAATTGGAACAGAGCATATTGGCTCTAACAAGAGACCTTAGTGGAAACAAAAATCAATGTTTAATGGATAGGGAATATAAAACGGATGAGAGACGATGTTTCCAATGACAGACAGGTCTCTTCTGTCATGTCCAATGATGGACCAAAGGCCTAAATCCATGAGGCAGCAGGACTTACATAACATGATGCATTTCCCAGTGAAACTGAGCAATAATAAACAAAAAAAAAATTATAGTTTAAAGTTTACAAAAAAATAATTCCTTTAACAAAAAAATTGAATCTCTCATCATTCACACCCTCATGTTGTTCATACCCATACAACTTTATATAGTTTTTTTTAAATTATATTTTTAATGAAACCTGAGAGGTTTCCATCCCTCCAGTCCAAGTCCAAAACTTAGAAGATGCAAAAAGGTCATAAAGGCATCATAAAATGAATCCATTTGAGTTGAGCTGTTTATTCACAGTCTTGTAAAGAGTTGTGATCACTTTTTTTGATAAACAGATTTAATTTAGGCTTTTTGGGTTTGGAATGACATGAGGGTAAATGAGTAAACATTTATTTTTGGGTTAACTATCCTTTTAAGAAAAAGTTTTATTTTTGTTGACTCAACACAAGGCATTTTCATTACACAGTCAGCCACAAAAAGATCCCAAATGTAGTTAGATGTACATTTAATTAGACAACACACACACACTTACTGCAAGAGATACACAACAAATAAACGCACCAAGAACTTGTCACTGGTGTATTACCCTCAAAAATACACCCGCGTACTTCATCTAATATACAATTAGATAAATTACTTCATACTAATATTCAAGATTTTTAGTAGCTTAAAAGTACATACAAGAAGGGTTAGATAAGATACATAGGCATATTTCTGAGGGGACTGCTACAAGAAGCAGCTAAATCTGGTGTAAGTGACTGCTCTTTATATATATATATATATATATATATATGTTTTTTTTTAATTCCATAAATACTCCATGAGGCCTGTAAAAAAATAACCAGAGTAAGAACCAAGTGTGTTCCACAATGTTTGTTTTATTATTCTGAACATAGCCCCGGTGTCACAAATTCAACTTAACTTGATTATATGTTTTTTTTAAAAAAAAAAAGAAGAAAAAAAATGAACAGGGATGAGACATAAAAAAAAGTTTCTTAGATGCATTACAGGGTGATTCATCTGTGGCTCTGAAAATGTCGAGACCGTAAGAAAACTGCCACTACATATATTAATTTGCACAATAACTGCCTATTAGTTTTCGCTAATGAATACTTCAATAAAAAGATCATAGCCAACTGAAGCATAAATGAAAACAGCACAACAAACCCCCACCATTCACTGGAATTACAATTTAATTCAATGATTAACTTCATTAGAGTACCTAAGGATTATAACAGTGCTTCTAATGTTATAATTACTGAAGTACTAGTTGGTGGTGTAATGAAAGCTACATAACAGCATGCCGTCGCAGTTACAGGTGGAGTCATAAAGCACTGTGGTTAAGCAAGGGCAAGTGTACAGCAAATCCTTACCATTGACACAATCTGAAAACACCCTACCTCAAACTCACTTCAGAGAGATATTCACAGTACGACAGTGTGGGAAATGCTATGTAATGAGCGATTTAAATGGTACAGTTCACAACACACACACTTATGTTTTAGTTACACTGCAGTGATATGAGATCGGTGTGAGCGTTAACTGGTAGGATCGATGTATAAAATTAATTTATCACTGTAAAAATAAGGCTGTGTCATTTAAGCGAGTCGGACGTTCTCTGAACCCCGTCCCTGAATGGCAAGGGTTTGCTGTTTTATTTGTACAGTAACATCTCAGCGTATTTCTGCGGCGTGTGATGGACTCGTATACAAACAGAGTCTGACAGCAGGTTGGAGAGTCATATTTTAATGCACCGGACAGATCCTTGCGCACGGTTTTTTGAATTCAGAACAGAACAGAGCATCCGTTTACAACGCGCTGAAACACACTGCGATCGTGTCAAATACAGACATCAAAAATAAAAACGAAACAAGAGAAAGTTCAGAACCGCTCCCACCCCTTTCGCGATATTACTAGTAGACTACAGGCACACTTATTGTCAGTGAGGGGTTAAGATACACACACACACACACAAAAAAAAGTTCAGTTAACTTACAATTTACTCAGCTGCTTTTTCCTTTTTTTCCTCTTTTTTTTTTTTTATAAGCATGCCGTTGTATATGCATCCTAACTTTTTTTGTTGTTGTTTTTTTAGTTTTGGTGTCCCGTTACTTTAACTTAAAATGAACAGACCTGTATAAACCTCACCTAGCATGCCTTCTTTCTGCGTCTATGCTGACTGGATTCAGTTCACCATCATAAAGCTTGTGGTCGATGTAAATGTTACTGGAAGAGAGAGATTTGTGCACTCGTAACTTTAAAACAGAATTGAACATGGTGCCACACAATATAGGTGTTTTCCTTTCTTTGTTTCTCAAGCTAAACTATTAGAAATGTCCAATCGTGCTCCCGCAAAGGAGACTGTTTGAGTGTGGAGTGAGCAATATTTGTTTTGTTTTTTCTTTTTCTGATGATTTACAAGACATTTCTAAGAGAGTAAGGTTTAAGACAGAGGGTCATAACAATCATTTACAATTAATTGCTGTATGTCTGTCCTTCCGGTGGTTGAGGAAGCTTCATATTCTCTTTGGACATCATAAGACGCCTTAGCTCTTGAAGGACGACTTTAATGCTATATGAGTTTTGCCATTTTGCTAGAATTGGTATGCTACGTGCATCCACCTGAAACAAAAGAAGAGACAGAAAGAAATGAGGGCACTTGCTGAACTGAGTTACATGATTTCAGTGACAGCCACACATACTCTCTAAACTCTAAGCTAAACTCTGTCAACAGCATTTGTGATATAATTTCACTTAATTCTTTAGTTAATAAAGTCAAAGGGAAAAAATAGTGAGTATAGTTACTCACAATAAAAATATACAGACTACAAACATTAAAATGCCTAATTTTAATTATTGTGCTGTATGTTAAAATGTAATTTGATGTGCTCATTATGCTTTATTATCATCAAATCTTGAATTTTTTGTTAAACTAAGGTATGATCAATTTGGCTTAACTCAAAAAAAAAACCATCTAAGAGAGTTAAATGAACTATAACATTTCTTCAATAAGTTAAAACCAGCACAATCTAATAAAACATGCTTAATAGTTAAAAGCATCCGGCAGAAAGAACAAGTTAAACAAATTAATAAAAACATTTAAACCAAGATTCGGTAATAATATTGCATTGGCAAGAAATTAATAAGCAAAGCTGGTCAGTTTTGACCAGGAACACCACAAAAAGATTTTAAAAAAATCCCAAAACAGTAATAACATTACCAGGGGTTGTTATTCCTTGTGCAAGCAAAGTCATTAAATTTTAGTCCAATGAAATAACAATAACTAGCATTTTAGGGAATCAATCACAACAGAAGACTTAAACATTATACTTGTTGGTTGGAAACTCATTATTATATTGGAAACACATAATCAAAAGTTCATTTGGCTAAAAAAAAAATACCAGTTTCACATTTCTGTTTTCAAACTAGCTTAATTAACTCACATAGGTGGTGATTTACTGCAAGTGTGATTTTTGCATAAAAACTTGAGGGATGAGTCAAAACTATTTTCTATGCTAATCAAATTATGCCACAAATGCTGTTGAAACAGCTCAATGTTATATTCTTGTCGACAACACATGCCAACTAGCTAAAAAAGCACAAAAACACTAGAAATGTCAATTAAAGTGAGCGCAAATATCAAATCATCCTGTGTAGTTTAGGGTAAGATGTGTCATTTATCTTGTGACAAAAAACTGAATCTTTATTTGCGAACATCGTGACAATTTTCAGTCTGAACTTCGGGCAAGACGTCACTGCACCATATTTTTGAGAAGTCGTATTACAAAAGCTTCCTTCTCGTTTTAGTTAAAGGCAGACATCCTTATGTATTACTAGCTGTACTACACCTTTACTTGACTAAAGGTCATTTTGATATTAAATTTAAGGCAGAGCTTATCATATTTCCCACTATTTGCTTAAACAAATTAACTAGGATATAGTTAATCTTAAACCAGTATACTTCTATATAACAGCAAAAAGAATTTGATATTTGATTCTAAATACAACAGACTATTTCAACAACCATTAAGAAAAACAGACACAACTGAGGATTCAACAATATAACAACCCTCTGTAGAGTAATAAGCGTTTAATTTACTATGGCCCCTTTTCTATTTTGTATCCAGCTGAATGTAATTAGATGTGTTTGAGATTCATTATTGTTTCTGCTTAGGCAGAGAGAAAAACGTCCCTCCTCTGCAGTACTGATGTGACTCGAGTGCCTCTGTTCTGCGTCACTATAAAAAACTGCAACCTCACACATTTCTAACAGTTTGCAGCTAAAGGATCTCAAACACAACAGCCAATCAAAATAGTCACTTACAAAGATGATTCAACTTACCATCCCATTGGAATTATTTATTCCATTCATGCTAATTTTTGTTACAAATCTAACAGTCGGTGGTACTTCAGGATATTTAGGTCCGCACTCCACTTTCAGGCTGTATATCCTGTTTTCGTAATTAGTCTGAGAAATGAGGAAAAAGTCAAAGGTTAAAGCCGAAATGCCAAGTGGAACATGAAAGTGAGAGGAAAACGAACACATCAATTCATCAAAGAGAACAGAACCACATATCTCTAGAGAGAGAGAGGAAAAAAAAAAAAAAAAAAAATCACTTCACTGATGCAAATCTGTTTTCAACCTAATTATTATTCTATATGTTAACAGTACACAAATAAAAGACTACAGATGGAAAGTATCACACTTAACTCAAAGGGTTTTATGATTGTACATTTGAAATGTTTTAAGACCTTTTTGAGACCAAATAAAGAAAATGTACATAATAAATTGAACAGGAACACACTACGACAATATATTCTTAAAATGCAAATGTTTAGTGAGCACAATATAAAAAAAGTGAAAAAATACAACTTCCAAAAGTTCTCAATTACTTTTTAATTCATTTTAGAAACGAATAGCTTAAAGCTTGAATATACCTCCGTTCCAAGCAACTAAAATATGGAAATAACTATAACTGCTACTGCACCAGCAAAAATGTGTTATTCTTCTTCGGTAGCTCATAGTATGTTGATTTTGAATACAAATATCTAAAGATTCTTAAATCAAAAAACATATGAGCAATATGACTTAAGAAGTCTCTAACTCAGAAACAGATCAAAATAAAGCAAGTTTGAATAAAACAAGAACTAATATCAGCTAATGCACTCTTAAACTGAAAACAGGTTTTCGTGCTCTTTCGATATGTCTGTTCATGTTTTATGCATGAACTCAATTCTGTTCAGTTTCTCAGAAAACAAGAATTTTGTGTTATTTTGCAAGCAAATGCAAAAAGATATTTAAATATTTCTATTATATTTGTATTTTTGCAGTGCATGCAAGTTTAAATGGTAGCTTAGAGGTTTATAAATTCATGACCTTCAGCTCCAATTTAAGACCTTTTTAAGGCCTTCATTTTGGAAGGGCAAATTAAAATGTAGTTATGACCTGCAAAAAACCTGTAATTTTTTCTTTAAAATGACGACATGTAAAAGACAAAGGATTTCACCAATATTATCTATACACAATTAACTTGTAATTTCAGGCTAGCTGAATGTTTTGAATGCTAAAGAAAACTGAACCACTTCTGTTTAGCAAACGACTAGGTTAAAAGCTCCCTGAAAAACAAACAAACTAAAAGGTAGAATTATCTTGGACTGCTGAACAGCACTATTATTATGGAGATTCTAAGAAAAAAAGTTAGGTAAGAAGGTCATTTTTCACCCTGAATTCAAAATAAGAAAGCTGATTAATTACGTTAAAAAGTATGTCAATTTTAGGACCATTCATACTATCTGCATATTCGTACTAATTCTTTGCAATTATATTTATAATAAAAGGGCTTAATTGAATTCATTGCAAACATAAAAATAGTCATTATAGTCTTTATGCAAAATATAATTTTGATCATTTTGGAGGTAAAATATATCCTAGGTTTCATGGCAGGTTTCAGTTTACCCAATAAGCTAGTGAAACAAATTACAATATATCCTAAAGACCTTTGAGTGATTCATATTTCCAGACCAGCAAAGAATCAGTTGCCAAATTGAACAAATACATAAATCACTGAAGGAAGTTTGTGCTGCATTACTGCTTTTATAGCATGCATCTTTATCTTTAATCTACACCACCAGCGGTCATGTGTCACGCTGAACGACATGATGAAGGCATGTTGTTTACTGGTGCCCAAGGCTTCCAGTCACGCTATCAAAATAGCTGAAATGCAAAATAATTCTTAACACATCATGTGAAGGACGTGATACTTTCTTCATATGAGTCATCAGTGTTGTCACATAACTGCTACATTAAACAGCAAACATACCCGTGCAGGTCCGATGATCATACCCGTCCACCGTGTGAGAGTCATATCCTCGTCATCCTCCAGACCCCAGCTCACCGTCCCATCACCGACACCCTTCTGTCCTTCCTCCAGCTCTTCCAACAAACGAAAATTACGAGGGACTTTAACTCCTGCAAAAACAATTAACGAACAACTTAAAACACGGTTTCTGTAAAGAGCTAGTCAGTTGGACATATCGGAATTAATTTTCCAGATTTTTTATTAATTATTATACATGCAGTTTTTATTAATCGAGTGACTTCATAAAACACTTATATTCTTAAATTAATCTGTCCCACCGCAAGACTACATAAGTGAACAGCAAAAGGATTAAAAATGAATGGGAAACCTTCTTTTCCTCTCTTTATGTATTTATGATTTAATTTATGCAAATCTTTATGAGTTCATTCAACATCATTCAGGGTTCCCACATTATTAAATATTCAAGAGCAGAGAAGAGCTAGAAAAATGTATATTCACTGTAAAAAGACGTTAGTTTTTATTTATTTCCATGACTCTTCCTTGGAAATCTCAATTATAAAATCAGTTTTTCCATGCCAATGTTCACTGTACTAATACAATAATAACAGAGCAAAATTTAAACTGAAATATAGTCACTCTTATCATTAACGTCTAATTATACAAGTTTGTATATAATCAAACTTTTCAGAGAGTTGCAGATTTAATTTAATACGAAAGCAACATCTGTTTCTTTTTTTGTGGAAGTGCAAAAACTATTATTTGAGGTACAATTTAAATGCTTCATTTAAATGTTATTTAATACGAAACCAACAAAAGCTTCTCTTTATTGTAAAAAACTACAACTCTTACGCCTATTTAATGTACAAATTTAATGGGAAATTGGCAATACTCAACCAAGACAAAAAATTAGAATGCAGGAACCTTTAAGATTTAAACACACACAATATGTGCAACTTTGAATATGAAACACTAGCAATCTGTGCATTTCAACGCTGAGTACCTCCTAGTGTTTTCATAGATACTCCAGTGTTGAAAAAGTGGAGGGACCAGATTCGCAAGTTCAGGTGAGCATCTGAAGGAAAGACTGATCACTCATTTGTGAATGATTCAGGAAATGACACCCATGTTGCTCTATCAGTGTTTCTCGCTTCCTCAAAATCTCAAGACGAACACGACATGCACAAGCCTGAACTCCTCAACATATTTCTGATAAAAGATGCATTATGTAAACATTTAAGATAACATGCACTCCTACATTACATATATCTGATTCTAGATAAACAAAAGTCCAAATTAGCCTGTGCAAATGTAATGATCTGTTCTTTACATATGTAGCCTATAAACTCTTACTTGATCTGAACACAGGCTTCAAGCTGCAATTTGCATTAAACAATTATAATGCATTTCTCAAAACTGTATAAGCTGTTTAAAAGTCTTAAAATGTAGAAATCAACTCCTCAAACACTAAACGTCATGCAGTCTGGTGTGAAATGGATTGGCACTTAAATGAGTGTTGTTTTGCACCTATATCTCTATATTACACAATCACAACGCACTTCTCCAAACACTTATCTTTTAATAGTTTAAATGACATTATGAGGAAGTAATAACCTGCTCGGGTGCTATTAAGACAAACAGCAGTTCAAGGCCCGTTTGTCATGACACTGAACGGAACCAGCAGCAGCAACAGCAGCACGCGCCAATGCTCCGCCTCGCCTCACATTTGCACCGATAACGTTACACCCGCCCAAGTATTGCAATATACAGCATTTAATCTATGCCTCACTGCTATATAAGTGCAGAATTATATCTGAAGCGGGTCTATATTATTGTTTAGCTACTAATAAAAATTAAATAGGATGTTATTTTTAAACTAGAGGTCTATCTGAGGGCCGTTAGCTCGATGCTAACACACACACACACATTTCAAACTGCACACAGATCTGTTAGGTGAAGTAAATTGAGAGGTTTGATAACGGTAAACCTCTCGGATAATCTCTATCGGGTTGTGAGACACGAGCTCGGCGCTTCTGTTGTTAAATTACGGCCGCGAAGGACCGCGAGGATTGAGGAGATTGTGAGACAAACCTGAGGAGGCCGCCATCTTCTTCTGCCCGAATCCAAAAGCGTACGACAGCGTGACGTCGACGCGTCATGTGACTAATGACGCCCAGTGCTGTAGGAAGCAAGAAAGGGGTGTGGCTCCACTGCGAAATTATTAATATATAATATATTACACTTGAGCGCGACACAGTATTTTTTTTTTAAACAATATTGAGTTACTTTGTATGTTTTCAGGTGATGCAGTTGGTAATATTATATCAATTTCACTTTTTAAGCCCTCTGTAATACACTTTAAAAAATGATTTAAGACACTATCCTTTAATAAGCAACACTACAGACATCAAAGAGAATAAGCATTTTTTCCCCTAAAGTATCCCAGTCTACATTTCTTAAATTACACATTATATAAAACATTTGTTTCCTCTGCTATTCTGTAATTTTGTTTCCATTGTGTAAATAATCCATTTATAATAAATCAGAAGCTCTCAATACATTGTCAACGAATATACATTTGTCCTATTTGTTCTTGCACCTTGTTTAAGTGATCCTCTGAGGTTTTAACCAGCACCATGTGGTTAATTCGCATCAGTGACTAGATGCTTTCCATATTTGATTATGCAAATAACGGCTATAAACCACCAACGTCGTCTTTTGAACAACAAAATTCATTTATTGCAACCAGAAATGGTCCACACATATCACTATTAACAATTATGGCTCTATAGAAACAGAGAATAGGATAAAGCAGGTAACAGAAGAGGAAGCAGCAGTCAGGCACAGCGAGCGTTCACAGAAGCCGAACAGTCTTTCCTGTGACGGTCAGATAATCTTCATCAGCAAGTGCTCTGAGGGCCTCATCAAACATGTCCTTTGTGATGGCCTGAAACAGGAGGAAAATGTTTAAGTGAAGATTTTCCTTGGGCTTCAGGCTTGTAGTTTACATAAATTCAAAACATAAAGTTGGAGTGCCTATGCATTATTAAAATAACTCGAAGAATACATACCGCTTCTGACTGGCCACGAAGATCATCAAACAGCTGCTGGTACTTCATAGCTGGTGTTTTTCCCTTTGATTGGATGAGTTTCTTCAGTGCCTGGGCCACTTCCTCTTTACGCTTGCGAGCTGTAGCACTCATCCCTGTCCAGAAACAACCAATCAAAACCATCAGACTCTCTTCAATTTGCATACAACATCCACAGGTACTAGTTAAGGCATAAACTCATAATATATACACTGTAATATTTAAATATTTTCAAAATATATCCTGAAAGAGTATTTATATATCTATAAATATACATAGTGTACATACTGTATATACATTATGTAAACTAAAACTTTTATTTTGTATGCGATTAATCGTTTCCGAGCACTACTTTAAACCCTACCTGTGGTGAGGATGGAGATATCCACGAATCCTGTCCTGGGATCGGTTGCAGACTGTTTCAGGGCTTCTCTGTGCAGTCTCTTGGCTTCCTCCACATCGATGGACTCGACTTTGTTTGAGAAACGTACTTTAGCGTGAGCTTCAGCCAGTCTGATGAGAGACTCCAGCTGACGGGGGTATGCAGACACCATCCCTCTGCCGCTGCCGATCTTACGCATGTCTACATAGGCCTGCAAGGGTCAAAATTCCAATTCATTTGATACTGTAAACGTGGTATAAATCATACTACAGGAGCACTGATATATATATACCTCTATGAGAGCCTGACTAGCTTCCTCGCTGAGTCTGGGATGCACAGTTGTGCGAGCGAAAGCGATGTAGTCCTTCAACACGGCCATGTCCAGATACTCCTCTTCAATCTGCTCCTCACTCTGATAATACAGAGACACGAGGTGATGTGCGAGACGTCGGTCATACGCCTCATCCTGAGGGTCCAGCATCAGGAAGATCAAATCAAATCTAAGAACAAGATCATTTTGTTGTGTTTAAAAAAGACAAATGCTCAACAAAAAAGCTAAAATAAAGTATTTTAACATTTGGATGTTAACTTTTAAAACCGATTGAGATCATTAAAGTCTATAACAAATGGCTCTAGGGTTATGGTGTACAATTCACCAAGTTTTAGTAGTAAATTTCCTCCTCTTCTGAGAGGACTAAATTAAATTGATGACATTTATAATCTTTATATCTTTTTATATA
>JAUMHE010000082.1:14881700-14897540 GCA_032359235.1 Enteromius mattozi
TAACTCGTCCAAAGCCTGATATGATGATCAGATCACAGAGATTGCTAATGCAAGTAACCACCACCAATCTATTACAAGCATCCAGACAAGACCCTGAATGCTAGTTTAATCTAAGACTCATTATGAACTCAGCTGTTTTCATATCAGAGTAGAGTAAAGATGAGATGGAGCTGCTTCAGAACAGAGAGAGTGAGTTGTTTATGCATTTTCAGGTACAGTAGTTAGTTTGAAATAAACCCCCCACACACACTTCTTAAACCAAACTTACACCCTTGCGAGAGACGATGGTGTGATGGCTGCAGACATGTATCAGTAATGCACCAGATCCCTTACCTTCAGGGTTGAGCGCACGCATGTTTCTGGTTTTCAGGGCGCTGTAGGGACGCACTTGAATCTGATGCTCCAATATGGAGTCTGGGAAACGATCGAAGAAGAGCTCATTGACGGCCATATCGAAAGTGGGGATGACTTCCTGCGATGAGAAAAGCGACAGACTTTCAATAACAGGTCAAAGTGACAATATAATAAAGTTTTTTTAAAGAAAAAGCTAAACAAAGCTGCATTTATTTGATTAAACGTGAAATATCACAATTTAAAATAAAGGTTTTATTTAAATACACGTAAAAATGTAATTTAAGCTGAATTTTTTTTAGATCATTAGTCTTCAGTGTCACATGATCCTTCAAAAATCACTCTTATATACTGATTTGAAGCTCAACGTTAAAAACCTTTTTTTTTAATTCTTAGATTAATAGAAAGATCGAAAGAACAGAATGTCATACTATACTACATTCAAAAACAAAAATCAATTTTCTGATACCAATCTTTATGGGTAGGGAACTTGTTGATGTTTATTATAGCTAGGCTCATCACTCTCACCTGTGGATAACAGATCAGCTGACGGTAGAGATCAGCATCAAATGTCTGAATATGACTGCAGTTCACATTCAGTACCGGCTCTCCAACAACACTGATCTGAAACACACACAAAGCAGCATTATTATTACACAAGAACTTGATATTAAGGCTTCTGCATGACTAAACATCCCCGTGCAACTCCTGTTTACGCCTTTCTAGTCAGCACTGCACTTCTCACCTCATCCAGTTTCTGCATATATAGAGGCTCATTCAGGTCCAGACCAGCGTTCTCCTCCTCTCTGGAGTTGGGGTCTGTGAATTGCTGAAGGAAACGCTGCAAAAGAAACCAGATTTTAACCTGAGCTTTTTGCCAGTCAGCTGTGAATGAGTGTAGTTACACAGACTCCAATCACACCTGAAACTTCTCCTTGCAGGCTCCCACATTGACATCAGTCCCCCAGATCACCAGTCTCTGTCCTGCACCCTGCTCGCTGCCGGCCACTGCGTCTCCAGACGGCTGAAAGTCAAAATATTGTATTCATTTACGCATTTTTATTATTCATAAGTTACTTGCTCAATGTACTATTTATTAATTAATAATCATAAATTCTACTATATTTTTGAATATATTAAATTAGCTTAAATTTTCACATTTTCAGCGTTCATTTGAATATTTTAATTCTTAGTCTTTTTGTCATGTTATTATTTTGGTATAATTTATTTCCGTTTTAGTTTGTTTTCAATTTATACGAAGTGTTTTTTTTTATTTGTACATTTCTAGCTTTAATTTAATTTAGCTTAATTTTTGTTGTTTTTTAAAATTACTATTTTATTTCATATCAGTTTTTATTTAATTTTATTTACAGCTAATAAATTCAGTGCTTCAATGTGTTTCACGTAGCTGCTAAGGCAACATTTCTGATTTTCCTTTAGTTTATTTTAGGTAATATTTATATTTTCAGATTTACTTCAATTAAAGTTTCTACAAATAAAGCTAACAGTAATATGGATTTCCATATTTTCTGACCTGAGGTTTGACCCAGTACAATAGTGTAATTACATATTACTTTATTGATCTTAATCATTTAAATTTTACATTTTGATAATGAATTAATTTTATGATTATTATTTTACATTATAATTTTGCCCTTAGCTGATCACATGTCTGATGCTCATGAACAAGCCACAAAAATTAGTCCATGCTCACAACAGTAAAGCATTAACAATTAGAAGTAACTGATCATGATGTGTTAAATGTAGTTTTTTTACATATGTGTTTGTACTGTGTATATTTATGTATATATAAATACATAAATGCACACACACACACACATATATATATATAAATATAGATATATAAAAATTTCTTTAAGAAAAATTTATATACAATATATATTTACATAATATAAACTATTTGAATAAAAACATACATATAAATATTTTCACAATAAGTACACTGTGTATATATATATTTATACACACACATCTCTCTTGTTTGACAGCACTAAATCAATTTTCTTAAAAACACACCAGTATGTCAATATACAAAGACTAAACTCTTTGTTTTTTCAAAATGAAACAGCAACTTTCACTCACTGGTTCCGAGTGCATGTCCACCTGCGGAGCTTTCCGGACCGACCCCAGGTCAGCCCGCTGACGGGCGGGAGTCCCGCGTATGCCGCTGCGGGGCGTTCCTTCCACCCTGGAGCTGGGAGTGCCGTACATCAGCGGAGAGCTTGCATCGATCTCGCTCTGCAGGACTGGAGGAAACACATCTTGATGTTTTGCCAATTCAAATTAGCTGTATAAACACTTCAATTCAGTGCAAGTAAGATGCAAGTTAAATACGAGCCGTACCAGAGCGTGGGGCCACAGGGCTGGAAAACAGAGACGTGTCCTGAGCGGCTGTGTCCATGGCTGGAGATGTAGGCATGGGCTGAAGCTCTGTGGAAGTGTCATGAGCCCTCGACCGCTGGGATGGAGGGGAGAGAGGGTCCTCGCTCGCAGCTGCAAACACAAACAAAAACAAACCTGTCTGGAACTGATTATTAAAAAAATAAATAAATAAAAATTGTAATTGCAACTCACGGGTTGGGGGGTCTCTCTTACGGCTCTGGGATGATGGTGAAGACATCTTGACTCAAAACTGAAAGGTTAAATCTCAAAATTAGTGAATTGTAAACAATTTATAAAAAAAATAAACTATGATTTCTAAATCATGTAAATTTACTACATTCATATTAAGTTTAGAATTGTATATTTCTAACAAAGTATTAAATATAAAATAATTTAATTTTTATCGTGCACTGGCAAATAGTTGCAGATTCGTTTCATACACAAACTATTTCAGCACATATGAAACTTTCAACCTTATTTATCAAGTTAATGACTGTTATAACGTTACTATAATAGTTACTGCTATATTATGACAGCTGGCCTGATTTTTTTCCAGAATTTAATTAATTAGATCACAGTCACGGAAATGCATCACAAAACAGTTATTGTAAACATATCTAGCAGAACACATTTCTATGCAGAAGAAAAAATAGTTTCGTTTGACAAAGTAAGTTGAACGCTTGTATGCGACGAATACAATAACTGTCTACATACCAACACTTCTTAATAATTAAACTAAATCGGTAAATCTAATTAGCATATCTATTTTGTAAACACATTTGAACAAAAAACTATTTTATTATGAAGGATGTACAGTAACTTTGACTTGCAACTTTTATAATGGAAGACTAGCAGCATGCTGCATCAGCCACAACAATGACATAACGTTGTCTTTTAACTAGAATAACTATTAGTTTCAACTACAGCGCACTATGTTAAAGTCCAACTGACCAAGATCTGTTTTTAGGTAATCGTAATTACATTTCCTTACAAACACAATGAGTTTATATAAATAATATAACACTTACCGTTCGCACTGCTCCCTTCTGATGTGAACGGTGGCGCGAAACTGCCTGTGACGTAAATTTCGCGGGGAAAGTTTGACCAACCAACAACCCGCTCCTCACTATCAGGCGAGAGGGGGAGACGTAAGACTCGCGTGAGCTCAAATCACATATAACTCGTTATTTCTTAGATTATGCCAATATATATGTAATTCTGTAAGTTTAAAATGACAATAAACTGTTCTCCAAACGTTCTTAATGGCAGACTGAGAATTATAGGATGGGTGGCATAAACCAATCTCATCAACTGTTTGGTATCGCCCGAAATTTTCGCGGGAAAGAACATCAACGCAGAATAAATCGAGTTGATTCCTCTGCTATCCACTAGATGTCAGTGTGGATAAAATTAAGTGCCACAATATGCTTGCATGTTAGAAAAACAACTGAGCCATCCTCAGAAAATTATGAATGACATTTTGGCCCCATATTAATAAAAAATACTAACATTTACAATAGGGTTTCAGCGCTACGCGTAAATTCATTTTCTCGCAATATTCCTTCTTTCTTCTCCCTACAACAACATTAAATACGAACGAAACAAAAAATAATTGTCATTTGTATATTTACTTATTTAATTATTATAATTATTATTTTTATAAAGGTTGAAATGGCGCATTTACTTCATTTTCTCACTGATCCTTCTTTCTATACATACATGCGCGTTCATCCTGAGGTCATAACAATAATAATGATAATAATAATATATATATATATATATATAATTTGTTTTTTTTTTTAATACAGTCTTGTCTTGTGCAATAAGTTGTGTATTTTTGTTTATTTATACTACAGTTCAAATAAAAAATAAAATATTTAAAAATAAAAATAATATAATAATCAAAACTAATCATCAATAAATAATAATAATTATTATTAGTAGTAGTATAAAAGCGAACGAAAATCCATAATAATTATAATAGCCTAATAACATCTTTAATAACAAACAAAACAAAAATAATAATAATAATTAAAAATAAATAAATAAACCAACCACACAAACGAACGAACCAAACTTCTAAATTAACTTCACCTTTTTGCTCTTATTGTTTATTTTTGTATGTATGTATGCTGACAGGGTGTGTTAAATGAATTTTCTTCCACACATGTCCTCGCGTCTACAGCATGAAGTTCTGACAGGCTCTGTTCTTAAAAGCTGCTGGTAGGCGTTCATGCACACCCGAGTCTCCTCAAATAGGAGCACAGGCGGAACATGTGACCGACTCTGGACATTCACTGGCTTCTGGAAGGGGGCGGTGAAGCCGTGACGCAAGCCGAGCGCTCGTACTTATGCACGCGGACAGCAGAGTTCCGATAGAGAGCTACGAGGACTTTAACACCTGCTCGAGAGACAGCCAGACTTTTGGAGATACGCGCTGGTTGCGCGAGACAGTGTGCGACTGCGCGTGAAAAGTTACGCTTTTTGAGGACTGCCAAGGGGACGAGGAAGGGATCTGCTGATTGAGATTGAGTTTGAGTTTTGCTGCGTCCATGTCTGACATATACAACCTGGACTCACAGTGCGTAACGCCACCATGCAACATGAGCTGGGCCATGGAGCCTGCCAACTTCTATGACAATAAGGTCATGCCAGGGGATGTCAAATCCGGGGGAGAGCATGGCATGTCCGAGGACAATAACAACAACAATAATAACAGCGGCGGCGGCAGCGGCAGCAGCATGATGGAGCTCAGCAACGCGCCTGCCATCTACGATGATGAGAGCGCCATCGACTTCAGCGCCTACATCGAGTCCATGTCCACGGTTCCTCTGGAGATCTGTAACGACGAGCTCTTTGCAGACTTGTTCAACAACACCGTAAAGCAAGAAAAGCCAGACTTTTACCTGCCGAGCGCTTTTGCGCAAAAGAGCGCGGAGAGGCTGCAGCAGCAGGATGGGGGCTTTGGCAAGGGCGCGTTTTGCGCACCGATCAAGAAGGAGGCGGACTGGAGCGACAGCGAACTGTCCTCTTCCTTACCATCTCAGATCGAAACGTGCGCGCAGACGACCGTGAGCCTCATGCACACGGGTCAGCCGACACCTCCCACCACACCCGAGCCAGAACCCGTCACCCACAGGAGGCTGGGAAGGGAAAAGGGCAAGAAGTCGGTCGACAGGCACAGTCCGGAGTATCGGCAGCGGCGCGAAAGGAACAACATCGCCGTGCGTAAAAGCAGGGACAAGGCGAAGCAGCGCAACTTGGACATGCAGCAGAAGATGATCGAGCTGAGCGCCGAGAACGAGCGTCTGCACAAAACCATCGATCAGCTGACGAGAGAACTCAGCAGCCTCAGAAACTTCTTCAAACACATGCCAGACACTTCGTTGCGCGCGGCTGTTGACAGTCGGTGACGCACATCGGGGAAAGAGCGAGAGCGCGCGCTGCCCCAAAAATCTTGCCAAAAACATACCTCAGTGAACTTGAATTACTATGTTCTTCTGTAGCAGACGTGCATTAAGTTACACATCGGATGATGGACTTTGGCACCGCACGGTGTCGTCGTGATTATTTTTGTGAATGTTTTTGTATTCTAAATTATTACAGAAAAAACTTCATATATGTTTTTATGGTACCTGTTTTATAATTCCCCAAAACTTCGTATTAATGCCAGAGCATGTTTGAAATTGTACAGTGTGTACAAATGTATAATAAAACGACGTGAAATTTCCAAAAAAGATCCATGTGAACTCGCATGTGTGCAGGGGGGCGGGTCTGAGGGGGCGTGGTCTGTCGAAAGGTGTAGCTGTCAATCAGCTAGACGGGACCACGAGTATAGAGATTTTTAAATTTAATACTTAAAAAAAAAAAAAAAAGTCAGGTGGGTTGCAAGGAACAGCAGCTTTAGTTTTAAAAGTTTAAAAGAGCAAATTTTTGATTCATTTACCAGACCTCAAAGGTAAATTCAGATGTTGGTTTTGCTTTTTAATAAGGGAGGGCTACATCTGCTACAAAACAAAGGTTAAAGTTTTAAGAACTTGACGAATTTTTTAGAAAAAAAGAAAAACAACAACAATGGTATTCACAGGTGAATACAACAGGAGTGGCACTTGATCCTAGTTTACAGTCATAGTAGAATCAGTACAATGACATAAATAATAATTAAACATGATAATATTTATAGCACATATAAAGGTTTTATTGCTGGTTATGTGTTGTCACTAGAGTCAAATAATAATAGGAATAAAGTCAATAGCTTGCATACTAGTTATTAGACACACTTGTGAAGAAATAATATTGATTTATCATGAAAATGATATGATCAGTTATTTGGTGGCATAAAACGTTTATTTATAGCGAATACAGGCATTCAGCGGTCATACAGAGCAATCAATCAATTAATGCACAAATAATTTAACTTAAACACCACCATAATGTAGATGCTATCATTCGACAACCAAAAAATCTTTTATCAGCTAATGCTGGACATCACATGAGCATCTGTCATACTAATATCATTAGTTCTGGTTTACTTAACAGTTTCAAAATACTCCAGAATATACCACTGGTAAAGATATTCCAGCACTGTACACTTTTTTTGGTTTATTTAGACACATTTGGAAAAAAGCCAAGACTAGTGTTGACTAATTATTATTTTTAAACTATGAAACATGTGCTAGTCAGTGCAGGTCACACTCCTCCAAACCCATCCAGACACTGTGACTTCTGTTGACCACGTGGACCAAGACGCTGAGAGGACCGATCTCCGACCCTAGAACACTTTCTACTCTGTAACCCTGTCAAACAAATCAAACTGTGAATTACAAACAGAAATGACTGACACTTTCACTCTGCTAGTATAGAAGCTTACCTCAGTACAGCTTGAGTTTAAAAGAGATTTAATGGTCTTTTGCTGCAACTGAAACACATGAATGCATTAATATCATCATTTGATTCATACATTGTGGCAGGAATATGAAAAAACTGTATGAGACATTAATATAACTCACAGACAACCCTGGAAATCATTTAGACTCTGAAGGCCTCAGGAAATCAACCCTGTCTGACCTCGTCTAATCAAGCATCTTGAGACATTTTCGCTTGACAGCATTAGACAAAATAATGTTACAGGCTTCTTTTGCACAGTGAAAACTAAATGCATTATAAAAATAAAAAAATTCTTATTAATGTACACTTAAGACTAAGAGATTTTGTGCTTAAGAAACAAATCAAAATAACAATAAAAGACAAAACTCCTAAGGCAAGACCGGTGTTGACTATTTATTTTATTTTTTTGATTAACACTGAAGTTTATTTAATTTAAGATCAGAACAAATAAATTCCCTTTCATGCCTTATCATTTTCTTAGTGGTCACAAACTTTATTCCGGCTTTGTGGGTGAAACTCTTTTCTGATAGCGTATGAGAGATATCTTGTTAAATCTGTTCCATAATATATGACCCTCCACTTTCGCTGAAATTTCCAGGAAATCAAACAGAAAGGAGATAAGCACTAGATGAAAAACATGCATTTCTGCACAAGTGATAAAATCATGCTAGCTTCACTTTTTTGAGTGTTTATGATCATTTTAATGTCATGTGAGATATAGATACTGATAAGAGTTTGTTTTCAAGAACGAAGAACTGAAAGGATCGAAACACAAAACCTTAAGTGGTCTACGTCATGTATCAGCCCAAAATATATATTTACAGTAATAAAACATACTATAAGGATTTTATGACATTAAATATGACGTGATAATGTGAAAAATACCATTGATATTATCATCATGTGCAAAATAAGTACTTCATTATTTAAATGGCAAAGTATGTATATATCTAGTATACTAGTGTTTGCTGTATTGTCTTTAATTTATGCACTTTAAATTTTTTTTTAAGAAAACATATAAAGACCAATTCTCATTACCAACTAGTTGCACATATTCTGCATGACCATATTCTACATACCTAATCCCACCCAATATCTAAACTTAACAGCTACATTACTAATCATAAATAAGTAGCAAATTTTAGTTGATTGAGTTTGAGGCAAAAATCGAGTTAATGTTTTGTAAATGATGAAAATTGGACCTCAAAATAAAGCATGATCCATTTTCTATAACAGTAATGATATCATTTAAACTAATGCAAATTATTTACATTTTAATAAAATTATATTTCATAAAAATGCTGTAATTTGGCTGATTTATTAGGTGTGCAGTAATTTATGCTTTAAAACAAAATATTTTTTTCTATAACAGCAGTCAAAAGCTGATGTCACTTAAATTAATGCAAATTACTGTATAAAGTATGTATATATTATACTAGTATTTGCTGAAGTGTCTTTAATTTATGCTTTTTTTGTAAACCTGGACATGAATTTTCTGTAAAAAGTAATAAAATTAAAATTAAATTAAATTATTTAAACTGTAAAGTATTTATATAGCATAAAAATTTCTGATGCATTGAGTTTAACTTATTCTATAAAAAATACTAAAACCTGGACCTGATTTTTCAGTAACAAAAATTTAAATCTGATATCATGTCATAGAAATTCCTGCTGTATTGAATTTATTCTATTAAAAAACAACCTGATTTGTTTGTAATAGCGTAATTAAAATCTTTTAAATGAATTTAACTGACATCATTCAAAGCAGTGGAAGTTATTTAAGCTGCACTGCATTTAATTTATTCTATTTTTTAATAAAAACTGGACATGTAAGTAATGAAAATTGAACACCATTTAAATTACTGCAAATTATTATCTGCTTCATTTTTTTAACAGTGGTCAAATATTGACAGTAGACAATTCTTTCTTTCATTTTTTTTTTTTTTTTACACATATATATATATAGATATGTTTTTGTTGACAGTGGGAATGTTGAACATTTTTCACACGCAGCAGCTAAAAGCATCTCACCTTGATTTTGACGGTGCAGTGGCTCAGTGAAGAGCAGCTCAGAAACACCTCCAGCTGCATCTTTGTGGTGGGTTCATCCATCACTGCTCCACATGCTGAACAGAGGAATCCTCTCCTAGAAACCAGCACACCAACACACATGCTACTTTTATTGCTGTTTTCCAAATGTTTGTTGTGTCTTTTTCAGTTTGAGAGCTCAAAGGCACCATGATTCATCACTTCAGCTTCACTCTTACACAGGAATGTGAAAACAATTTAGCCATGCGGTGGGTTGTGATTAAACACAACGAAATGGAGGAGTCTTACGCACTAACTCTGAACACATATGGGTCAACAACCTCACAGACACAAGACATGCATTTAGCAATCCAGGACAGCAGCATTATTGTTTATATTCTATTTGGCAGAGGCTTTTATTCAAAGGGCCTGCATTGGATTTCAACCTTGGTGTTGCTAGCATCATGATCTACTCTGAGTTAGAGGAATGTGTATTTTTAAAGTTGACAAGCAATAGTGTTTTACTTCCATAATCTGACATACTTCTGAGTAAAACACATCAAAATAACACATATTTGTTTAGAACTGTTTTGGACGTTTGTTGGTTGTGTACAGTGCTTGATCTGTGCATATTTCTCTCCTAATTCAGACAAGACAACCTTTCCATTGAAGACTGATATTTTTGCTGGAAACAACACTTTGAAGTTAAATGGATTTGTTTCTAATAAGCATGCAGCTTTTCACTTCATAAGATGTTAACTGATGGACTGGAGTGGTGTAGATTACTGTCATGTTTTTATCAGCATTATTGCGGCACCCATTCACTGCGTAGCATCCACTGGTGAGTGATGTATTGCTTCATTTCTCCAAATCTGTTCCCTTAATGAAAACACTCATCTAGATCTTTGATGGCCTGAGGGCGAGGAAATCTTCAGCATTTTTGTGTGTGTGAGTGTGAGAACTCTTCCTCTAAGTCTGTTGTTGTGGTCTCGAGAAGAAAATAAAATGCAACTAACACATCCCCTATGAAGCACTTTGAGAAAACTCAATTTTCGGACTTGCTTCTTAATAAAGACAGCATTTGGGGCTCAATAAACACTTCATTTTACAAGATGACGCAAGTAGGAATTTGCAGCTGTTACGCTGCTTTAATAAGCTCTGTAGGCATTAGTTCTCTAGAACTGACGTTAATCTGTCAGCCCACCCTCAACACAGATGCTGTAGGGTTGACGTTCACTTAGGATCGCTTCTGGTCTGTGAAGCTCACCGGTTTGGACTTAGAACTGGTCTGGGAGGACTTACTGTTGTTCTCGGGTCTCTAAACGGCAGCTCTCGCACCGGCTGCAGGTGGGCCAGGAGAAGGCTGAGCTTTCATCCACCGCTACAACCACACCTGCACATTAACATAAGCAAATCACCCAGAATTTAAATCATTTCATTCACACGCTTCATTCAAATCACTTGAACCTAGTAACTATCACATGTACATTCTTAAAAGGTTCTAAAATGAGTGTATCGCAGTGATGTCAGAAGAATCATCTTTGGTTCACTTTCTTAGTAAAAAAAGAACTATTTTTTTGGAACCTTTGGAGGAAGTGATGCTAAAGGTTCTTCGTGGAACCACAGATTTATTTTTCAGAATGTAATTAGTTTCATCACTATTATTTGTACTCCTTGTTGTGTAGATGAGCTCATCACTGCTATTTTTACCCTTCTGAACTGACCTATTACTAAGAAATGAATTATGAAATATTATACACAAATAAATCATCAACACATAATCTATGACTTTGTTTGTTCCGACTTCTGCTGAGAACTTTAAATTTAGGCTCTGCATGGACATTTTCTGACCAATAACGTCGTAAAAGCAGCAAGACGCAGCGCACAAACACACATCTGTGTTACATAATAGACAGCAGGCAGAGTGATAAGACTCCTGCGTGAACCTCTGCTCTCTGGAGGATCCTTCGGCACACAGCCAAAAGCTGAAGTTGCTGACCACAGCAGAAGATAATTTGTGCTTGTTACACTTTTGAGTCAGATGATTTGTCTTATCTTCAGGGTGAAAAGGCCATGGAGTTTCAAAGTCTAACATGGAGTGTCAAATATCACATTTCTGTCCTCTAATTAAACATGAAACAAAGTAAACATAATGCCTGAAACCTGAGTATGGATGACAAAAATAAAAGAATAACATTGCATAATGGAATCTGTATTTATCGCTTGATGTCCTGGGACATCCACAGGGATTTCAGCTTGAATAACTTTCATTCAGTAGTTTTGAACATATCCTTAAAACAGATTTATCTAAATCTGTAATGCATTATGAAAACATGTGCAGGGCATATTTCACCCCCAGAAGAAAAAAAAGGGAAGAAAAAATTACTTATTTCTGATACAGAAAATAACGCATCTCCAAGCATCCATCAGGATTTTGCTCTTTTTTTAAATGCATTTAAATTAATAAAATTAATTATTTTAATAAATACTACCCGGATGTACATACATGCATAACAATATAATGAAAAATATTTACTTATTTACTAGAATTTATAATATATAATTTATCGTAATTCATTTAATTGTTTTTTACTTACAATAATGATAATTATTATGAAAATAATGTCAATTAAAATAATTAATCAATTAAAATAAAAAATAAGCAATTTAAAAAAGTTCAAAATAAGCATTTTACACAATACTCACTCAACATTATCTAAAAATATTAAAATTGTTCATTATCCATTGAGAATCTACTGTATTAATTAAATTAAATGTTAGATATTTAAAAGATACACACACACACACACACATATATATATATATATATATACATATATATATATATATATATATATATATATTTCAGAGAAATTATAACTACTAACTATACATACATTTCTGCCATTTTTTTCCTGTTTTCTTTATAGCCAGTTACGAACTGCTTCTATATGACGTAAGCCTATGTGTTTAATCGATTAATATGTCAGATGGTTTCTTCCTGTCTAACTGGACAGCTCTCTGTCAAAAACCAATAGCAAATATTTTTTTGTTTTCTGAATAATACATTATTAGATATGTGGTATTACTGATGACATTTCAAAAGCAAAGAAATAACTCAAAAACTATTTATCCTATGAACCTGGTCAATATCCGTGGATCATTTAAATAAGGAAACAATACTGAAAGATGGCATCACTTTGCATGAGTTAAAATAATATAACGAGAACGAACAGAAGACTTTGTAACAAAATGTGTCTTTTAAATCTCAAAACCAGGCAAGAAGACAGCTTCAACATGTGGGAGAAAGATCTTTAAGGAGGAAAAGCAAATAACAAACCACAAGAAGGTCCCTAACAAAGCATCAAGAACAAAGCCTGAGCCAACAAACAACTGGTTTCATTTAAATGGCCAAACATGCTGTACCCCCCTGAGATCTGGTTCGTACCAACTCAAAAACAAAGGAGGCTGTGGGGGAATATACCAACCTGTGACAGTGCAGAGAGAGTATGGGAGAGTTTCTGGACCCAGGTGGTCCAGTATGATGGGCCGTGGTATGGAGGAGGATGGGACCTCTGGTACTAGTTGGATCACCGTCTGTTCCCAGCAGAATATCTGAGCTGGTTTATGAAAAAAGAGCAGTAGCTTAATGTCATGGAATGTTCCTCTGTCATGGCTCTAAGAAATAACAACACTAAGATTAATGTAGGAAACATCTAAATCTCAAAATAGTTCAGACATGAAGAAGCAACCACAGAGACTTTTAGCTTGAATGGCTTCCATTCAGTAGTGCTGAACTTTTCCCTAAAAACAGAATTTTTTATGCATTTGTGGCTGCATCACAAGAAAACATGTACAGGTCATACTTCACCCCAAAAATCAAGAAAAAAGGGGAAGAAAAGTCAAACCTATTTTTAGTGACCTTATTTACAATTAAGCACAAATTCCTATTTGTTTGTTTTTTATTATTATTATTAATTATTTAAATAGATAGTACCATTATGTATATACTGCATTATGTCAAATATAAATTTATTTATTCTAACTTATAATTAATAATATTACTATTTTCACATATCAGTAATGACTGTCATGAAAATAATGTCACAATGTATAATGCACTATAATATCTTATAATCAGTGTATTCAGCATTATTGGGACACTATGATAGTTTGAATCAGTTTTAATTTTTTGATTTTTTATTTATTTTACTTAAAGCTTAACTAAAACTAGTAGATAAGTTTTTGTGTTTTTCGTTATTTTTACTAGCATCAGCTTTACAATTATGATTTGCAAAGAGGCACCAGTTAGAAGAGGCTCTGTTAATTATAATACTTCAGAATTACTACCATTATGGTAGGAAGAACTAGTAATTAGCAAGTCCTTCGAAATGCACAGTGTCAGTATAAAAAGCTGTGCATGAGACAATACATTCAGACAGCTGATGTGTTCATGTATGTCTAACAGGTGAAATACCATTCTCCTTCACAGCGTCTCTGAACATCAGAACAGGCTTTGTCTGGAGGGTGTCCAGGACCTGTGTGACTGAGCTCTGGATCAGGCAGGATGGGCTCAGACACACGGCTACGGTTCTTCTGTTCCAGTCTGTGTCTGGCTCCCTTTGGAGACTGGGATCTGTCACAAACAGCAGCATCTCTCTCTCGCCAGCATTTGAGCTCTGAAAGACCAAGAGGCACGTGGAAATCAGTGATATTTATTAAATAAATTATCATGACCTGACTAGATTTTAGCACTGGAACATGCCTTTCAATATACAATGAAAACTTCTCTTTTCAAATAGGCAGACTAAAATATTGTGCAACATTATGTAAAAGTTGGAGTATATCTCATGTGCAGAAATTCAAGAATTAAATAAATTATTATAATATTTCAATATAAAAAAATGACCTATATCTTAGGTAATACTATGTCATGGCTTATTTTTGGGAAATAGCATATAAAAGCATAAAAAGCTACTAAAATCTCTGCGGAAAATGTCTGAAAAAGATAAAAATGTGTTTATAATAATTTTTTTTAAACATTATGTTATATTATATTATATTACATTACATGTGTATTATTATATTATATTATGTTATATTTTATTTAAATGAAAGGGACACTGGCCTTTACTGGATTGTTTTTATAATTAATGTATAAGCAAACTTGGGGAAAATATTTGTTTATCAAACCTAGGTCTGAATACACAAGGCTAAATAAAACTTCAATTGTTTTGCCTCATTTACAAAGACATAAATCTGTCATTATCAGAGGAAAAATGCTTTAGGGGCAGTTTCCCAGACAGCCTGTTCCTTCATACACCTACGCAGATGTGCAATGTCAATAGCAAAGCAAACAGAGAGAATCAAAACAAAACAAAAAAGGTTAATCTACTATCCACACGAGCGTGTATGCATGACCCTTAACCTCCTATAAATAAACGCCAGTTTATCAAATTCCAAAGTCTGACCGTTTGCTAGATCAGTCAAGCAGATTGTCAATGGATGATGTCACTTATGGTAAGCCTGCGTCAAACAGCGCATAGAGCTTTCCAAAAGCTTTTCCAAAGGTGTACAGTTTGGTAGCAACCCTGAGGGATGAAGACTTGGCAAATGTGCTGGGAAAACTGCTACGATGGGTTCTTAAGAAGACAATCTATAAAAAAGCTAAGCTAAGGACTATTTCCCGCTCTCTCCTTAAACCAGGCGTGTCAAGGTATCCCACAAAGATATAGCTATGATGAAAAACAATCTGATTTATGCATTTGTTGGTAAAAGCAGGTTAAGAAAACATTACCAGTAATTGTTTATGAATCACAGTGGCCCGAAAGCTGCGCCGACACCTCGAAGATTCATCCTAAAACACAAAAGAAAAATATTTTATATAAAATTTATAAATACTTTTTACATTAAAATAAAATTATTTCATGGTTTGCAGACCACTGTTGTTATTGTGAAAAACTAAAACAATTAAATATAATTTTCATTAATTGAACAAAATATAAATATCTTATATAAATAACCAAAAACATCTCAAAAACATCAAAAAAATGTAATTTAGAAATGTTGCCTTGGCAACTAACTGAAATAAGAACTACACTAGAAATAAAAACTAAAACTGAAATAAAAATTAATAAATTAAAACGAACAAAATATAAATATCAGATGAAA
>JAUMHE010000082.1:14902247-14941359 GCA_032359235.1 Enteromius mattozi
ATAAAATAGATATTTGTGTATAAATATATATATATATATATATATATATATATATATATATATATATATATACACATATACACACACACACACACACATAAACACACACTTATACTTATATAAGTAAATTAATAACAACTATTTAAAAAAATATTTATAGGATATACTATAATATACTATATACTGTTGCTATTGTCCTAATTTGTAAATTGCTTTGGATTAGAAAAAGACATCTGCTAAATTATTAAATGTAAAAATGAAATAAAATAAAATAAATATAATACAATAAAAGTACATTTTAAAATGATATTTTTCAGATCAGCAGGATGTTTTTAGTGTCGTGTGATTATATCATAGACTTACTTGTCACGTGTGAGACGCTGGATGACTCTCAGGGCCTGGAGGAGACACACATGTCCCTCCAGCTGCTCTGAGTTCTGCTGAATCTCTGATTCTGCGGACACACAGTGCAGAAGAACCTCAGCGAACATCCCGTAACTGTCCTGAACAAGAGCACACAACCTGAAAAAGAGCAGGAAAACAATCATTTTCAACCATTTATTAACCTTCAGTAAATTATTCCCTGCTGCTTTGCACTACTGATTTAGTTTCAGTATCTAATATTACTCCATATGCACTACTGTTACTTAACTCTCATTAATTTTGCAACACAAATGTTTAGTAATTTTATTGTGGCAAAAATAAAAGCAGGCTAAACTAAAAATTAAAATTGCAAGAAAGAGAGTGGTTAAGAAACACTGAAGTTGTAGCAGGCATTTAAATTTATTATGACAAGCTGTATTTATAAATAAACTGCCCAAAACTAAGACCTGCAAATGTGGGCCTCTGATGAAAAGGGAAGCTTCGTCCCAACAACAAACACTCACATAGATACAGATAGTGTCTACAGATTAAATGTTGACTTTGGCACCACACAGGGCCTAACTAATAACTTGATCTATGGACTGACTCGCAGCGGTCACATGGCGGTGTTTCTATACTCAAAATGATATTTTTGCAGGTATTAATAGTCTCTACAGATAGTCAGTTCACAGAAAGTGGCGACTTTTTTGGAGCCAGTAAACCACGGGACTAAACAAACAGGCTGGTATTTAAATATATTTTCACATGCTAGACAGTGATTTGATTGCACAGTAGAGATAACTATAGTAGAATACAAAAATAAACACAGCTGATTCGTACATTCTTCACACTGATTTGAAGACGTGTTGTTTAGTTAAGAAAGTGCTTGCAAGGCAGAACTGCATTGATATTCCTGAAATAATCTACATTTATTCTTTTTCATGTCCACATTTTCTGCAAATTATTCAGCTCAAACCATTTAACGTGCAGACAATTAACAAACAGAGTTTAGGAGACTGTTTAGAACTGAGATTTACAAACTTTTTGTCAGCCGAACCGTTTTGACCCAAATGTATTTACTTGGAAGAGCTTTCTTTCAAGTAAATATTTAAATAATTGAACAACACTCATTTGCTCAAGCTTTTCTGATGTTAGTTAATGGTCACATAACATGAAAAAACAAACAAAATATTTCATTTTTTATTAAGGGCCAAATTTACAGTGCAAAAAGTTATTTTGTGATTTCTGTCCATTATCTTACCTTTTTTTGAAAAAGGCATCATAGGAGTTTAGTTAAGTGTTCATATATGCAGAGTCGACAGAAAACAAGATTCTCTCAAATGCCTTATCAGATATGAATCCGTTTAAATTTTCACACTGATTTCGCTTTATCTTATCTTTTGCTAAAGGTGACAAGAAAATGTGCTCATTCACACACAAAGCTGATAGAAAACAAGATTCCCGGAAGTTTATTTTGATTTACGTCCAGTTGTGTTCAAAAAGGGCTGCTCGGATATGAATCAGTTTGAATTTTACAGCAATCTTAAATTTGATATTTAATCATTAATGTTAAAAAAAAAGCACTGTATTTGCAAAACATTGTGTTTCACTCAACTCGAGCTGGATAAAATAATGTTACATGTTAAAAAGTCAAAGTCACAATACAGATACAGATTGTCTCAAAGCAGCTTTACAGTGTTAAACAGGATAGTAATGTTTTAATGATGTGGACACCATTGTTGATTCAGTTCAGTTTAATAACTGTGAAATTCATCATATGAAATGAGTTTAAAAGGGCCATATGATGTGATTTCCTTTCTCTTTGGAGTGTTACAAGTTGGTAGTGCATAGATAAGATCCCTAAAGTTGCAAAGACCAGAGATATTCTTTATAAACGTTATAAAGAAGACTTGTTTATTTTCAAACACCACCCAAATGTTAACGCAAAGAAAGAAGGCGGAACTATTTTTCTTGCTGTAGCACCATGTTCTGGAGACACTGTTTCGTTGGATGCAACAAATGGCTCATTTAACGTAATGGCTTTTATTGTTTTTGTGTCATAGCGCCGGGATACGGCATCACGTAATGGTAAGGGGCGTAACATTTCCACAAAACGCTTGAGGTATTCGGCCAATTATAGTGCACTGGATAGCTGGCCAATCAGAGCACCCCTCGCTTTTTTAGAATGATGAGCTTTGTACAAATCAACTTGTTTGAGGCGGGCTTAGGGTGTACTCACACTAGGCAGTTTGAACCAAGTGTGTTTGACCACCAAAGCGCGGTTCGTTTGACTAGTGTGAGTGCTCCGAACCGTGCCTGGGCGCGGTTCGTTTAGCCGTCCCTGGCCCGCTTGGAAGAGGTGTGCCAGAGCATGGTTCAGTTGGACTCGGGCGCGGTTCACATGAAGTGTGAGGGCTAACCGTGCTGGAGCAAGGAAAATTACGCTCTTCCTGTTTATCCTGAAATAATGTGTTTTTGAAACTTAAATCACATAAACAGATTGCATTACACCACATACACAAAATAATGTTCTTTTTAGCAACATCATTTGACCCTTTAAGCATTCTATAAAACACTGACATCATCATCCAGTTCAGTTCTCTTCCAATAATGTCTGTGCAATCAAGTTGACAAATAGTTTAAATAGTAAGTCTCAACTCCAAGCACTAACAAACAAAGAAAAATCAGCTTCAAAACAGTCACAAAAAAAAACAGGTAAACTTGATAAAAGCTAACGATGATGGCGCGATATGAGATGACCTTTGATAAACCATGACTAGCATATCTGGATTAATCCTGACCTGTTGTTACCCTGTTATAGCACTGCTAAAGAACACAGGGGTTAAGTGAGTGCGGTTGTGAACACTGAGGCTTGTTTAGACCCGTGTGTCTATGAAATCAGAGAACAGGAGGGGTGACTGGGCAGTAGCATTCTGTGGTATGGCCAGGTTGACATAAACAACCCCCTTCTTTATTCCCTGTTTCAGGCGCTTCCTCCAACGGAGCGGGACTGGGGGGCCGATGCCCCCACCGTGTCTCTGTCATTGGTCAGCCGCAGTCACTAGCCACTTTCAGGAATCTGTTATTGTGAGCGTTCGCAGGAATTCGCAGCAACTTGGAGGCGCTTCCAGGAACTGCGATCCATTGAGCTTGTCCAAACACTCACACACACACTTCACACAAGCCTACTCGATGTAGGTACCCCACTCCCCATCCATTTCCTTCACACATGCACCAAAACTTCTCTGGCAGATGACTGGCTGAAGGGCAGTGGGCGGGATTCCTTCCGCCACGGCTCTGGCCAATGGGAGCGGAGCTTTTGATAAACAGGGCTGTAATCCGACACGTAAAGCACATTGTGTTCCACTTCTTCTAGAAAACATCCAACCCCTCCTGTCTGAGCACAGAGAACTTCTTCAGCCTGTTTATACTGCTCTGAGTTTTTACTGGAACAACATATCTTCTTGGACCAAAAGTTAAATGCTAAGTATTGTCTGGAAAGTGGCCACAAAAACTCAAGGAGGAGAAAGAAACATAATGAAAAAAAAAAGAAGGGCAGGACATAACTGCAAACTGGTTTTAATGAGACCGGTGGTCTTGTTGAAGCACACACATGAAAATAATAAATATTGTCAACATCTAAGCTGCATGTTGGAGGGTATAAACATGGAAAATGGATTTCAAGCATATGCTTATAATCTGATTTTAAGCATGTGTGTAGAGCACTTATAAACAGAGCCAAAGACAGCTCGAAAGTAAGAAACAATACTTACATTTGAAGACATTTACATTTATGAAATTAAATAAAATGTAAATATTAAATCAAAAAAGCATAAAAACTTATATATTAGTAAAAAGTATAAAGTACCAGTAAAAATGTAAACCATCTCCTCACTATAGCAAATGAACCAACACGCAGCATTTTTCTCAAAAGTTAAACAGAGACAATCTGTACAGGGTGTTGTATATGAGGTTGTAAGGGGGTTTTGGGTGGTTAGTTACTAGTCCAAGGCAAAATAGCATCACCCCTGATATAGCCAAGATCCATTCTTCAAGGCAAGTATAGATCACTAGAAATAGTGATGGTTGCTTTAGCAACAACTAAATCATTTAGATAAAAAAAAAAAATAGTGAGGTGCAGAAGTTGAACTGAGCACTATCAGCTGACCTATTCTGACTCACTTGGCCAACAAAACACTCAGAAGGAGGTCATTTATAGTTCTAAAAACAAAAACATACAAGTAAATGTTATTTCTGTTCATCTGAAAACTTTGACCAAGACAAATCAAATCACAAGGGAGCAATAATGGGATGGCATAATCAAGTGATACTGCACAGAGTGTCATTTTGAATTTGTGTATGACTATGTTAAAGTTTATAAGTGCATTTATGCATCTGAAAGATGCTTTGCTGATGTGCACCATGTGCTACCAGCCAGCTGAACTATAGTAATACAACACCATTACCCCACTATATATACAAAACAGTGTTAAAAGCAACTAAATGTACTGTATGCATATATTACTCATCTGTTTATGTAACAGCTATTCATTCTTAAGTAACATTATAAGCTTAACAACTAGAAACCAAAGAACCCAAAACAAAGATTAAACCTATTTGTAGTTTAAATTGCAATTGAGATTGCAAAAAATGTTTGATTTCCTTTTTTGACACTATAATAAATAAGCATTAAACTACACACACAAAAAATATACCTGTATTATTATTAAAATTATTCTGAAACAACTTAAGCAAATAAACAAGCAGTATTTTTTTTTTTTTTTTTTTACGATCACATTTTCTGAGAGCTACCTGCCCAGTTATTATCATTATTATTACTATAATTAATATTTTTATGAAAATAATAGTGAAAAAAAAAACATTGAACAAAAATTGATTTATTAGCAATAATAATAACAACAACGATCATAATAAAAGGGGTAGGATTGTTCTCTTTGTAATTTATTATTGATTATTTATTTTAGTGTCAAAAACAAATCAATCATTCAAATAGGTTCTGCATATAAGACATTGAATACTTGCTCATAAATCGTCTTGGTCCTGGATTGACAAAGATTTTTAAAAAAATCTCATTCTCAGTGATCAAGACACTGCTATAAGAGAAAAAAAACAGGGAGTGAGTGACACACATGAGCGAATGCCATCTAGTCATGTGCTGGGATCTGTTAAAAATGTTATGCATCATGTGTATGTGTTGGCTCCATCTTTGTCAGCACCAGCTTTGGTCCACTCAGGGTTTCCCCTGTCAACACACACTCCATACCAAAGTGTCTGGTCTTCCTGAGCTCCAGTGTTTATGGTATGCTGTAGCGTCTGACACAGATCCGGTTACCGGCAGTCAAATGACTCTTTTTCCATCACCCTTCATCAACACAACACCACTTGCATTTTTTGACAACAAAACAACGTGTCTCAGAGCAGTGTACAGACCAGGGGGCGTGTGAGGAAGGAGAACGTGGATGATTAACCTGTGGAAATGATTTCAGTCTTCCTGAATACATGCAGCATGTGTGTAATTAAAACCTGCACACACTGACGCTGCAGAGAAACAGATTTGGTTTCACATTGTCTTGCGCTCACCATTGAACCGTTTAATAACAAACCTCTGACCATAAAGGCACCTACACAGAAAAAGCTCAAATGGAACATCTGACAGATAGGAATGCATAAGATTCATTTTAAGGGCGCAAAAAGAGTCGTGTCACTAGGGGTGTGCGATATCTGTCATCTATGTCAGTGTTGCTTTAATGATGTGCAAACTGACATTAGTTATTGTAGTATTATTTAGTCATGCAATAATGTCATCTTGAGGGTCCAAAAGCATTCACTGAGTGATGAAGTCTATTGAATGTAGTTAGAATGCTCATATAATCCAAGTTATGAGGGCTAAATGTCCCTGTATAGGTTTTTGTTTTTCATATTTATAAGATATCATGTAATTTAGTGATGGCACAACAAGCAAGGATGTCGTTTTCCCGATTATCAGCATGTGAGAGTGACTGTAAATGGTGAAATTTTCATTTTAGACACAATATTTGTCTTTTTTTTTTTTTTTGTTTCGCCAATGAAAAAAGCTCCACACAAAGCCAGAGTAGAACTGTTGTGTGTCTCAGAGCAACATATAGACCAGTTTGGAGTAGAAGTTACAGTTGCATCACTTGCATGTGCGCACGCATTGTTTTGGCAGAAAAACACTGATAACAAGTGGATGGAACAGAGTAGAATCCATTTAATAAGATTTAAAATGAATTATTGTGCTTTTGGATGTCAAAATCAGAATGCAATAATATTTTTATAGAATACTGTCATCAAAGACGCCATTTGAAACTAAACGAACATTTAAACGGACTATGGATGAAGCCTGCTGATTACCCTACCTTTAAAGCGTAAATTTTGGTGTAAACCATATGTTTACATAATACTCATATATGCTGATGAACTGTATTAGCACTACAGTTACAGCATGAAATACTATTGAAATGCAATCTCCTAGTTTAGACTTTATGACCCGACTTAACTCAATAATTGTGAATTAATCAATTCTGAGGTAAAAAGGCCAGAAGTATGAAATATAAAGTCATGATTCTGAGCCGAGGGGAAAAGAGAGAATGACGAGTTGATTTTTCTTATCAGAACTGTGAGACATAATCTCAGAATTGTGAGAAAAAACTCAAAATTACCCTTTTTATTCTGCTATTCTTTAGCTCATTCTTTGCCACCAGATAGGCCCACAAAAAACTTTGCAAACACCTAAATAGGCCTACAGACAGTCACTTGCTTTGTTTCTAAATGAACCAGTCATTTTGAACAAATCATTTGTGATTCAACAAATCACTCATTAAAACGTGCACTTGTCGCCACCTACTGGCAGTTTTAGTGCCATATCATGACAGGTTTTAACCAGCCAAAATACCAAAAATATTGTTTATCGTTACTAACAACAAAAAAATCCCTCAAAAATACTGAAATATATATTTTTGTTAAAATCGCACATCCTCTATGTGTCACTTCAAGCAGGAATAAAATGAATTTGATTCATGAAAGCACGGCTGAACCTACTAGATATTCTCAATGGTCAATGAATGACAACATGGTCATTTGTTGCAGAAAATGATTAATGTTCTCAACTAAAGGTCATTGCATTTTGATAGGAAAGGATGACGAATACAAAAAAAAGAAAAAATGCATACAAAAATTTCAGACTCGTATGCAAGGACCTTAACTCTCACTTATCCTTACACTTCCCCTCTATGTCATAGTGATGCAGCATTTACATTTTAATCAATAGGTTCAATTCAATAATTTAAATGAGAAACAACTAATTTCACCTGGCAGATAACAGAATAGAGCAAAAAGACTGAAGATAACAGAGTATCAAAGAAACTGCAGTGAACTCTTTCTACTTGGGCCATCAAGTAATCACCTATCAAGTAACAAACAGCACCTTGGCAACTACATAGTAAGTAAACACTAATGTTTTATACAGATATAATTTCTGATCTTGATTTACGGCCATATTCCAAACTTTTTTTTTCTTGCAAGGCACATTCTCACTCTCACTTTCTGTCCTTTATTTCCATTTTTCTGAGAAGTGTGTGGCTATGGATCGCTGACATCGCTGGGCTCAATTAGAGATGTTTGTAGAGTTTTACCATATGGCCGAGAGAACTGCGTGAGAAAGATAGAGAGATAGAGAGAGAGAGAAAGAGAGGACCCTGTGTACTGGGAGGGGTTGTTTGGTTAGTCATTGACAGAATATGGAGCAAAGTTGTTCTCTCTCACCATTTATCACTCCATGAGGAGACTGACCTCTTGGAGCTTTAACAGTGGAGTTCAGAACAGACAATGGCCTAATTTTACCGCAGTACAAACACACAGCCTCATAATACACGCACAAAGATGACCACGCGTCTTCTCAGATTGACAAAGCAGATTCTGTGCTTTATTCTGTGATTTGGACCTGCCATACCTATTACTGTATTTAATTATATCCTCAACCACATTCCGAATCAATTCACATACATTTTATTAGAAGCAAATTAAAGCAAAGGTTTTGAGATCTAACTGATATCTGGTTTGTCAAACAGGTTTGGCTGGTTACCGGATAAGGAGAGTCGCTGATAAACTGCACGTTGTATTTATTTACATTGAGCTGGTAACAGTTATACGTTTTGTTTTTATCGCAAATTAAATAACAACAAAAGTGCAGCAATATTGAAAATATTTTCTCTAAAGCGGCTTTGAAACTATGTATTGTGAAAAAGGTGCTTTCTGTTTTTGCTTTTTGGACTAAAAATCTAATGGTAAATTACATAATATTCTGCATGCATGCATGCATGCACTACCATTCAAAAGCTTTTGTTTTTCAAAATGTTGTTCTTTTGAACATTAACACAGTTTTCACAAAAATAAGAGCATCACAACTGTATTTAACATTGATAATAATAAGAAGTGTTTCTTGAGCAGCAAATCAAAATGATTTTAGAAGGATCATGGATACTGTTGCCTTTGACAGAATGTTTTTTTTTTTTTGTGGTACAGTGTAGCAGACATTTCCATTTCTCTCTCCAAGTAACTGTGTTATCTAAACCAGAGAAATTAAACAGAGGTCCAGTACCTGCCAATGTGTTGCGGTGGTGCTGATTCTGGTGGAGGTTTGTAGAGTGCTCTGTGTTGGAGAGAAGCTCTGTGTTGGGACTGGGTGATGGGTATGCAGTAGACCCTCTGAACAACCACTTCAACAGGAGCGCTCTGAGAGCCTGATGCCCCACAATCCTCCACTGTGTCCAGCAGAGACTTACGAACTCCGCCTCTGTTCATCTCACTAACCTGAAGATAGAAGAACTAAAACATTTTTACTTCTTCCCTAAACACACCAGTAGAAGTTGTTTTTATGACTTCTACTTCATATCAGCGCCACAAATTTCTTAAAAGGACAGTTCACTCCAAAATTTTAATTCTGTCATTAATTACTCACCCTCACGTCATTCCAAACTCGTAAGCCTTTTGCTCATCTTTGGAAGACAAATTTAGATATATTTGGAAAATGTCTTGGCCTTGAATGTGGCAGTTGTGTTGCTGTCTATGCAGGATCAGAAAGATCTCGGAACATTGCAGCCCAATGATTTCTATTCTAAAAATCTTAAAATATCTTTTGTGTTTCGGTTTTGAAATGACATAAGGGTGAGTAAATTATGACACCAAAAAAAACATATTTTAGGAGTTTCCATTTGAGTGTTATGTTGGTCTGCTTACATTTTTGAAAAGAGGTAGTTACTTTGTATTTTGAAAACCGCGGCTAACACTTCATGTGTTTACAACCAAGGCAGACTCTGTCCGGACAAAACTGCCCTGTTTATTTTGAGTAGTACAGTAGGACAGAGAAAGACTCATTCTTCAAATGTCTTCTACACCGGGGTCTTGTAGAACAGGAAAATTTGGCTTTGTTTTTACACTACAGCAAATATTTATGCATTAAAAACATCCCTCATAAATCATCTGCACTCATAAGTGTCACACAGGAAACGCCAGCTGTCTCCATTCCAACAGCACTTTCACACATTTTTATGTGTGGCCGAATTCGAAATCTAACATTGACACTGGCTCTTCTGGGAATTTCGGTTGCCTTTCCTGTGATCACATGAGAGAGGACAGCTGACGAACCTGTTTACACGGAATGGACATCTCGGTTGACACTTGGCTCGTCCCTGACCGCCACAGGCTCCTGGTTAACGGTGGAGGTCTGCATTTCTCCACAGATCCCGCGGCTCTCGGACCGCCTGCGTTATCTGGCTTAGTCTCTTCACAGACTTTCTGACTGAAGTGGGTGTTGAGAATTATGGGATAACGTTCACCCTCCACAACCAGATTCTGCCTAAAGAGACAAACAGAGGTCTGCTAGTGTTGTTTTTTGGAAATGCCACCTCATAAGATGCTTTTTATGACATTTTGGCAACATTCATAAAACTCCGCTTGAATTGATTTTTGTCTACGTTGATAGACTGACAGCGGTCTCGCCAAGCACAACCACCTCCACACTTCTCACACACATAAAAGAGTCTCAAAATATCCTCAGGTACACATGAATGCTCAAGCCCGTCCCTCTCTAGGTGGAAAACAACTGTTAGTGACTGACTGATCAACAAAGATGCTCTTTTCCATTTCACAGGCGGTCTGAAAACATGTTTATCAAAGCGCTGAACTCAGGTCGACACTATTACTTTGTACTTGGCATCTAACAGATCGACTGTGAAACAAGCTGCGCTTTTGTGATAATGGTCTGCATTGGCGTGTCTTAGTAACCGAGCAAGAACAAATACACAAAACAAGTGTTAGATGTTGTTTGCCAAAAGAAAGATTTGAATTTGTTGTTATTCTATACAGAGTGGCATTCAAAGATGACTCCTTCTGAAGCACTATTAATCTTTTTTTCTTTTCAAATATAAATAATAATTAAAATAAGCGGACCAGACTTCAAGTCTACCAGTCAAGGGGCCAGTCACAAGTAGACTGAATTGCAATTTTTTTTGACTGTGAGTAAATAAGCATCCAGGTTTGCCCTGCACAATTGGGCCAACATTTTGTGATTATATTGTGAAATAAAATACTACTACTACTACTACTAATAATAATAATAACAATAAGACGAAGAAGCAGCAAAAGATAAACCAAAAATTCCTAAATAAAGCAATATAAGAAATTACTATATTAATATTGTAATATTCACTGTAAATAAAAAATACACTTTTTAAAAAAATAATTTAAATAATTATTTAATTATAACAAAAAACATTAATTAATTTTTACATTACATTCACTAAACGAAAATAATAAATTAAAATTGTAAAAACAATTCATTATTATTACTAAATAAAACACAAAGAAAAAAAACATATTTAAGTATTTAAGAAAAATTATTTAATAGTAAATTTTTTTACATTACAACCATAGAATGAAATAATGCTAATAATGCATTAAAAATAAAACAATATATATTTATCAATACTAATAAAATATTTTACTTCATTAATAATAAATTATTAATAATATGATTAATAATTATTTAAAAACTGAGTATTTAAAGAAAGTAATTTATTAATACATATTTTACATTAAAACCATAAAATGAATAATTGCATAATATATTTAAATAAACATTAAATCATTAAATAAAATTTCATTATAATATTTTAAATAATGTATTATTAACAATATTAATAAAAACTAATACAAACACAAAAATGACTAAATAAACAAAAATAAAAAATGCATTACTGTTGTTGTAATATTTTACAGTAAAATAAAAAAGTATTTTAGAAAACTACTTTTTTTTTCTATATGTATTTTATTATATGACATTTTATTTAAAATAATAATGATTTAATCATTTTAAAATAATTTATAATTACTAATAATACAATTAAAATAGCATAAAAATATTTTTTTTTGTTTCAAAAAACCAACCACTAAACTATGTTGACAGAAACTGTTGCCAGAAAACTGAAAGAAGACAGAAATCCCTTCTTTTTTGTTTATAAGTGCCTCTTATTACAAGCATCGGAAGATAGTTGGCACACTGCATTCCCAAATGCACGTTAAAGAGACTTAAACTCAGAGCAGATGCAAAGATTGAGTTCATGTGGAGCAGCATTTACTGTGAACCAGTGCCACACTTCACTTTAAACAACCTAATGCATACATTCATTTAATTGAATCGCACTAAGCCGTTTTGCAATTTTGTTTTGTACTGATGAATCACGCAGCCCTATAAAGAACTATAATCAGTTTGTACAGGAAAGTGTTTACAACTAGTTATTGATATGAAGCACATGGGGACAAAAGCCTGCAAACGACACATTTCTGTGAAAACATCTGCACGTTGGTAAGCACATACATTAAAAGTGCTGTCATAAATGCATGAGAATGTACCATTCGCAGGGCCTCAAGAGTAGGTTACAAATAGCCTGATCAATCTTTGCGCTGAGTGTAGGGTAATTTGTCACAGATCTGTTCCAAACAAACATGTCTTCAATAAACGGAGGCCTCCACTCCACTACAAGCCGGGGCCTGCAGAGCTCATGTCATGAGACGTAGCATGTACGTCAGCATTCAAATCATCCTGCCCTGAGAGAGAATTGAACAGGTGCCAGCAGAGACGAGTAATCACACTGAACCTAGTGAACTTCAGCCAACAGCACGCAGCTCCAGGGCATCCAGCAAAGGCAAGTTTACACAGGAGAGGTGGAGGCCCTCTCTGCCCTACTGCAAACAAGCGCTTTTTTCAACATGCTGTCAACCCAAGAAGAATAGGACAGAAAATTCCAGTCTTTGACAATCCAGTGACAGGTCAAAAAAAATCTGATTTTCTTGTTGGCAATTAAGTCTACAAATGAGAACGTATTTTTACTGTGTGCAATACCTAATATTATAATTACTATTATAATTAATCAATTATTTTTATTAGAATTTACCATTTTAATTAAAAATTATTTTATAAATTATCTATATTTTAGAATAGAAGTAATTAAATCTATGAAATACTAAAACTAACGTAAGCATCACAGGTAATCAAAATGATCTTGTATTTCAATTTTCTTTATGAGGTGCATCATGGGATGCTTTTTCAAAATCCTTATTTTATTTCCATATATGCTGGGCATTTATTGGTTATTTTTCTTTCACTATATGTCTAATTGTATTCATTTCTTTTATATCTAATTTAAAAAATAAATACAAATAAAATCTTTTTTATGCTTTGTGTAGATACACACACACACACAAAATACAATTTTTTTTGTATATATTACCATTTTTTGTCTCTACATACTTCTCATACTTACAATAGTTTTCATGACTCTATTATTCTAAGATGTATATGCACTATTAATAAGTATCTTATTGTAAAAGAAAAAAAAATAAAGTATATAAATATAGTTTAATATAATTTAATAATTGTAAAACCATATATTTAACTATAATTATACCTTTAATAAATAATGTTAATTAAATAACAGTAATATAATAAAAATGAGATACTAATCATACTAAGAAGTAATTCCGTTCATGCAAAAAACAAACAAACAAAAAAAATTTATCAGAAATGCTCTACAATTAAAATTACAAAGCAAAGCCTTAGTGATCAGGTGCACAGGAAATAAAGTCTTAAAGATGTGCTAAGCTGAGAGCACACATAATCACATTGGGATCATGGTATACGTGTGAATGAATTTCCGGTGGATCTGAACAGGAAGTCTGAGAACAAGCTCATGAGAGTGTGCTGACGTCAGAGCTGACACAGGTGAGGGTGCGGCACAGGTGTAATCACCACCTAGTGATGACAGGTATTTCCTTCATAGCTGAACCGTGAAGCTGGGAACAGTGTGCGAGTGAGAGAGTGAGTGAGTGTGTGCGTGCATGCGTGTGTGTGTGTTTATGTGCAAGGGTGTTGGTCATCAGACACTCTATTACAGGCAGTATAGTGAACATAATCCAAAGCGGTAACATGACTGTCAATTTTTGACTCTGACTTTAAAGTATGGCAAATATAAGCATCAAATAATAAACAGAATATAAATGCAAAGCAGAATTTTTTAAATAATATGTTTATCAACTTGGAAAAGTTGAAGTTGTTGCCATTGTTAACAGCAAATAGAAACAAATCCACATTTGATGGATATCAAGAACGGCAGGTTAAAAAGGATTTTTTTTTCAGTTTAGCCTATGCAGCGCATGGTACCATTAATAAAGGTATATAAAAATACTTTACTTTTGTATGCAAGCAATTTTGGTATTTTGTATTGTCTCCAAAGTAATTTTACACTGGGATGTCCAATGAAGTTTCCTGAAGCTTGAAGTTTTACTACAAAAAAGACTGCACAAAAATCAAATCGGTGGTTCATGGAAACCATTTTGAAACTTTTAAGGTTTATCAGTTATTCAGTTCTTGAATTTAAATTTAATTTGAAAGTTTAAATCTGAAGTGAACTTCAATACGTGTCATTTTAACTAGAAAACAAAGCTTTGGCATTAGCTTTGAATGATGCTTTGTTTGCTAGTTTAAAGAAGTTTATAGACCTTTATAGGCTGTTTGAAATATAATTTGAACTAGAATTTTTACTATATTTAAATATCTGAATCCTTAATTCCAATTTAACTTCCTGTGGGGAGTAGCCGAGCCAATTAAAATTCCACCTGACGAACTGAAAGGAAGTCAATTCTTAACTTTGGAATTCTGCCCAACCCTGTGTCACACAGCATGACTATTTTAAAGTTTTTAAATATATTTGACGACATGTAAAGTGTTATCATCTGCTGCTCATGTTCTGTTCTGAAAATTAAGGGGGCTGAACTGGAGTCAATCCCGTGGACTTTCCAGGGTAAAATGAACTCTTGGACTTTCCAGGGTCAACTATGCCTGCCCTTAAAGCAAACACTCCGCAGGGGGAGAGAAAGAGAGAGAAAATGAGACAAGAGGAGAAACTGTGCCAGCAACACACTGTGCTGCATGTGTTTTCTATTCGGCCCTCTGGCCTCTGTCACAGTTATTGTGATCCACTGCCTAACGCTCCTCGAAAAAAAAAGAAAGAAAAAAAGGCGAGGGAAGAAAAAGGATCCAGCGATGTTTTTTCCCGGCTTGCTGGAAATGAGCTCAGAGCTGCCAGGAAGAGGTATGCAGGCCATTCCCTGGAGCTGAGGAATGACGTGGGAGCTACGCTACATGGGGGCGATACGGGGGGGGAGCGAGAGGGGAGGGGCCTTGGCTTCCGGCAAGGCCTGGCCTTTTCAGTTTGGACGGATCCGTGAATGTGCGGCCCTCCCACACAGATGGAGACTGGCTCGTCTGTCCCTCTCACCTTCAGCCCCGCAGGCCTCTCATTCTTATCAGCTCTGTGCAAAACACACGGCTGCACACGGCAAGACTGTTCCTGCCAACCTGCGGCTTACTGCTCCAACAGTGATTCATCACAAATTATCACCGAATATATAGGGAGATGTGCGTCAGTGCTTTGTAACACAAGTGATCGAGACTTCAGTTGATGAAATTAGGATGAAATTGAAGAAAATTTCCAGTGGGCAAAACGAGGTAGAAAAAAGTAAACATTAAAAACATTAACGTTTCTAAAATATAAACATAAAATTATAACGTGGAATAGCAGGACATTTTTAGACAAATTAGACAAATATTTCATATGCACTTTTGTTGAGTATTATATTTGATACAACAGATTTTTATAGCTAATAGATAATATGATATAGTAGCTCAACGTCCAAATTGAGCAAGATATGCAATTTGGTGCAGTTTCTGATATTTATATGGTCAAAAAGTAAGATTGTAATATTTTATAATGAAAAGCAATCTTTATGAAATGAAAAGAAATTTTTATATCAATAAACTGACATAAAATGTATGTAAATATCAGTTGTCAGTCTATATCTCTAAATAATGTTTTAATAAGATAATATTTAGATGCTTAGTTTTATGACCAAACCATTGACATAATGCAATGTAATAACGTTGAACGACTAACGTATGTCTTCATTTCTCTTAAAAAAAAAAAAAAAAAAAAAGCAAAAGGAAATGTGTGGATTAGAAATATACTAAAAAGTTGTTTACTTGTTAAAAAACTATAAACTATCAGTCATAAAACTTGAAGGCATGTAGTAGATTGTGTACAACAAGTTTTTTAACTTTTAATGTTTGATCATGTTTTTTTTTAGAGGCCTTAGAAATTTACATATAAAATATGATTAAATAGGCTTCATAGAGTTAATATAACCCTATTTACTGAAATCTGAGTAATTAATAAAAATCCCCCCCCCCCCATTCTATGATTTGCTATATAGAGGAGTCACAAGAAAAAGTTAATGGTTCATGTTAAAGATTTATTCAAATACATGAGCAACCTCTAAAAATATATATATATATATGTATTAATTTTTTTTTTGCTGTCAAATCAAGGGTGTTAGGTCAGCAGCCAATAAATAAACAAACTCTCTTTCAGCTATTTTATGGTAACGTTGTATGGAGCAGGACTCTCACCATGGTGGGTAGATGTGGACAATGTTTCCGGGCGCAGGCTGTAACTGGGCGGCTGTGTCCTTGCTGAAAAGAGTCACACACTTTTCTTCCTCTGGCAGCTTGTCACATACAGCGGCCTGCATGCCACACTCCTCCAGAACTCCCAGAATCCTCAGCATCAGGACCCCTGGCCTCTCAGCTTGGAAGAAAAAAAAAAACATGTAGGCATGAAACAATCTGTACATATAATTAGTCCAGAAAATCTCTGTTTATACTAGGACCAAATGTTTTGAATAAAGCCTAAATTTAAATACTTTTATTGTAGTTAAGTAATATACCGTATGAACAATTAGCATGGAAGTAAGCTTTAAATTTGATAAAATGACCAGCTCTGAAAGAAGGTTTCATTCTCAAAGTCATTAAGTTTGGCAAAACAGCACAGATACGATACAGGCCCAGTAAATGAATAACAGCAGCAGGATATTTTGGGTTATGCAGTGAAAACTCAACACTGGCGCGGTTTCAAGTTTTTCATTTCACTCAGTTCTGAGGAAATGAAACAAAATCCAGCACTGACGAGATATACTCCCATGCTGACTGTTCAAGGAATAGTTGGCCCCCTCAATTGGACACATGAACACAATTGACTCAGCTGAAATCATGCCGAGCACAGTCAAGACTTCAGAAAAGAACAATGTGTAATGGAAATTTTTGTGAAAAATTGAAAGCAGTGAGAGAAACAGGCTACGCTTACTCCATGCAATTGCACGCAAAACAAAAATACAAGGAACACTGGCTATTTTTCAGTTTTTTGGGGAGGGAATGGTACCAAAAAGCTATGCATGACTATGAAAAGGAAAGAAATGAGTTGTTACATGCACACACTGACATTCAATTTATTAGCAATAAGAACACCTAATGTTTCACATAAAAAAATAGATAAACATAAATCCTGCAGCGAGCATGAAGTGAGTGGGAGAGACATTCTTTAGGCTGTGGAATTTTCTAAGGAATTATGCCAGCTGCAAAGCTGTCCAGAAACTATGTCCAGTCATTCTAAATCACTTTTCCACATGCAAACTTGAATGAAAACTAAAAAAAAAATAGCTTGAACTAAATTCAGAGTTCATCTTAGTCAGCTAACATCACATGCACATACAAGAATACAATGAATCAGTAGATGTGGAAAGATAGACATTCAGAAGTAGAATATTACTAAACCAATACAAATTTGAGATTTAAAAATGTATAAAATATTTTATTTTTAACTGTAATATTAATTTAAAAACCTTATACCAGCGTTATTGTAGAATCACTGATAAACTGTTACAGGTTTTGTTAATATTTGAAATGTTACTTTTACATTCAGTTTCAATTTTTTCATTAATTTTGTCACTTTTATCTATGAATTAATTTATTAATTTAAAAAATATTTGTAGTTTTTATTTAAAAAAAACTTAGTTTTTATTAGGTTTTAGTTTATTTAGCCTCAGTTATTTTAGAGCTTAAAAAGTAAGACATTATGGCTTGACAACTGCACTAGCTAAAATAAAATATGTTTAAGTTTTAATATTTTACTTCATTTAATGTTCATTTTATTTCAAGTAATGAACATTTAGCTTTATATTATATTAATAACAACCCTGCTTTGCACTGACAGTGCATCACACAAGTAATTTCCTAATATCATTTTACATTTTCTCTTGAATTTCCACCATCAACTGAAACATTCACTTCTTTAAGCCTACATACAAACATACCTACACACACTGAAGACCCCTAGTAGGGCACTGTTTGAAAAGAAATCCGTTATACCATGGAAAATGAAAACGTAAGGTGTGTGACTGTGTCTGCAGTGTGTTTGTGTCTGTGGTTTCCTGTCGCTTTAGCTGCGAGACAACTACAGTATGTCCTATTGTCACCTGAATCACCTGAAACAAGCGTGCTTTCACAGCCGCCTCCTTCAACTGTACACGGAGAAAACTCATTCATCGATGGAATATTATACACATTTCATCAAGCATGACAAGCAATTATGGAAATATGAAAATAAATAATTTCCTGGCACATTCTTTGGGCCAGATCTGACATTGGCAATAGTCAAATGAAAAGACTTCATTTTTAATTGTGAAAACATTAGTGGTCAGGAACAGAAACTAACCACTAATGATCTGTACAGAGCTTACATTCAAGACGTAGGCCTAATTGAGTCTTCACATAAACAGACAGGATTCAGATTGGATGTGTCTTACCGGCTGATGTGGTTGAGTTGCACTGATGTCTCCAGAAGCTGATGGCTGATTTTTGCCTGCTGTGTAGTCTGTTTAGTCTTTCAGCAAAACCTCCCCTACAGAGAGAGATCACAAGGATTCAGTCCCAAAGAAGCAAAATAATCAGACCAAAAGAACACCTGAATTTAAATTAATCACACAGAATCATTCTAAAATAAATTACTTAGAATCAAATACAAATTCAAATGGCACAAAATCAATCCCAGAGACTTAAAAGGCTAGTTCACCCAAAAATGAAAATTCTGTCATTAATTACTAACCCTCACGTCATTCCAAACCCATAAGACCTCTGTTCATCCTCGGAAAACACATATTAAGATATTTTTAATGACATCAGAGAGCCATCTGTCCCTCCATAGACAGCAATACAACTGAAATGATCCTAGATCCAGAAACATAGCAAAAACATAGCAGTGGAACAACTTCACTTTTGTGATGCTAAGAGAATACCTTTTTGCACAAATAAAACAAAAATAACATCATTTACTCTTCTCCTGTGACTTACGTCTTCTGACATTTTAGAGTATCTCAACGTGCTGCATACGCAAGCGTTAACGTATTTGGATGTAATAAGCCTTGTTTACATTCGGGTGAAAGCATGCAAGTGTGCGTAATCTGCGACTGTTCGCGCCCAGTAGAAAACGTACACTTACGCAGTGATATTCTCTACAATGGTGGAAGACGTAAGTCATAGGAAAAGAATGGTAGAGCATATGATGTTATTTTTGTTTTCTTTGCACAAAAAAAAGTATTCTCGTATGGTCACAAAACTGAAGTTGAGTCACTGATGTCACATGTACTGTTTTACCTGTGTTTTTACAACGTTTCTGGATCTGGGATTATTTCAGTTGTATTGATGTCTATGGAGGGACAGATGGCTCTCTGATATCATCAAAAATATCTTAATTTGTGTTCCGAAGATGAACAGAGGTCTCATGGGTTTGGAACGACACAAGGGTGAGTAGTTAATGACAGAATTTTCATTTTTGGGTGAACTAACCCTTTAAACCTATAGATTCATGCTGAATCAGTCATATGCTATCAGTCCCACATAATGATTCATATAGAAAATAAAACACACAATCAGACATCAAATATATCAAATATAATCAATTAAATAGAATCAGTCGTAAAATCAATCGTGAATGAATCCTAAAGAATGAACCCCATGAATTATAGATTAATGATAATAGAAAATCAATCCCATATACTGAATAAGAGTAACTCAATCAAAGAGAATCAGCTAGATTCAATGCCATTAAATCAATCACATGAAATTAATAGCAAAGAATAAATGAGAATCCTTCCTATAAAATTAATCAGAAGATACTTAATCGGACTGAATCAACTAGAATTGAGGCATAGAGAATCAAGAAGAACCAACGTCAATGAATCGGTTCCATGTAGAGTCAATCTGATTCAACTCCACAGAACCAAATCAGAGAATCAATGTAAAAGAATCAATCAAAAACTCTATGTTCACTGCATATGGAAAACTGATCTATAAGTAGCAATACTTATTTCTTTCATAAAACATCAAAGGCTTCAATTTGTTACAGGCTTCTGCATGCACTTATTAATGATTATTTACTTTATGTTTATGATGTATATATTTGTGTTTTACATGAGTAGGTGGTAGTTTTTATGCGTGCTATCATTTTTATGTGCACAAAAGCATAATAAAAGACATAAAAAGTCACATTAACTGACACTCAGGCAAGGGGCAACTTTTTCTGCATCTGCCTGCAGAAGAGACTGAAGGTCAGCAGAAGGAGCGGTGGACTAACAAGAGCCAAAAAGAGACACAGCTCCCCCATGAGGGAACAAACTCGACACGTCTTGCCTCTCCCATTTAAAAAATCTCACAAACGACTCATTTACGGCAAAAACATCATGGGCTGGGCTCAGTCTTTAACAGTACACTAGAAAGCAATTGCTGAGTAATATCTGACAAAAGAGCCTTATGCATCCAGTGCTGGATCTTGTGCGCATAGGAGGAAATACTGGTTAATTAAATAAGGTGACAAAAATGAGCAAAGGAAGCCGCTCCTTGATAGCCAATCAAAAACCAAGCTGACCAGGTTTTTACGGTAAGGGTGTGGATGTATTATTAAATTACTTCACCTAGACTTTGAACCCTTTGTATTCTGTGTGTTTACACTGATATGAAAGTTCGGGTGAACTTGATGTCAAACATTGAAAAAAAAAACCCCCAGTAAGAATAAATAACAGTATGAAGGATTACTGCCAGTTAGGATGATAAATCCCAATCATAAAGCCAGTCACTGAACTCATAAATTTAGTTCATCTTGCACAGGGTTGCACTGAAATTAAGATTAAGATCTAGGTGCCGTAGATCATACCTTTCAAACCTCCTCCTCTTTTTACTCGAGTCCTCTGGGGTCTTGATGCTCTTAGGGGTTTGTTTCTGAGGTGTCTGAAGAATCGCCTGAACAGATCGGACCCACTCACTGACCGACTGCCTGGTGGACTCGGCTGCATCTAGAAAGGATGAGTCTGCTCTGGTTTCTTCTGGATCTTCATCATTATCGTCGTAAGAGGAGTAGTCTGATATCTGGGTTGGTGACTAAAAAGGAGAACAGAGTTTTACATGTAGTTATGTGATTTGCTTTTGTCCACAGGAGTAAATAAATTAGAAATGTTGCCTTCGCCAATAACTCTAATAATCTAAAAAAGTTGAAGTATTAAAATTACTAAAACTTCAATAAAAATTAAAAGTTTAACACAATTATACATTAAAAAATTTAAATAAAATAGAAAAATAAAAGCTAGTTAAAAAAAAAACAATATAATCAATCAATAGCCATTTTAAGAAATTTTATATATATATATATATATATATATATATATATTTTTTTTTTTTTCCAAAATTGATAGAATAATTATAAAAATGACAGAAAGTACATATAAAGTTCAAAATATCAATAAAAACTATTACAAATGAGGAGCAGCACATGCATGAAATGACATTTTAACTTCTATTTAGCTCCATTTTATTTTTGGGGTATTTGCAACTTTTCATTGACAAAAGAGTAGATGCAGAAAAAGTGATTAGTTGGAGAAACAGAGAGAAGAAATATAGCATGAAGTGGATATGATCAGATTTTAACCTGCACCATCAAAGATCAAGGTCAAATACTAACTGAAGATCTGCAGCCTCTAGTTCAACTTCTACTTCATAATGGGCTTCCTTAACATCTCAAAGTTTGATTAAAAAACGAACATTAAAAGTGCAAAGCCAAATTTGAGAGTCACAGTAATAAACCCACAGAGCATCACAAATCTCAATATTGTTTGACGTCAAAAAATTAGAAAAAATATTGTGACTGAATGCTTTCAGCACAGAGACTTTCAAGGAAAACACCCTAAGCATTCAACCTTCAGAGCCCAATAAATTTAACCATTAATCTCAAGTACTCAGTTCTCAAGCTAAATGACGCACACAAAACTCTGTCCACAATTACACAAATTATGGGACCAGAATGATGCCTGACAGACTGCCGCCATGCAGTCAAAGTGAAATTACGGACTAAACAGGTGTTACAAAAAATGGCAGCCTGTGATTTCACCTTATTTACAGGCCATGCTGCAATATGAAAGTCGACAGAGTTTCAAGTTGAGCCTTAAAAATCAACAGAACACTAAAAAAAAAGTCTTTACAGAGATGGCTGAAGGCCACAAAAGCAAAGCCAAAAACCTGAAGATCTATAACCAGCACCTAGTACAGCGCGATCATCACTCAGACTCACGTTTCACATGGATGCTAGAGAAGAAAATAAGTGAGAAGGGCAAAGGTGGGAAGATAAAAAAACAAAAACTCAATGACCTCCCATTAATTCTATCCTCTTTCACATATTGGAATCAGTCTTTTAAAGTACTGCCACTGAACTCTTAATCCACATTCAACTCCCACCCATGCTTCCCACGTACGACACTTGCCTTTTAGTTACTAAATCTAAAATCACAGGCTTTGTGAGTTGCATATCGTTGAACTTGTTAGTGGTGTTTGCTAAGGCAACATTCACTGTTATTATTATTGCTCATACTTAGGGTTAAGGGTTTCTTCAAATAAATAATAAATCGGAGATAAAACAGGCATAAAAATAAAATGTCATAGACCTATATTCAAACAAGAACAGAGAATATCTAGAAAAGCACTGTTCTTTAAAAATCACTTTAAAGGGTTAACCCTAACCCTTAACCCTACATATCACTGCAAAAATATCTTTACCTATTTTAACCTTTAAAAATTTATGTACAAGTTGTTTTAATTAAATAACATTAAACCAACTTTTAAAAAAAAATCTAGTTAAATTATTTTTTTATTTTATATACATTTTATATAACCTTAAAAGTGTACAATATAGATATAAATATATACAAATGTTTTGATGTTTGTTGATATGTTTGAGTGTGTATGTATTTATAAATATATTATAATGTATAAACATCATATATAGAAATATACATATCTAACATAGAAACATAACATATATAACTATTATAACTTGCATTATAAAGTGTATTGCTTGTGCGTGTGTGTGCATACAGTCAAACCAAAATCTTCACATTATCAGTTTATTAGCTTTAGTTTAGAAAATGGTAACATAATATTGCAAGAACTTTAAATTGTGTTAAACTGTGTTAGAACAAATTCATCTTGATCATGTCTACTTGGGTAGAAAGGTGTCAGGTGTCAAAACAATACATTTTTGGTCCCAAATGTTTATCGATTTTACTGGTAAAAAATTATTTTAAGTCAGTTATTTCTATCTTTTGCTGTAGTGTGTCAGTAGAAAATATCAGTTTACATTTCCAAACATTTATTTTGCCATTAATTGAAATAATCCAGTGATATTTTTGTTTGCACAAGCAGTCTGACAACAGCCAGTGCTTCACACAGAGATCTGATCTCACAATCATCTGGATTGACATAAAGAAACAGAACAAACTGAGACAGACTAAATCCAAAAGAACTCTGGCAACGTCACCAAGAAACCTACTTGCTTCCTTAAGTTTTGTTTAATTATATAGTCTTAATTTATAAACAGGACAACTACACCTTTTCTGTAGGAAGTATGTTGCACATATGCGTCTTTCTCACGCTCTGTGTCAGACTAGGATATCTATACGTTGCATGCAATTCCTATAGTCCTTTGTGAAAATTAAAGAATCGATTCCAAATGCATTATGGGAAAATCTACAAGGCAATCTGAGATATGAAGAGGGACATCCAGCCCTGATAAAGCACACACCCTCAAACAAACAATGGAAAAAGAAAGACAGAAGATACATTCCACAGATGGACCTAAAGATACAACCCAGGCCCGGTGATATATGATATATGACTCATTTACCTTATGACAGCTTGTAAAAGGCGGACGTAAAGGGAACGGGAGGGGGTACTGTTTGTATGTGTTTGAGCGTTTGTGGTTGCATTGTCACAAACTGGTTTTCTTGTGGAAAAAAAATCGGCTGCCTCCTTATCATGTGGAGACACGAACGGCATTCCAGCCCGCCGAACAGCCTACACACTCTTTTATTTGAATCAACTTGACCCTGCAGGGCAGCGTGCCAGCAAACAGTGCACTACGCGCGCTCTCTGTCTTTCTCTCTCTGCGCAGCACACTATGTTCCTGGCCCAAGCTCAAAAATGTGTTCACCCTGCACTGGCTAAAAATGAATGGAGGAGTACACAAACTTTTCGCTCTATCAAATCTATCACACTCCCACTTTTTTTGTCTAATTTAGACACGTCATATAGGGGCAGTTCCCAAACCAGCGGGAACAGGACGGATCCGCTGCGTTATGGAGAGGGATGCCAGGCCACAGAAAAGTGTGTCATCGCCAAGGACGCCCTAGTTTGGTCTGCAACGGCAGGAAAATATACAGGATAATTAATTACAGGTAGAAATGATGGTGAAATTAATTGAGAAATAAAGCAACATGTCATTAATGTCTAGACACATGTCTGTCATTTTCCTCTCTTCCTGTAAATGGACACAAAACATTTTTCCTACGAAAGCCGGGCAAGTAAACAATCCGTTTTTTTTTTTTAAACAAATGGTTTCAATCTTGAATCCAGGAAGCGGGCTGATTTAAAGGCACTTTTAAAAGGAGGCATGGGAATAAGAGCTAAACATAGATGTGATTTGGAAGAGTTTTCGGACAGAGATGTTGCAGAATCCTTCGTGACACCTTGGGAAATTTATTTAATTAAGTTTCAAAGATGCTCTTTTTTTTTGTTTATCCAAAAACTGGTCTGTTCTGGTACTGATCAGTGGGGGGAAAACAAAACTAAACAAACATAACTCTTCCCATATCTTCTGTTGTCGACGTCAAAGATGTTCAAATCAAACTCTATGGTATTTTGGCACAAATTCATCTGTCACTTGGTAAAGCTAGACAAATTATATAGATGAATAGTTCCAGTGACACACCGCATCCTCAAAAACCATGAACAAAACTACACGAAACACTCAAAAATGAAAGAATATTACTAAAAATATAAATAAATAAATCACTCACAAAGACAAACATGATTTGCACCAACCACAATATTTCTGTATGGTGAATTATCAACTGCAGAGATAAATATTATGTTATTACTAATGGTGTAATTATTTATTATACTGTATCTATTTATTTTTTTAATATTTAAAAATATATTTATATTTAATATTTTTTTAAAAATAAATATATTTTATATTATATTGATTTTATTAATATAATAATAAATTAACCTTTAATTTTGAGTGAGTTTCTGTTTACTTCTGATCTGTACAGCAATCATTTGTGGTATTGAGTTTGGTTGCAGCAAACCACTGATCTGGATTCTTAAGGTTCCTTGACCTACAAAAAAAAACCATTACTTTTTTTTTTTGTTTGTTTCTTCTCCAATGACAAAGAAATCTGAGTTCTGAAATTATTAACTGGATCTGCGCCACATGACCAGACTAAGCTACAAGGAAAAACCTTTGAATGTTTCAGCAATGTGTGATGTGATGCCTTCCAACTATTCCAACTATTAATGAGTCAAATCAGAGCTGTGCTTATGCAGTGCTTCCACAGGACAAATTCACCTAACACTGCCCTTCCAGTAAGCTGAAGGACTATCTAGTCTGGACGAAATTACAGTCTATGACAGTAACTCTGAATTGTACCATCATGACAATAAGATGCATCAAGCTGAATTATGATAATCATGGTCAAAGATCACTAGCATAAGACAGATCACTTTGTGATGTCATTGCTGATGACACAGATGTCGGGAATAACATTCCTGGTATACCACATCAGGATAATTTGAAATAGATCATTCCAAAATGTTAATTAGGTCGTCATTTAATCACTTCCTTCTCATTCCAAAACTCCATGACTTTCATTTTGAGGAACACAAAAGATATTCTGAAGAATTCTGCTTTAGTGAAATAAAATGAAAGTCAGTGGGATCCTATGATGTTTTGGGGGTCACTGACTTTCATTGTACAGACAAAAGCAGTTGCACCACTCACATTTCAAAATTACTGAGGACTGGACCTAAACTGTGTTTGCAACCCAACTCATAACCACTTTACTACCATTACAGGTGCTAAGCTAGGCACACAGTTATTAAATTACCTAATTAACCTTCTGCCTCATCTAATTTACATTATGACACCACAGTGCACTATAAAGCATTAGTATATTTATAATCTAAATCTAGCTACTTTGTTTTTTCATGATTTCAAGACATCTCAAAAAACACTTGTACTCCACTTTGACTATCATTACATACATTACATACATTACATATCATAAAAAGCATAGTGCATAGTGCTGTAGGTGAAAATCATCATTTTGAATTGGCATACAACAAAATATCTGAGTTAGACCGGCATTATTTACATTTTACACCTGTATGCAATTTAAAACCTGTACGCAATTTCATGTGTCACATGGAAAATAATATGACATGGCTGCTAAGTCACATTTGATCTTTTATTCAGATGACTTGAGTGAGACATGTACTCTACAAAATGTCAAATGATAATAAACTAATACCAAGAAAGGTTGCAAATATAAATTCAGGCCAAAGGTCAGTCCTAAAAGGAGCAGGAACATTGAGAACCTTGATGAAAGCTCAAGACATCTTGTTTGAGGAATCATACCGCCCCCTACTGGCCAACAGTGCACTATATCACCTCATCCACAAGTTTCTCTTTTGATATTTTTTTCTCTGCATTCTAAAACATTTTTCTTATTTTAAAGTTAATATAAAAACACTTTAATATATGTAAAATTATTCTGGCAATGTAAAGATAAAACATACTTACCGCAACTGAATTTAGAAAGTCAAAATGTTCTTTTGAAGCTGAATTCTCCTCCTCTATCTCACTGTCTGAATCGATAGTAGGCAGTTCATCGGTCTCTAAGGGTAAAAGCAGCAGGTAATCAGGATTAAACAACAAGCCTGTGTATATTAAACTACAGTTATGAACTTCGAGAATTGCAGCCAGAGCAGATGGTTTTCATTGAAAGAGAATATTTTTACATCATTCCACATTTCTGATTATACTTGTCAAGTAATAATTACAACATACTTGTTGAGTAACATGTACTTTGATACTCTTTAACGGAGGAAAAAGTGGAAATACACATTCCCCCAGTTTCGCAGACAAAGCTTAAGGTAGTCCTAGACTAAATTGCATGTTTGAGCTGTCTCAGATGAAAATATCTTGCTCTGACATATCCTAAAACATGTCAGTGTCATTGTTCTTTGTTAAGATGCACACCTGTAATATTTTCTTATAAGGCATTTTTGTAAAAGTTGCTTAAATATCTTTATTTAACTAATGCCTAGTCCTGGCTTAAACTAAGCCCCGTTTGTGAAACCGGGCCATTATTTACTACAGTGGTGCTAAATTCTGTTTTATTTAAAATTATTCTGCCATATAAGCTCTGCATAATTACTCTTTTGGGATCTGATGTTCATCTGATGTTTTATATTTCAGGATGTGTATTTCTAACCCCCTCATTTAGAATTTTACGGTTGTAATGTTATATTTATAATTTCCACATTTATTTAAAAATGTAAAAAAGAATCATACACATTTTTTCACACACAAAGTTATATAAAGGCAGTTAATTATAAAGGGAAATCTGACACTCAGTTCATTTCATGGATCTCTCTCCTAACCAGCTGATTATCTGAATAAGGCGCATTAAATAAGGGAGACATACAAAATGTGGGCCCTGAGGATTGAGTTGAGAACCACTGATATAGATCATTTAACCTGGTAAAACTTTCTAATCTTAACCTGAATAAAATGTGCAAAGCAAAAAATATGCAAAAAGTATAAAATGTTAAACTAGGCCAAAATGCTGTAATATTCACCCTAGTCCAGTGGACAATCTATATTGCCCAGCCCAGAAATCACGGGTCAATTTAAGCTTCATCCACATAACTAGCAAACAGTGTCTCTGTGTTCTTACCTACACCAGTGCTGAACATCCGCAGACTTCTGCGAGAGTCAACAGGATGTTGTCTGTGTGCTCTGGACGGCCGTGGTACCAGTCGAGGAGGAGGATGACCATCATCATTTGACTCTTCCTCCTCACTGGAGCTCCAGGCAATGTGCACCGGTTCATCTGAGCCAGCATCCCTATTGTCTTAAAGGAAAACTTTTGTTCAGCGAGGATGCATTGAATTGATCAAACGTGAAAGTAAAGACATTTTTAATATTCTAAAGGATTTCTATTTCAAACAGTGCAGTTCTTTTGAACCTTCTATTCATCAAAGAAATGCTTCCACAAAACATCAAAAACATTCAACATTGATAATAATCAGAAATATGCAAATCAGTATATTAGAATGATTTCTCAAGGATCATGTGACACAGTATGACTATAAATTTTGGAATTTATGGATCAGTCAATCTGTTGTATTACCAGTAACAGACGTCAGAGCCACTTTATGTGCGTTTCTGCTCTTCTTCTCTGACGTTCGCAGCTTCTGAAACACAAACACGTGATGTTCAGTACATCTTTAACAGACTGACAGCATTAAATAAGTCTAGTACAACACACCTGAATGACAGAAGTGTCCAAGAAACTGTCCCCACAGCTCTCCCAAGACTTTGTGGCAGGTGTTGATGTTCTGGCAGATGCTTTTCCTGCCTTTTTGAAAGTGTTTTTCACATCGTCTGGAAATAACACACACCTCATGTCCAGGTTTCTCTTCCGCTGAAATCACACAGACCCATTACAATTAATTAATCAACAATATAAAGAGAAATCATTTGTAATTAATTGATTTTATTTTGTTAATCTAGACAAAGAGTGGCCACTTTTTAAAAAAGCTCACATAGCTTTGTGGTTTTTATTTGATTTACTTAATATTTCATGGTCACTAATTATTCAACATTAACGAATGTTACTTCATAGATAAAAAACAACAACATGTAAAATATGTGTAGGCGTGTCCAAATATTTGACTGACAGGCTACATATTAATTCACTGGTCTCTTTCATTGTTCTCTTTTCTTAGCTTAATTGTGTTATGTTTCTAGTTCCGTACGGTTTAATTCTCTACTGCATGTTGTAATGACATGTAGTGGATAATAACACTTTAGACTGGACTGGCAATCAGTAAACATATAACGTTACAACTGGTTCTCACAAACATATTCAGACATTAAAAGTTTGAGAAAGTCTGTCAACGTGTTTATTGCTCGCTTACCTTGCCCATGATGCTTAGCAAATGTTTTACGACTTAATTTTTCCTCAAATAGGGCTTATTTCCTAATTAAATACTGTCTGTTTACATTGTTGTAACGTTATTGTAGTTCACTAAAATACAGCAGTTTCTTCTTCGGTTCGTTTCTCCCGCTCTTTTAGTTCGTAGCGCCGCGCGCTACTGACACCTGGCGGTCAGAGCAAAAGATCGATATTTTATTTTCATTTATTTTTAAAATAGTATTATAAATAAATTAGTCGTTATTTTGTCAAATAAAATACACTCTGATCACTTAAGACTCTTTATATTAAAAAATAAAAACATAGGCCTAACGTTGCTTTTATGCTAATATGCTAATATGCGAGTTTCTAAAGTTTTGATTGTATATTTCTTTTATATTAATGAACAAAGCCGAATATTTGGTGATACAGAAACGTCTTTGGTGTCTAATTTATTTACTTAAAACTGCAAGATATTAAAACAAGTCTCTTATAATGGACAAAAAAACAAAAACAAACATCTAACCCTTAATCATAATAAAAACAAAGGATTTATTCCTTTTGAAAGTGAAAGGGTTTTATTAGGGCAAGTCTATCATATCTCCAGAGATTTTAAACAGCAAGTTAAACATACAAAAAAACATTTAACATTTTTTTTCTTTTTTTTCTTTTTTATTAAATATGTAAAAAGCAGGTCAAGTTATTCACAAATAAAATGCAAACATGCAACACATTTGGGGAATGCATAAGGGGAGATACTGTGAGGGAAATAAAAAGAAAAACATTGTCTATTTATAATTATTAACAGTACATATGTTTACATTCCTTTTCATTGTACACAATAATAAATGACATAAGCGTTGACCTGTGGAGAATATTGACGAGTATCAGGAGATCACGAGAATGCTGTTTTCTGTTCAGAAGACCTGTGCTTTAGAACAACAGTTAACAAAAATCTTCAGGATGCATCGTTTTCTTCAGATGATGGCCGGTTTCTTTTACTGTACATATAAAGTAAAACATGTTTAGACGCAGAATACGGATTGCACAGTTCAAATGAAATGCTTCCTATTAAACACTGTGATTGGCTTCCACCACACATTTAACTAAAAAAAAAAAAAAATGAGTACATTGAAAAATTGAGCTATGTTTCTAAATGAAGCACATGGGTTTACATTACCAGTATGCATTAGGTTATAATGCAAAATTTACCATGGTAACCAATAGATAATCTGCTGAAGGAATCCTTCATGGGGCCATATTTCACAAATGGTACCGATGGCTATTTGAGCTACTCTTATTGCAATAATTTAAAATTTAAATGGTTCAAAACATCACATCTTAAACAGTAACAGCTTAAGGAATTAAAAAAAAAGGTCAATTCTCCTTCATTGGTGTGGTGAGATGAAAAACAGCAGGTGAAACGCCAACAGACTTCAGTTAAAGTAAAAACCGAATGGAGCTGATGTGCAGTGGTGGTTATCACAGGCTTCACATGAACAACATTCACCAATTAAGCTGCTGTTGGGTGACATGTTCATTATAGTCATGATGCAATTAAACAGGGCTTCAAAATGAACAAAACAAACACAAAAAAAACACATTTGAATATTTGGCCAATTTGTCTCATTCCTTTATCACGAGAGCAAGTGAAAAATAAACCGTCATGAGTTTGAGGCAATGAACCCAAAAGCAGTTTTCTGACTGAGTGCATGTATGTTCAGGTGTCTGTTTGATTGACAGCTGTTCAGTATTCGTCCTGTGTGTCGTCAGGGACGTCCTCCTCCTGAGCAGGAGCCTCATGTTCCTCTCCACCGGCCTCCTGCACACACACAGTTGCTAGTTTTTAGTTTTTTTTGAGGATCTTGTCATATTAGATAGTCAGTCTGTCTGTTATGAACCATGAAATAAATGACTACGTATGAAGCACTTGATTTGAAGGGTTACATCACAAGAAACATAAAGCACAAAAGGCTCTTTCAGAAATCATCAGTTACGTCACAACTGAAGAGTACATCAATTTATGACCAATAAGTTGTTCATCTATGCTGTACTGAATGATAATTTGAACTGCAGTAGTAGTATGAAAGAGGTAATTTGTTTGAAAACTAGCGTATAAAATTCTAAAATGACAGATAGAGGGTTAAAAACAATTATGAAAATTTAAATAATGGCCATTTTTGGCCTTGACCAACATCATATGTTGACTTCAGGTGAAAAAACACAATTTAAGTGTAAAATATGACTCCTTTTAAGGTGGGAAGAAAAAACAAATAAATCTTTAAATAAATTGTTAAAACAAAAAAGTAAGTAATTATTTAATATTGATTAATAATAATAAATGGGATGATGCTTTGTTGAAAGAAGGTCATAAAAAGTAATTTAAATAAATAAATACCTAAATGTTTTGTGTCTTAAAAGACAAATTGCAGACAAATTCATTTAAACAGGTTTGATGTATTATTTATGTATCAAAAATAATAATCTGTGAGCAGTGTTAGGTTTTTATTCAAAGAAAAATGTGGAAATAATTATATATAAATATATTAAAAACTAAAAGGTGTGACATCTTATTAAAATTAAAATAATAATAATATCGCATGTTTAAAAAAAAAAAAAAAAAAGAACCTGGAGCACTAACCTGGTCGTCTGCAGAGTACAGCACTTCCATGAGTCTCTCCACGAAGGGCCCGTTGTCCTGGCCCTGCTCCTGACACAGCAGCTCTACCTCTCTCAGCTTCCCAAAGTAGAAATCCCGCTCCTTCTCCACTCCCTCTAGTGCTAGCTTTAATGTATTGAGCTGCAGCAGAGGAGAGACGCAAGAGTTACCAACAACATAAAACACTGTAGACAGTAAAAGCTGGTTATTGTTTTTGGAGACATGCTTCTAAACAACATAATTCTTCATTAAATACATACACTTCCTGATGCCATATTTGATTGGTCAAAAGAGTTTACCTTGCTTTTATGTAATTAAAAAAAAATAATAATAATAAAAATAAAAAAGGCCAAGTGGACAAAAGTGCCAAGTCAACTAGCTTTTAGATCACTAGGTTCCAAAAAAATGCTTTCTACTGGTCAACCTGACCATCAAAGATGCCTATGATTGTCAGGATCCTGCCCTGACTGTCTTGGTTTAGTTTTTTTGTTTTGTGTCTAAGCACATGGTTCTGTCTCTGTTTGTGTCTTACCATCAGCTATACCCTGAACTCTCGGTTGATCAACCCAAACCTTGTTTAGTATGTTCCTGGGTAACACGCTAGACATTCTCAGCAGAGCAACGAATCGACGAGTCACTATGGAAATAACGCCATGCTGTTTCCTCGTTTTGTTCAATAGTCATTTTCATGCTTAGTGCATATCGTCACCTAATAAATGGTTGTGCAATCAATTAGTTTAATGTTAATTATATATCAAGTCATATCAGATATGTATTTTTATTACAGAAATACACAGAACCTAGAAAATAGTTTCATGTGTGACCTGATAATATAAATTGTAATAAATATACATGGGCTAATACAGCGTTTTATAATTTATACAGATAACTATTATATATGCCAATAAAATATAATAACCATATTAGAGCAATACATAACCTTATTTATTGTTATATATATTTAATGTTAATATATAACCTTATATATTAGTGTTTTATCAGTAACACATTATTCAACTATATATTAGGCTATATACATAACTGTATTGCAATAATATATAATATTGTGCGCTAACTGTCACTGTCTGCCTACTCCGGAGCAGGTTATCTTCAGAGAGCAAGTTATTACGATTACTTACTTAATCAGAAAGTAACCTCCGGTTTTGGAACCGAAAGCTGAGGTTATCCACTAGCTTATCCTCAAACTTACCCAGGTATGTCACATTACCTGCTTTCTGGAATACACCCCTGCTTCGTTTTGGTGTTTACCCGTTTCTTGGTCCAGAAATTATTCTTATTTTATATGCTCGTTTCATTTTTGTCTTCTGTAGTAAGGTCTCTGTCTTGTTTTTGTGTATCCTAACCTAGTTTTGTTTCTGTTTTGATTTACATTTTCTTTTGCTCTCGTTTTTGCAGTTCCAGTTCCTTTCTGGATCTTAGCTTTGACTTTGCTCTTTGATTATTTATTGCGTTTACTTTGTTCTCTTTTTGTTTTCAATTGTCTGTCTTCTTGTGTCTTTGTGTTGTCTTGAGTCTCTTCTTGTTAGCGATCATGTTTTGTCCCGTCCTGCCGTTACCCAGATTCCCTGGCCACTGACCTGTACTGCCTGGAAACAGCTCTCCACTCTCATCACGTGTCAAGTCTCTGGTTCTGCGAGTCTCTACTCGGTGGCTAGACTGGTGCGACATTTGAGTTTCACTTCAAGCTACGGGTTCCCTGTGTTCCTGCCTAGCCCTTGCTCTGGAGCTGCCTCCTCCATGCTTGAGTTCGTTGCCATCTCGGACTGCCCCAGTGGTCATCCCCCCTGCCTGTATTGTGTCGTCTACCCTGCCCCTCTGTTTGGACTGTTTCACTCCTCATTCTTCCTGCTGTTCTAGTAAACATCCTGTTTATAAAATACCCTTATGTGCTAATTTGCATCTAGGTTCTGTTTCTTGCAGATCCCTGACAAAGACCTACATAAACCCCAGTCTTCTCAAATGTTCCACTAATAAATTATTTAATGGTTTTGTTAAGCATTTATAACCATTATGTTCATCTGTTTAAAGATCTGAATAGCGTTAATAGCATTAAGGATGTCCACCTGTTCATTTAGTTGTGTTACTTGGGCTTCCAGCTCCTTCTCTCCTTTAGCGGGTGTCGCTGACATCACAGGGATCTTTTTGGCAGAGGAGGGTCGGGAGGTGGAGGTGGAGGTGGATGTGGAGGATTTAGGGGTTGAACTGGTTGATCTAGTAGCTCCTGCACACAAGTTAACAGAAGCCATGATGCAATTTAGTAATTGATTAATGATGATTATAAATAAACAATGTCACAAGCAGCCCAACAGACCTGCAGTGGGAGAGCTGGCGGCATGATGGGATTTCTTAGGCAGGTTGAAAATCTGCTCTCCTGGATCTGGAGGGGGAATGGCATCCTGGCCCTGTCTGGCCTGCACCGGGTCATACTCCTTCCCGTCATAGTTGGCGTCGAAGAACTTCTTGAACCACTGAATGAAGTCCAGGTTGTCTTGAAACCGTCCCTTAACGAGCTTCTCTACAGGGATGATCTAAGAGGAAAGGAAACAAGATGTGAGTGTAAATGTGAAGAAATTGCAAGATAACTTTGCATACCAAATACAGATGGGTTCACAAAGTGGTCTAAAATTAAAATAAATGATTATAAAATAAAAACAATACAGTTTAGAAAACGTTTGTTTTGATCTGCATGTCATGTGACCATTAACTGACAAAGAACTGCACAGACTTGGTGTTATTAAATTAAAACATTAACAATCTCAAGTAAAGTAAATTTCAGAAATTTCAGGTCAAAGGGGGTCAGCTGGCATTAATTAAATTGAATGATTTATTTAAAGTGATACATGTGATTTTTTTGTATTTCAAGCATTAAAAATATATTTTATTGCATGCATTAAGAAAGTGTCAGACATTACAAAAATAGGTGTCCTAAAAAAAACTCAAACTGCCTGTAATTAAACAAATAAGTAAATAAATATTGTGGCCTGATCATGCTTCTTATAGCTAATCAAAAACACTTTCTGCATGTCAATCATTTTGCACATGTGTTGTTTTTTTAGATCAGATTTTGATGCCTTTGGAGAGTGTGTGGTTAAAAACTGGTTGGCTTACAGTTTGAGGTAAAATAATAATTTAATAAAACAAAATCAACAAACAAATATGGAACATTTTTAAAAAGAATAGCATTAAATGAATTATAAGGCTACACAGTAGAACCAGGTCTAACACTTTAACAAATGTATAAAATATTACAACTATGTTATTAAATTAAAATTTTCTTTTTAATTAATATTAAATTTAACATCATTATTTACTACACAGTTATGACACTAATCGAACTTTTTCATAAAATGTTAAGTTTTTGCTATTTCAGGTGTTTTATTTCAAAACTTGCCGTTTCTTAGTGCTGGTTAACTACACTTTTAATTACAGAATGAAAATGATTTCTAGTGTGAAATCTACTGAAAAGCTATAAACACTATTTTAGCAGTATGTGTTCACTAAATATTTTTCTCATTTATTTTCTCCATTGGGACAAATGATAACAGAATATAATCAGTCTGGGGTTTTGAGATCTCTCATTTATTTATTACTCATCAGACAAAATCCACTAATGTTTTTCCAACTAAAAATACTGTTCTATTGTGATTTTGAGAGGGATTTCATTTCTAATCAGATTTTCAGTGGTTAAAGTGAAAGCATGACCGAAAGGCCCTCCCCGTTTGTCTCACCTTATCAACATTCATCCTCTTGAAGGAGGCCTGCAGGAGTTTGAAGTTGTGGATGTATTCATGCTCCAACTTGGCCTGGAATTTCACCTTCTTAAGACTGATGCAGCCGGGAAACAGCATGTCCATGAACTGACAGTACGCTGCTCCTGGAAAGAGACGCACAGAAGATTCACTGGCTGAAGAAGATTTCATGAGGACATCATTTAGGATCTCCACCACTTTCTATCAGATTTAGTTTCAGCGTCAGGTTCATCTAAGTGTCCAATTTACTCCGCAGTAAACTTAATCTGCTCTTAGTCAGAAGAAATAAAGCAAGGGCACTTAAAAGGAAGAATGCCATGTAAATCAATGTGTTCTGCCTGTCTAGGTAGACCTGGAGCTGTTCCAGAGGATATTCAGTGTCTCAGAGATCTTTAAATACCTCTGACCTGACCTGTGCTTATGCTGAACTAAATTCAGGTCTTGATGTCCGATGTGATGTCATAATGCTAAAGCACAGAAGTCTTGTTCACAACACCTGATGTCCACAAACTTTTTTTATTTGAGACTTTATTTCAAACATGTAAAACAAATGTATATACATAATTACTCTAAAGACGTTTGTTCTCAAAACATAATACTTAGAAAACCCTGAGATTTTAATAAAGAATGTATTTTACCGTATGTTAAAATAGAAATAGAGCAACACAGACAGTACTCAACAGACAGAATCAATTATTTTAGAGTCAAACAACATTTTTCAGTAGAAAATAATTAATTAGGAGTAACATAAGGCATTAATAAATAAATGGAAATGTATGGAACTGTGTGTACATATACACATACACACATGTGTGCATACACAAACTTATATTAATTTTCAAATAAAATAAAAATAATTGCAAATCACAATTTAAATTATATATATTCCCTAAACTATAAGCTACATATATATTACACTATATTTACAAATGAAAATAATGCTGTGTGTGCATTATCATTTGTATTATAGTCTTTTTAATCACTAGTCTTTATTAGCCTACAATTACCATTCATTAAAATAATTCCTTTCTCTTTATTAATCCAAGTTGTCAAACCTTCTGAAATCATGCAGAATCCCATTAAACTAAAATCCCACAAAGGACTGAACTGATCCTCTGATGGTTGTGAATGAATGAAGAGAGCTTTACCCATTAAACAGTGCAAACGACACTTAATCATAGCACTGCTCAATAGTAATGTAGTTATTTCAGATTAAATTAAATGCGAATGTATGAGAACTTGATGAAAGAATACTGAAATTAAACTGGTAGCTGGCAAATAACATCACTTCTGAATAAAACTGATCAATCTGCAATAAAAACAATCTTTCAGATAACACTCAGCTGTTTTGCAGTTCATTTAAACAGACCTGTGGTGTGAAAAAAAATTAGTATCAGGCCATATATAATTGCATGCCTGCTAATTACACAAAAATGAAATAGATATTGATGAAATATAGCTCGACTCGTTGTGCATAATAAAAAAACACTTAAAGATATACTAAAAAAGTTCTAGTTTAATTATTTTTAATGTCATACCAGTTTAATGGGATTAACTCCATTCCCAGGTTCATAATTCATGACTGTGTTACCTAAAACAGCTGAGAATCCACCACAGCTTTACTGACCAATGCATTTATTTACACAAATGTTGAAAGGTAGCAGCCGCCCTACAGCAGCGCAGACAAGCACTAACAAAACGCCTCCGTGTAAATCCTCTGGGATTACTGCTCTTTGTGTCTAATGAGTGTCAGCCGTGGTTTAAGTTGGGAGGTTCACATACCTGATGACAGCTGCTCCACTTTAGTGTAGTTTAGACAGACCAGATCATTCACCCAGGCTGTGATGTCATGCCTGCTCATAGTCTCCTGGGTGATTGAGGTAGAATAAACGTTGACTGCCATCCCCCAGCTGTGGACGAAACACAGACATCATCATCATCATCATAACCCCCAGCATCATAATCACGTGCAGATGCAGTGAAGCACAGCAAAACATCTGAATGATACCATCAGCTCTGGTATTGACTGAAGCATCATGTCGTCTGAGCAATTTCAAATGCATGCATACTATATCAAATGATATGTACTAAGTATAATGTCATTCTATTAGCCTACTTATTGAAACTCTGCAATTGCAATGCTTTTCTAAGAGTTTTGGAAACTAAACTGAGGTAGATCAAACTGGGACAACAAAAGGCTATCTGTTGTTGAATTAAAAATGAAAGACTGCTGAACATGCGATCACCTTCAGTCTATCCAAGATGTATATGAGTTTATTTCTTCATCAGCTTTGAAGAAATTTAGCATTACATCACTTGCTCAGCAATGGATGCTCTGAAGCGAATGGGTGCCGTCAGAATGAGAGTCCAAACAGTGGATAAAAATAATCCACTCCACTCCAGTCCATCAGTTGATGGTTTCACAGACAGGGCTTAGTCTAAACCGGGATTAGGCCATAGATCAATTAGGACATTTAAGTAATGTTTTTCAAACATGCCTTCAAAAAAATCTTACTTGTGTGCATCTTGAGACAAAACAAAGGTACTGGTGTGTTTTAAGATCAGTCAGTGCAGGTTTCTTTCGGGTGAAACAGCTCAGACTTACATTTTAGTCTAGGACTAGGCTTAAACCTCGTCTGTGAAACCGGGGGAAAAATAAGCTCTCCGTTTGCAAGAAACAAATCTATCATAAGATGTTTTTTCTTCTAACTTCAAACAGCTGCTTTAAGATGAGGCCTCTGTTCGTAATTTTGCTATTTCCAGTGAAAAACTCATCTGGTGTAAATCAGGAGAGAAATATGCCCAGATCGAGCACCGTTTACAAACTAAAACAATTGTAAACAAATGCGTGATGGATTTTGATGTGAGAGGACAACAGGGGATTTCCACTTCCTTTTGTTCAATGGCAGAACTGTATTTTGGCCGCAAGCGATTTTAAAAAGTTTAAAGTTTAAAGTTTTACCCTCGGTTTCACAGATAAAGTTTAAGCCTAGTCCTAGACTAAAAGGTAAATCTGACTTTTTTCAACTGAAAAGAAATCTGAAAATATGTCAGTGCCTTTATTTTGTCTTAAGATGTACACCAGTAATGCTTTTTTCTAAAGCAAGTTCATAAAAATTACTTAAATGTCCTAATTGAACTATGGCCTAATCCTAGCCCTGTCTATGAAACTGGCACTTAGGGCCGGTTTCCCGGATAGGAATTAGATTAAGCCAGGACTAGACCTTTGCTAATTTAGGACATTTAAGAATTT
>JAUMHE010000082.1:14941459-14969638 GCA_032359235.1 Enteromius mattozi
ACAAGGAATTAACTGATGGACTGGAGTGGTGTGGATTATTGTGATGTTTTTATCAGCTGTTTGGAGTGTCTTTCTGACGGCACCCATTTACTGCAGAGCATCTATTGGTAAGCAATGCAAAATTTCTCCAAATCTGCTCCCACGAACAAACAAACTCATCTACATCTTGGACATACTTGAAATTATTTTTCAGCAAATCTTAATTTTTGGGACTATTACTTTATGAGCTCTGAACGTTTGCTAGTCTAGTGTTGCATGTTTTGCACATAACCACTTTGCAACACGACCCTAAATGTAAACTAGGTAATCACTGAGTAAATATCAAGATATACAGAGCACTCCACACTGTTAAATATGTTAAATAGAAGCTTATGATCTTTGTTTGTTCTCATACAGAATCGTACGTTCACCAACTGTCTATCCTAACTCAAAACAAGAAAAAAAATCTAGGGGAAAAAAAGTTAGGCATATAAATAAGTCAAGTACTTTTTAAATGTATGCACAAATATAGTAATTTTCCATCACAGAACAGCATTTGATGTCAAACCAAACTGCTTATACATTTGAATCAGACAAAAAAAAAGAAGACTCTGTTTAGGAATTGAGGTTTGGTTGTCCTCTACTGAAACTCACGTCCTTGAAAAGCTGCTGATGTGATGACAGATTTGAAACACATTAGACACTTTGACACGATAAGCTGAATTATTGTCATGCTATAACTGATAACCAAAATATGATCAATATTAAAGTGCTATTTTAACTAAAAAGAAATAAAAACAAACTAAAATCAATAGTTATAATGCTTACAATATTTTAGGCATTACAGTGTAATACTGATTGTTTATTTATAGAAGGTTAAACAGTAAGAACATATGTTCATAATAGCAATAATAATCTAGAAAAATAAATGTGAGAAACAAGCATTAATTATTCTATTAAAAAGCAGTTTTTAAAGATATGACCCTGAAATATAATGTAACATTGTTACAAACCGTTTATTTAAACATAATGATAATTTAATCATAATAACAATGCTGTCTAAAACCAGTTATTAATAGGGCACAATTAAGCATATGAACATATCAAAGCTAATCTCAACTTACATGTATTAAACTAACCTAATTCAATCAACTGACCGAAGCCAGTTTCAGATCACTGCCAATAGAAAGATGCACCACATCAATCCCATTCTCCTTGATTTCCCAGTGCACCATCATATGAATAATGAAGCGAATCCCTCAAGAAAACCCACATCTCTTATATAAGATTTCTTTAAAATCCCTCCATGATGACAAATAAGCCAAATAAATGGCTTTAATAAGCTTAAACACACTGCATTTCCAGACATTAGTGCTGTTGTGCTTAAAGAGCAGATTCATCTAAATTTAGCAGGAAAGATAAACAGTTTAGTGAGATGCTGGAATGAAGGGGGGAGGAAAAAAAAATTCAGAGTAGCCAACAAACCATGTCAACAAAAGCAATCAACCTAAAACATGTTTATAGACGCGTAAAACACATGCAATCACATTTCTAACCCATGCACGAGATATCACGCAGTATTAGGCACGAAATGCACGCTATAACAAACGATCTGGACAGATTTTGGGGATAGGATGGAATGAATTACATTACGCAATGGCTGACTGCTTAGTGAACATACAGGCCACGCACTGTCAAAACCTGGGAAAGCACCCTGTCAGCGCACATCCCAACACACATCCATCTCAAAGCATATGCATAACAGCTGAGAAAATGCCCAAAAGCTTGAACGCATACACTAAAGAGCGTTTAACACGTTTTTTTGTGATTGCACCATCGGGGAAACGCCATAGCTGGCTGGCTCAGGAAAAGCCCCACCGTTAGAGATAACGCAGCCATAATGGGAGTGCAGGGTTCCCGGAGCGAGTGCATTGGGAAAGCATGGATTGAAACGTAAAATCGTGATATTTTCAGTTAAATGCATTGATTGTAGGTCGCTTAAAGCGGAGGTTTCTTTGTAAAGCGGCCGGCGGATGGTAGTGGCAGTGGTGTACCTGTAGGCGCGCTCTCCGCGCACTGTGTTCTTTCTGTAGGGAATGATGTTGGTGCCGTTGCTGTCCGCAATGATGTCGTTGTTGTTCTCTCCATTGGGGGACAGAGCTTGGGTCGGACCGGGCATTTGGCTCTGTGAAATACTCGAACGGACGAGGAAAGGGACGTCGGGGCTTTTTCCCTGCCGCCTGCCTGCTTGTTCTCAGTATAAATCCCGTGTTTAAGAGAGAGTGTGTGTGTGTGTGGTGTGTATATGGATGTGTGTCTTCTGCTCAACAGCGACCTCACCGGTGAATCACGGAACTACAGTCATGTGACTCTGGGAGGGGTGCTTCAGATTTGAGCCAGAGGAACTTTGCCTCTTCCTAAATACGTCATTATATATTATATATGATGTATTATTTATAGGAGTATAACTATATGTTTCCACCGTGAGAAAAAGTTCCCAGGTTTTTCTTCCCGCAACTCGGCCTCAAATTATACTCATATTTTTGAAATTTTGATGTGCATTTGTTTTATGCATGTGGGGAAACATTTATAAATATATTATGGGTCGACAAATACATTCTAATATATGGCTACAGTTTATATTTACTGCTAAAACAGAAATTAATCTGCTCTTTACGCACAACTCGTGTCTAAAAATGCATGTTTAACCTTATTATTAATGTCTTCAGGAAGACAAAATAGGTAAAATGGCATCATTAATTATAAAAGTGCGCGCCAAGTCAGATATTAGTTTGATTTCTGAAAACTGGAGTAATTCAATTTTGCATCACAGGAATATATTACATTTTAAATTATAGTCAAATACAAAAAACAGGTATTTGAAAGTTTAATAATGTTTCATAATAACTTTTTAGCAAATAAATGCAGCTTTAGTGTGCATAAGAGACTACATAGGCCTAAATATTTAATAAAACAAGTGGTAAATTATGATAAAATTATAGTCTATAAAATACAATATAACTTCACAAGAGTCCAAAAAAGAAACATGCAGTGCTTTTCATATTCTAGATATCTGGGTCTATATGCGACGAGGCCCGTGGCTTATTATTCTTCACTGCATTGCCAAGAGCACTGTGATTTAATTTATTACATATACACATTACACAAAGTTTAGATAAGGCTCTTGTTAATGTATGTTCTATGACATCTTTACAGTGTAGTCTCTACAACCAATCAAATCTATGGTTTTTAGAGTCAAAACAGAGATAAATTATCTAAATGGTCTGCCGGGTCATGGGCAAACGTCTCAAAGTGATGCATAAAGATATCATACCTTTATAAGTGATGACATCACAACTGCAAAAACATTAGTGAGGCAATTTAAAATTTTCTTATGGCCCCAGCATATACTAAAACTAACTCTATAAAATATTTCTTCATTTTAAATTTAACAAAAAAATGCTTATGGAAATTGGTCACATGTAAATTTAGAGAGTAATCTGCATGTGACGCCAATCACCATTCCCGATGTGATCAATAAGATGACATCTTGTTGATGTTATTTATACTGAATAATTAAGATTTAAAAATGATGATGAGCTTTATCTAATAAATATGACACATTCAAATGAACAAGTTTGGTTGTAGCAAACCTCACTGAGCCTACACAAACATGAAGTACATCAAAAAATATGACTGACAGAGTTAATATCTACAAATAATTAAATAGCCAAATAGACAGTAAAAGTTGGTGACTGGTGTTCCATACATTAAACACACGCTCCTACCGCTATAAATCTGGTCATAAATAAGCAGCCAGAGGAGAATTTTAAGCCAAACAACTATTAAAGAACAATAGCAAAGATGAGACAGTATATTAATGTTTGAGCTTTTAATGGCTGATACTGCGTTCGGAGTGCCTGACAGATGAAATAATACTGATGAAGATATAAGCTAATAATACTGTTTAATTATAGCAAATATAAGCTGAAAAATCATTTTTACAATATTTAATTTATAGTGTGTGATCATTTATATATAACTTGTTATAGCACTTGCATATCATTGCTTTTTGTTGGTTTTGATTGCTTCCATTGTCCTCATTTGTAAGTCGCTTTGGATAAAAGAGTCTGCTACATGACTAAACGACTAAATGAATGTGTGTGTGTGCATATATATATATGTGTGTGTGTGTATTAAACTGACTATAAAACGTAATAATATGACAGCCAATGGGAATGATAATTGGCTAGTAATCTCAATGTTAGTAATCTCAAAATTACCAATTAATCATCCTGGATATATCAATCAATACTGTATCATAATGTTAAAGAATATTGGTCAGCAAAATAAATACAGTTAAGTGCATATACAGAGGGGTCTTGCAGTCTGAGGGCACATTTTTTGACTACTTTTACATTTTAAACCTGAAAATACTGTAAGCAAATTTTTTACTTTTTAGATTACATTTTAGGATTTAAGGGCATAGAAAAGTTGAACAAGAGTTGAACTCTAAGTACAGACTTTTTTTTTGCTTCCATTCTTGAAATTAAAAAAAAAAAAAAAAGAGTTAAAAAAAATCAGAGCAACTCAGAATATATATATATAAATTTGCAAAACTGCAAAAAAGGCAGAATGCTGAGATGAATTGTGATATGTAATTAAAAAATTCTGCAATTCTTACAATTCTGACTTTTTTCTCAAGGTGTCCAAATTCTGAGATAAAGTCACAATTAGGCAGATATGGTAGATATGGCAGAAACACGCATCCATAAGATGCTCTTTAGAAGATTTTGTTGAGAAAAATGATCATCAGATCACATTTGTTCATGCAGCTCAATGCTGCTGTCACTTTCAAATCTGATAATATCATTTGCAATTTAATTTTTGTAAATTGCTTTTGTTTTATAGACATAAATGCAAAATAAAAGCATTGCAACATGTGATCTCAGACCTTTGGACCCGCCTGTAGAGCAGGTATAAGTTTCTGAACCAGCAGTGAAATGTTAAACATGCGGTCATTAAGCTGTTTGTGCTGCAGATTACTGCATTTCAATTACACCAGGCTGTTCAATTGCCTTTTGTTGGCTTGTTTCGTCTCTGAAAGTGGCTTTGCAGTCAACCTTTCACTTATTCGTGCAGATATGTTCACTAAATATCTAACATTAATGTTATAGTTGCACCTTGCAACCTAACCCACTTAATCAATTTCTCTAAGAACAGGAAGTGTGCTTAGAAAATTAACAACTTCATGTTAATTACAAAAGGAAAAAAAATTAAACAACACAAATTTGCGTCAGTAATATTATGCATTTATTAACCACGCCATCGTAAAACATAAAAAGTGACAGGTTAGGGTTAGGACCACGATACTATCAATGCACTTCAATGTAAAGAACAGCTGCTGCTACGCTAACAAGCTACTCTGCCTGCATGATCTTTCAACTTAATGGCAAAATTAAACATAATACAATGGTTTCCCATAGGCTTGGTGCTGCCAGAGCAAAACCAAACCTCTCTATTAAGACATCACATTCATAGTTTAAATACAGCGCCTGATATAAGCTCGACTCACCCGTGAACTCAACAGTAAATCCGACCAAACCAGCTGCGCTTCTCGGCTCGCACCCCACCCTCCAGCGCCTCAGAGAACCATCAGCACCGCCGGAGATCCACCCGCCGTCGCTGATTGGCCGCCGCGCATTCATTCTTAACGCTGATTGGTCGAGAGATTGAAACGCCGTTGTTTTATTCATTGGCCCCTCCTTCTGTTCAAATGAATGGCTGACGGAAGGAACGGATGTTGTCTTTCCCGACCAATGAGAATGCAGTGCGCTGCTCGTTGAAGAGTGGACTGTGGTTTCCTGATGTTTTATTTATCTAAGGAAATGAGTGATGCGTTTATCTATCACGACGGGAAACATGCTTGGATGATAGATAAAAGGCTAAATTTAGAGAAAGAATCTGCCTTTGTTTCATTGTAAGGTTCCTAAATAATATGGAGCAGACAGTCTAATAAATCAATATTTAGTAAATAAAACACATGGCGTTATTGTATATGTAGTAGTAGCCATGGCATGTGGAAAAATAATAACTTAAAGCCTATTTAAATGCAAATGTAGACCTGACAGGGGTCTCATTTACAAGGCTATTATAAATAAAAGCATAATTTTGTTACTTAAAAAATTATAAATGTTAACTGAAATAAAATAAAATATGCTGAAAAAACGCATTTTTAGCCAGTTTACAAACATTTCTCGTTTTCCTTTTAGTTTAACCGAAGGTAAAATAAGTAAAACTAAAACTGAAATATAAACAATTTTTTGTTTGTGATTAATAATTTTTTTATTAATTTACATTTAAGTTAATTTTATCATTTCAAATCCTAATATGATTTTTGTTGTCCTATGCAAATTATATATAGATATGTATTACATATACTGTATATATATATATATATATATATATATATATAAAATATTCAACAAGGACATCTAGTGGCCGTTGTGTATATTGCCTCAACACATGACAATGGAAAATATAGACAGATATAGAATTTATAAAATAACAATAAACATGACATTTGGACACTTGATGATACTTGTACAACATAACGTGTTTATTTTTCTTTAGTTTCATGCAAAATCACTGAAAAGTGCAATGGTTGGCAGCAGGGTGCGGAAGCTGCTTTTTTGTTGTTGTTCTGGTGTGTAACTGTCTGTCTGAGTAAACCATGAGAAGAATGTGAGCGCTGCGGTGTGACAGTAGCATATTAAAGAAAACACATCAATGAAAGAGTCTGGAGATGGTCAAAGCCAAACCAGTCTTCCTTAACCCGTCTACTTCAGACAATTCATATTCACTGACAAAATCAAATCAAATTTGTTGAACAGAAAATTCTGTTCTTGATCAACATATCTTACACCAAAATATGCTTTTTCAAAAGGCATCCTGTCACTCCTTTATCAACATAACAGCACATTCAGTAGTGTCAGATGCTGTCACATATATTTGTCTCAAGGATGTCTGTTTCATTGTTTCTTAAAACATTTAAAACATTGCAAGTTGAATAATAGAGCATGGTAAATGTACTGTGTGCTCTTTGGAGTCAAATAATATCTTCCACTGAATGCAGAGGTACAAACTTTTGGGTGAATCTCATGAAACCTGTCAAAAATACATGCAATAGACTCTAAAATCCAAAGAAAAGAAATACTGAAAGAAACCAGAACAAAGCAATATATTGTGCATGAAGAGAATAAATAACTGAATAAATAACATTGCAATGATGCATATATATATTCATTATTGCAAAATGATTTATTCATGTATATATCATGATAATAAATAACTTTGATTTTTATTACAACATTTCATTTATTTAGATAGACAACGTCGTGCTTTAGAAATAGTAAAAACAGGATTTATTTTCTTCATGCAAAACATATTAAATTTTTATTTTTGAGAATTTATTAAAAATAAAGTTAAATAAACCTACAAAAAAATATGTGAATGTTAAAATAACAGTGGGAAAAAAAAACTGTTGACATATATGAGATTCACCTGTTTCTGGACTGTTCTTATGAATTAAAATGTATGTCTTTAAAAATGAATAAATTGCAACAAAGTACACATACCTATCAATCTATTAAAATAAACAGAATCTGATAAGCTAAGGCAGTGTATTTGTGTATCAAACACTATGAGAAAATCTCAAATCCTTCCAATCTCAAAGTGAAACTGAAACTACAACATAATTCTACTCTCTTTATATATATATATATGCTTTAAAAGAGCATCAGGTCAAGCTGTTATGCTCTTAATGTACAATAAAATATGTTGTTTGTAAAGATAGCAGCTTCATTAAAGATCACCCCCACTTTACCCAACAGATATTTAAATACAGTACAAGTTTGAACAGACACACACGGAAATAAACCAAACCGAACACATTAACACCAAGGAAATGAAATAATCTCATAATCACTGGATTTATGGCACTGGCGGTGTTGTAGACAGTTCCATTATTTGTATGTAATTTCCAAAGTCGGTTCACAGTTTTGTCTTAAAGCGTCTTGTAGGTTCTAAAAATATATTTCTATATTTATAGATTGGGTTGTGTACCACAGTATTGTTGATGCTTTTCTGAAGTGTGGTATGTTCCAGCTCAGGCCTGGTTTCACAGTGCTTCAGAGTCGCTCAATCGTCCTCCCTGTGTTGAGACAAAGAGAAAACCTTCGTTTGAACAATCAAACACTGCTGCATTGCATCTTTTTTACAGCGCAGTTGACAAATACTTACCATGGCTTATTAAAACGTAGCTATTCCTGTAAAGTCACCTGGGGGGAAAAAAACAGAATTGAGCTTAAAATGGACTGAATTGCTTAAGTGTTCCTGTCTGTACCATGCTAAAATGACCTGATACCATATATAACACGGAAGGAATTTGGGCTAATAGTTGTGGCACATTGCATGCAGCACCCGTGGCAATATTTGTACAGATGCACGGTTAAAATGAACATCGTCTCGCCCCTCAAAAACAGGTGCTTGGAAGCAGCCTGGGGATAGGTTCATTACAATGAAATATCCATTTGATTTAATGGATATTTCATTTCTATTTCATCTAATTTCTACAGCAATTAAAAAGAAATAAAATTTGATGTACGATGCAGCGCACTCGTGACACACCGTTGGCATATTTCCCAGAACATTCATCCAAAGTTTGCTGCTTAAAAATGGCTTTGGGGCAGATGACAATATGGATGCGAATACAGAAACAGCAGAGATATTATTTATCTTTTCTAGGCGCCTTATCTTAAAAATATAAACCAATTGTTACATGTATGTATTTTTTAATTTAAAGGCAAAAATAATGCTGCTAAATGTAAAAGAAAAAAAAATGCATTAAAAATGTTCAGCAAGGCTGCATTTATTTGATCAAAAATATAGTAAAACACTATATGTGTGAAATATTTTTTACAATATAAGTTTACAATTTTTGTATTGCAATATATTTTAAAATTGTGTCCCATGATCCTTCAGAAATCATTCTAAAAATGCTGCTCAAGTAACATTTATTATTAATCAATGCTGAAAACAGTTGCTTTAAAAATATTTAAACTGCTTTAACAGCTGCTTCGTATTTTGTTGGAAAAAGTGAAACATTGTTTTCAGTATTCTTCGATCTTATTCTCACTGAATTAAAGGAATAGTTCACCCAAAATAGAAAATTCTATCACCATTCCATAATATTATTTTTCCTACTATGGAAGTCAGTGGTGACCGAAACAGCCTGGTTACAAACTTTTTCAAAATATCTTCCTTTGTGTTCGGCAGAACAAAGAAATTCATACAGGTCTAGAACTACTTAAGGGTGAGTAAATGACAGAATTTTCATTTTTGGGTGAACTATTCCTTTAAGATGCTCTAATTTTGTTACTGTTAAGCAGCATAACAATGCAAAGATTATAAATAGGAGAAAAACAATGACTAATGATGGTTGGTTTGGTCATTTGTGTGTTCTGGGACACGTATTAATTTGGACAGAAGCTGACCTTCTTTCTGCATTACTGTTTTATCTGCATTATCCCCTATAAGAAGGTTCTTTGGGTTTGTTTAATTGTCTCACCAGGACGTTCTTGTCCTGTTCCTGCGTGTGTCTGAGTCGTTCCTCCATCTTCAGCTCTCTGTTCAGCTGCTTTTCCAGATCGTGTCCATAGAAATCCCCAGACTCCAGCTTACCTGCTGCCCTATGAGACCAGAAACACTGTAAACATGTACCCAGGAGATCTGGACAACACATGATTCATCAGTTAACAGCAGCTGTTTTAGTCCAGTTTTTGTTACCCTGATCTTGAAGAGCTTCTGGAGTGAAGAACGTCTGATGTTGGGAACATGAGGTCAGAGATGCTGCCTGTTTCACTCCCCGCCTCTAAACATCATTAAAGGCTATGTTTGAGCATTATGACTTATTCTAGAATTCTAACGAAATATGTGTATAAATTCGATATTACCTGAGTTAAGTTCTTTCACCAGTGAAGACATTGTGTTGGTTATGGAGTCTGCAGCTACCAGGAGATCATTTCTTAAGTTCCTTCTGGAGCCTTTAATAAAGAAATAAAATGATTCAATATTTAATAATATTGAATAAATATATATGCATTTTCAATGTTGATAATAATTAGCAGCAAATCAGCATATTAGAATGATTTCTGAAGGACCATGTGACACTGAAGACTGAAGTAATGATGCTGAAATTCAGCGTTGCATCACAAAAATAAATTACACTTTACAATATATTCAGATATAAAACAGATATTTTAAATTGTAAAAATATTTCACAATTTTAAAGATGTTTGTTACCCTGAGCGAAGGCCTGCTGCACCTCTCCTCCCAGGCCCATGAGCGAGTCCTGAGGTGTCTGACTGGGTGTGGTATTGCCGGATGTTGATTGGACGGGCATAGGGATGGGTGTGGTATTGCCGGACACTGACTGGATGGATGTGTTGATTGTGTGGCTGGGGGAGGAGCGAGGGGAGGGGCCAGGGCCCTGGTTCTAGGAAACAAAAGAAGATTATCAGGAGATTGTACAAATGTAACTTAAAACCTGTGCTGTTATTTTTAATAAAGCAAAAAAATATTCAAAAATTATTTTCATTAATTGAACTAAAGCTGTGATTAAATAAAATATAAATGTCAGATGAAAGGATTATTTAATATGTACATTTTTAAGTTTAAATAATTACATGAAAATGTGAAATATTGCCTTGGCAACCAACTGAAAAAAAAAAAAAAAACTATTTGAAGTTGAAGTATTAATTTTATTTTATTTTTTTTAAACAAAATGTTACAAAATACCAAAAGTGAAAAAACACCAACTAAAATACATCAAAAGGCTAATTAAAAATATTCATAATACGATATGATAGTATATAAATAACACTGAATTAACATCAACTTCATCATAAAAATCCCACAATATAAATTGCCCATAGTGTTTGAATAAGCGACAAAACATACTAGTGCATATAAAATAAAAGTTTTTGTTTGCATAATATATGTGATTGTTCTGTGTACATTTATTATGTATATATAAATACACAAATACGGTAAATTATTTGAAAGTATTTAAATGTATTTACATGTTTATTCATATTCATATAATTTATATTATACATTTAATTTATAATATTTGATACATAAACAAAATTTATTCTGAAAAAAAAAATATATATATATATATATATATATAAATAAACACACATATACACACAGCACACATACATATATTATAATAAATAATTATAATAAATAAAAGCAAACAAAAACTTTATTTTGGATGCGATTGATTGCAAATCTTTGTAAATGAAATAATGATTAGCAAATTAATGAATAATAACAGACATTTCATAATGTCATTTCGCAGGTGTAATAAATAAATTGTTGCTTGTCTTAAATTTGATTGGTGTTATTGAAGGTCAAAAGAGCTTACAAGTCTTAATTTTTTTTTTTTTGCCAATCATTCATGTCTATAGCACAAACAGTGAGTTACACATCAACATGTGTTATTAGTATGTTCAAAAACTGATGAAGAGGAATTCAAATTAAAAGTATTAAAACTGACATGCTCAAATGTAATCTGTCTAACAGCATGCATTTATGTTGATTGCATTATGCTAAATCAATTAATGTAAGTTCTGGAAGCCAAAGACACAACCAACACAAAACATTTCACAAGTGTAATATTAGGAAGAACAAACATCATACAGTTAATCTCAAATCAGCTGAAGTATATTAACACGCAGTTTTGTTACTAGACTCTGAGACTTACAGCTCTTTTTAGCTCTTCTTCCTGTAGATGGAGCAGTTCAGCTCGTTAACATAGAACTTCTACATTCTGAATTAAATTGTGCCCTCTACATTTGTTGTGTTTGTGTGTTGTCTTCACCTTTAACAGAAGCATGAGCTGCTCTAGTTGGACCATGAGTTCTCGACGGCTCTCCTGAAGGGCCGACATCCTCTGCTCCAACTCCTCCTTCCTCTGCCTGAGACACAAACAGACAAAGAAAGCCACACTGTTATCAATACAACTTCAACATTAACCAAAAATGAATTGTGGATCCATAAACAACCTGATTTGTGACCCTATTTCCATGTGCTATTAACCACCACATTTATTAAATAAATCTAAAAAATACTATAAATTAGGTAATGGTGCAAACACACCCACACAATCAGTGCTAAAATAATTTGATCAATTAATCGTAGAGGCAAGCAAGGCCTGATTAAGTCAGTTTATGAATAAGATGCATAATGCCACATAACAGCCACAATTCACCCAATCTGTTTGTATCAGATGCCAAAGAAATGTCATTTATTATAATGAGTTGTGTAAAAATGTATAAAAACAACATAAAATAAAACAGATAAAAAGGAATATAAAAATATGAAATATAAAATTAATAAATAATCAATTTATAAATCAAATTTTTTAATACAATATATACAAAACTCATCCCTAAGAACCATACTCTATAACATAGTACTTGCAATAGGTTTAATTTACAGGTAAAAATTTAATTATATAGTTTTTATAAAAACCCTCTTTTATGTTTATTATGAAAATAGTAATAAAAACAACTTTTTTTGAATATTTTTGCTTTTGAACTGCAACAAACAAAAAAACTAATCACAAATCCTACAATCCTGCACAAGACAATACAATAATAAAAATTACAATGGGATAATAACAGAATATCATAGTTTACAGTGTAAAACCTCACTAAAAAAGAAATCTATCTGGTTTATCCCATAAAACAGAAAAAGGGTTTCAAAATTTTATGAAATACTTTACTTTTATTTCTTATTTTTCCAACGGTACAGTTTTTAACCTCAGATAACCATAGAATCATGGGAATAACAGAGTATCAGGATTTTCACTTCATTAATAAAAACACATTTATAAACCAAAACAAGTGCGTTAGGTATAAATATGATTTACCATAATATAAAAATCATATCATATTCTTAACTGAAGTGTTTGCAATAGACTATCAATAGGTAACAGGTAAAATCTAATTTCCATAAATAGAATAATGTTTCTCTTTTATAAACAAACTATATTGTTTATTATGGAAATAGTACTAAAATATAAACTGTATATATTTGTACTTGTATGTGTATGTGCAGTATTTATGTACAGTAGTCAACATTTGAAGTGGATCAAAAAGTTGTCCTAAGACAGGAATGCATTTTTGTTAAAGGTTTTGATCCACTTCAAATGTTGATTAGTGTATACACATAATAAATATCGTTTACCTGTTACCTACACATATATTATGTAAACAAAAACTTTTATTTTGGATGGGATTAATCACAATTAATCGTTTGACAGCACTAGTTTTTTTATAAAATGAACTAGTGTTTATTATGGAAATAGTAATAAAAACACATTTAGAAACCAAAACTACCACACAAAGCACTACCCTGATGAATTATTTAATATGATTCGCGTGCCAAAATATTATGTTACTACAATTAATATTGCTAGAATAAAACCACAGTAAACATTGGGAACTGAAAGACTACAGCTTATTTAAATATCTACGCTTGGCTCAAGTTCACCATTCAAATCTGAACGGGTGATGTCCACAAACAGGAAGGAGCCTCAGTGTTGCAAATTGCTTTTAAAGTGCTTTCACTCATTCAGGAGAAGAGCCATGGTCAGGTTACACTCACTTTCAATGCTGTCTATCTCGTAACCATCAGCGTCTGTTGTTCACCACGTCCGATCAGGTTTCAGGTTTGTGTCTGTGTGTGTGTGTGTGTGCAGGTGTCTACCTGAGCAGTCTCAGTTCAGCCAGTAACGTTGGGTTTTGTTGGCTTTTGTCTAATGGAGGCTGGGAAGCTTCTTCATGTTGTTGTCTCAGGCGTTGGATCTCTTGCAAAATCTCCCTGAAAACACACACAACATATTCACTTTAAGAATGCTAATTCAAAGTCACTGCACGATACTAAAATATTACTCAGACTCACTTGTTCTTGTTCTCCAGCTCAGCGATAAGTTGTCGTTGCTGTTTATTGGAGTCCAGACAGAGAGAGATGTCCGCCGGGACTCGGGTCTTCTGTTAACAGTTGTCAGGTTGTATATAAAGTTAATGAGTTTAAATTAATTTATTTGCACATATTCATAATAATTAAAGAAGAAGTGTGTAATATCTGTGGCAGCACAAGCTAAAATAATGACTGTTTTCAAACAGGTTTGCCCAACAATCCAATTGCCCATTGCATCAATCTATTAATGAAAAGGGGATATATAATTTATACAGTAGCAGAAAAAGTATGGCATTAATATTCTATGAATAATAGAATGTTTCTCTGATTGGCTGTCTTACCGGGGCAGCTCCATCAGCAGCCAATCGGGAGGCGTAACGGGCAATAAGGAAGTGCTCATCATCTTGGTTTTTACAGCTCTCTTGGAAACTATCAACCACAAAAAAGGGTGAAGCTGAGTCATTTTAATAGTTACTGGTTCAGAATGACAAAAGCACTTATTGTAACATGGTATATATATATATATATATATATATACCCACACTATCTATAGCAATTAGTAGCCTATGCAAAGCTCAAGCATAGATAGTAAACACACTAGCGGTTCAATCATTCATCCTGTACAAAGTTTTGTTGTTTTCTTGCACTAATCTTCATGTATGTGTGTGAACGCGCACACACACACACACACAGTATACACACATATGCATGAAGGACAGGGCTACAAAACTTTGTTGTGTGTTTTAAAACGCACATTTTTACCAACTGTATTTTTCTTTAAAAAAGGCAAACAAGTTTAAGGAAGTAAAAATAGCCTTTATGAATCAAAATAACATAATTTTAGAGAACTTATCCCCCAATACTGCCTTAATCACATAAACAAGAGCGCACATAAAGCACATTTCAGCATCTAAGCAAATCACGAAGACCACAGAGCCCCAGTTTTCCCCCCAAAAAAGGAGCAAAACAAGGATAATCATGATATTAGAAATACTTCCTTGGAAACACAACCATAGCTAAGGTGTTGCCTAATGAGAAAAGAAATGAAACATGTAGCCAAAGATAACAGGTTCATTTAGACATACTGGTGACTCGGAGATCCATTATAATCAGGTCCTTGTTTAAAAACCAGTTGCCAAGCTGAAAATGGATAACTGCATTTCTGGTTTTGCACATCAAATTGACACAAATATTCCAAAAAATGACATGCCAATAGAGTTCATAATGTTTGTCTTTAGAATTAGAGGGCAAATTAGAGTTTTGGATGAATTCATTGAAGTCAGCAGTATTTATTACAAACAAGGGATGCTATTAATAGTTATTATTTTGAACTATTATGTTCATACATTTGGTGCAATAGAGCGCTACAGAGAACTTCGGTTATAGATGTTTTTTTTTAATTATTATTAATTTTCACCATAGCCAATTAAAAATCCATGAACCCAACCAATATGCTCTCAAGAGAATGTAGGAAACATGTGATTGTAGCAAACATGCATGAAAAAAAGAGTACATACAAATGCAATATTAAGGGGGAATCTCATCCCAAGAATTTGATATTTATAGATTTATCTGAAATATTATTGCATTGCCAACTTGCATTTTATCACTTTTCGCATTTCATAGGAATTAAACCCATAACTATCTACTTACAAGAATTCTGCATGAAGAATGACATAATTAAAATAAAATATAAATATATAGATTATTAGTCAATGAGATTAAAACAATTTCATGCATTTATAAAACCTATATTTTACAACATCAACTCCTCTGACCCTCAGAGCTCATGGTAGTTCTGTACTGTAAGGTTAATACGGTCTCTTTCTATGGCTTCCGGACAGCTGCGCTCTATGGCAGTGAAATGTAATATGTTTAACACAGAGTAAATACACTGCTTAAACACAACAAAAGCCTAGCCAGTTAGCAAGCGGCAAACATAAGACAGCACTGTGGCCAGAATAGTCACCATCCCACATCTGGTGTCCTTTCTACAATGCACAGATTATATTAGATGCATTTAAACTGTGCAAAAACCTCCATTGTTTCCTCAAATGATAGTTTGACCTTAACACTGAATTCTGGGTATTGCCAGACTGACATGGTGACCTTTGAGCTCTAAAAAAAACAGATTAGGAAGAAAACCGCCACAGCAACCTTAGCAGATCCACAGCTCACACTAACCATGAACGGTCCTTTCGGAGGAGATTCACATAAAGTCCAATAAGTATGTGCTCATCAGCGAGCCTATCCGCAATATCGAGGCTGTACTGAACCCTGAAACCATGTTTCACAAACACAGATGAGAGGAAAAATAATGGGGTCTAAAAAACATCTTCTCATCTTCTTTTGATTCCACTGTACAATTACGTATTATTTGAATGCATTAATAATAATACAGAATGCAAATAAACTCTAGTTAGAGTTGAGATGACATATTTAAAGGAATAGTTGAACTTTTGCTGAAAATGTAAAGGCCATCCAAGATGTAGATGAGTTTGTTTCTTCATCAGAAAAAAAAAAAAAAATTAGCATCACATGTTCACCAATGGACCTTGTGCAGTGAATGGGTGCCGTCAGAATGAGAGTCCAAACACCTGGATTTGTTTCTTACATACATGTTGCTTTTCACTTGACAAGAAGATAATTACAGGACTGGATTATTGTGATGTTTTTATCATTCTCATTCTGACGGCACCCATTCACTGCAGAGGATCTATTGGTGAGAAAGTCATGTAATGCTAAATTTCACCAAATCTTTTCCGATGAAAAAACTCATCTACATCTTGGATGGCCTGAGGGTGAGTAAGTTTTCAGCTATTTTTTTATTTTTGGGTGAACTATTCCTTTAACTTGATGCAAATTGAAAAATGGACCTTTTTCACATTTCCAGGTTTTTCAGCAGCGGAAGTCATCATAGTTGGGTTTACTTGAAGAATAGTGAATGGGAGAATACCACAAATATATTTTTCTCATTCCCATTTGCTTAAATAGCAAAAGAAAAACTCTACTCTAGTGTTTACACGACTTTCAATAAAAGGAAAAAAATTGAGAGACTGATAACGTCAGTCAGAAGAGCGAACGTTGTCAAATTTACCGTCCCTCCCATAGAAGCTGCATTAGAAACACCCTCACAATACCATAAACTATTTTTTATCATTTGATATATAAAAAAGAAGGTAATATAATACAAAGAATAGTGTTATAAATGTACATACAGTCTTGTGAAAAGGGTCCATTGGGTTGTGAGGGAAGCAAGTCCAATCCAAATGAGTCTTTTATAAATTTGCAATGGATAAAGGACATATTCTCAACATTTTTTTTGTCTGAACCAAAGCTAATCAGGGACAAAACCTTACAACCCCTTAAACGGGTTGTACTTCAATCCCTCACAGCTTTGTTTTCACTTGCATCTACTCAAAAAAAGTCCTTTGTATCCCATTACAAGATGATCTTTAATCCTTGTTATTCCTTTGCACGCTTATTGCGCTTACAACAGATAATAGTGACATTATTTCATCCAAGTTGACTTACCCTTTTCCTTTTAAAAGATCTGGGGCCGTCCGGGAAAACAGCTTCATCTGCTTTGTCTCATCATGAGCACCTCTTTTTACCCGTAAAATGAGACATACCACAAAGGGATCAGAACATGTTTACAGCAGTTACTGTATTTTAGTAGCATTTATATTAACGCTGGAAAATTATTAATAGCGATTAATCACATCCAAAAGAAAGGTTTTTGTTTACATATTGTTGTGTGTGTACTGTGTATTTTTATTATGTATATATACACACATACAGTATATATTGAGCATATTAACATGTATATACATTTATATTCTTTTATTACATATAAATGTTTAATATATAGACATAACATATTGTTTTTAAATATAAAAATGTGTTTGTATTTATATGTATACAATAAGTATGCACAGTATACACACATATATTATGTAAACAAAAACTTTTCTTTTGGATGCAATTAAACACGATTTAAAAAAACACAAATACTATAAAATTTACTAATATTTTGATTTACCTTTTTTTCGTATTAATTTGAGTAATTTTGGTACTTCAGCGTATTTATTTCAGTCAGTTACTAAGAAAATATTTCTAATTTTCATTTAAGTATACAATATTTATAATCTATTCTATTTCAGTTTTTTAAAATAAAATAATAATAATAATAAATAAAATAAAATTTAAAATAATAACTTTTTTTTAGTTTAATAGCACTTATAGAGGCTAGAATGCTGTTTGATACCTGTAAACATACTCCTACCGAAAGCATCGTACAGTAACAGACTCACATTTTGCTGGAGTAAGGGTTTCCTGAGGAAGGCATGGAGTGAGAGAGTATGTATTCATTTCCACCGGTCATGGGTCTGGGAGGCCTGCAGCAAACGAAACCAATAATTGAGGCACTGCGATAAAAGTGTGTCAGTGTGTCTGTCTGCATAGTGTCAAACATATCAGTGTCTAAGATCCATTTTCGCCATCCAAATATTGTGAAATCATAAAACATATGAGAATATATAACTCTTCACTTCACTTTACTTACCATGTGTCCCTGTTTCGAAGCATAAAACCAAAAACACAAGGCAGGACAATGTTAGCATGCACAATTTATGTTACATTCTGTTTAATACAGAAAGTCATTTTAGGATTATTCAAGCAAAATGTGCTGGATATGGTGATATTATAGTGATATATGGAGTTTACATACACAACATGAGTGAGGTTGAGCGGTTTCTCAGGCGTTTCAGAGAACATCGGGTAAGGAGGCTCTCGATTGGAGGCACAACTCAGAGATTTGCTGAGAGCATCTGACAACTTCTTAGCTGGAGATTTCTGGACAAAAATGAAACAATATTTATGAAAATATACATGAATATGTTTAAATGGAGCCATATTATGAAAAACAGGATTTTCTTGCTCTTTTTAAATAAATACAAATGTTACTCATAAAATATCATAAGAGTGATTACTTACATATAGAGGTCTTAAAGGTACAGTAACAAATAATACATTTAATTATGATAGTCAGAGACAGGGTGGAAAATGGTCATGTAAAATTATTTATTTACCTTTTTTTTTAAATGCTGTGTAAAATAAGTGCGTGGAGGTTTTTTTAGCAATTTTTGCATATTTAATTTGTCAGCTGTTTGAAATCTGTCTGATTTTTTAAATAAATGAATACTTTTATCCAGCAGATATACATTATATTGCTCAAATGTGACAGTAAAGACATTTATAACTTTACAAAACATTTATATTTCAAATAATTGCTGTTCTTTTGAACCTTCAATCATCAGAAACATTTTTTATAAATTAAGTTTCATTAAATTTATTTTGCCCAGCAAATCAGCATTTTATGATTTCTGAAGGATCATGTGAGACATTTTACAACATATTCAAATAGAAAACAGTTCATTTAAATTGCAATAATATTTCACAATATTCCTGTTTTTACTGTATTTTTGATCAAATAAATGTAGCCTTGCTGAGCGTTTCTTTTAAAAAACACAAAGAAAATCTTTGAGTACAATCTAAAAGTAAAGTAAAGTAAAGTAAAATAAATGCTTCCAAAGCTGCAAATTCAATGCTCAAAGTTCAAATTAGAAGTAGTGTAAAGGCATAAAGTGATTTGACTGTGGTTTCTGGCATACGTTGTCAAAGGCTAAAGGCTGTTTGGAAGACAAGACTCGTGCCGTCACTGACACTTACTCACAGTCACGTTCCCACATGGCCGTTCACCTACCCATGACATGTACTCCTTCATCTGGTGCTGGTTGCTATGGCTGCCCGAGGCATGGCCCCTCCAGAAACACTCTTGGCAGAGTTGGTAATTATCACATTGTTGGCAACGGTAGCGGAATCCCATCATGCTCTGGCTGTGGCAGTAGGAGCACTCCACAGGATGGAAGACTAGAGAAGAGAGGATCAAAATCAAGTCAACATTACTAATTGAACGCTGTCACAATATTAGTCATTCATTTAGGTTATGAATGGCTAAAGGAAGTACAAACGTATCTCTAAGCCTACGTATGGTTTGCTACAAAAATGAAATAAACATGCTTCAAGCGCACCGTTCTCAACATTTGCCAGCCGATGCATCAGCGGTAACCAAACCAGACACTGAGGAGGAGGATCCGACATGAACGTGTCAAGAAACACATTGAGCGAGACCTTTTTCTGCGGAAGGACAGCAGTTAGTAAACAAATGAGTCAATAAATACCATGTGCTTACAGGAGAAAAACAATTTAGCTTTTTACATTTTCTAAGAAATTGTTAATGGTGTTGACTGCAAGGATGCTGCTATCTGCAACTGGGTTTTGCTTACTTTTAAAGTCTTGCTTGCTGTGAAACTTTTCACATGTTTTATTGTCCTCCATGCAACAAAAAAAGTACACTAACATTCAAAGGTAAAAGATAATTTAATGTTTTTTTAAAAGTCTTTTATTCTCACCGAGGCTACATTTATTTGATTAAACATGCAGTAAAAATATTAATAGTATGAAAAATTATTAGAATTTAAAATAAGTGTTTTCTATGAATATATATTGTAAAATGTAATATTCCTGAGATGCAAATCTGAATTTCCAGCATCATTACTCTAGTCTTCAGTGATGCTTCAGAACAATTAATCCCATCCAAAATAAGTTTTTGTTTACATAATATATGTGTGTGTATACTGTGAATATTTATTATGTAAATATAAATACAAACACATGCATGTATACATTTAAGAAAAATTTGTTATGTTTATATATTTAATATATTTATATATATAATAATATAATATACTGCTTGTGTGTGTATTTATATATACATAATAAATATATACAGTACATTTACATATATTGTGTAAACAAAAACTTATATTTTGGATGCGATCAATCGCAACTAATCATTTGACAGCACTTACTAGAAATGTCTTTAGTGTTGTCAATTTAATGTATCCTTGTTGAATAATTATTAATTATGAATCATTATTCATTTAAATACTAATAAAAATAAATAAATAAATAAATATCTCAATATTTAATGGTTGTGTCCGACAGCTCAAATAAATAAGAAATTATTTTAAAAGTCATATCAAACCTCTTGTGAAAAGCAGGTTCTTGTGGACTGCTCAGTGTAGCCAAAAGATGGTCCCTCAAAAACCGTCATGGGCAGTTTCAGTACCTCTCTTAGGAACTGGTCAAACTGTGAGTATATCATCACTCCGTTTGGGTCTGATATCTGTGAAAATACATCTTGAGGAAAAAAGACAAGCAATCAATTTATTGTATTTTTTTTTTAAATAAAATGTTATACTAGATCCAGATAGTGTAGGAAACTACTTCTTTATTGTACACAATATTTAACATCTAGAAATGTGTATTACATCACTGAAATATCTGCATATGCGCTACTGTTAAATTTATTTTATTTTTTATTTTTCATTCAGCAAGGACACATTAAATTTATCAAAAGTGACAGCAAAGACACTGCTACAAATTCAAGTTCTTTTCATACATCACAAAATTCCAAAAGAATCTTACCAACCCCAAACTTTTGAACTGTTTTTAAGTCTAAAGTGTCATTATGATTCAACAGAAATGAGATGAGAAGTTTAAGCTACACTGACAAGGTCATGAGAGGCGAATATGCCTCATGGTTAGAAGTGACTTTCAAGTAATGACAGCTGCTCTGACCTTTAAAATGATGATAGAATGATTAATCGAGTCCATTCACTTAAACACCCATTAATCAGCATCAAACCATTGAACGCATATCAGTTCAAAGGCAAATCCAAAGTGAAACTCACATCTTAGTTTGTCCATAATCTTCCCTCCACAGAGAGCAGCCAGGGCCATCTTCACCACAAAAACCGAGATCTTTCCCACTCCTTCCCTAGAAAAGACACAACTGTCAACTAACACATTTAGATGGTCACATATAGCAATCAATTATGATTCATATGATTATGAAGAGACCCCATGAAAGCTTTCATATAGAGGAGATGAAGCATCTTTTTACTTTCTACTCTATTTTCAGAAACGTCAATACTATATGTCATACATTCAGACAGATTCAAGGCAACTGAAGGGTTTCTTACGGGTCGTAGGCTGCTAACAGGAAGTTGAGGAGGTACGAGATGGACTGGTCTACATTGATCTGGTGGGTTGTGGGCAAGCGCTTGTTTAGCTGGTAAAAGATGGTGGACAGTATTGCTTGCAAATGTGACACAGAGAACTCTGTGTTGAGGTCCATGGAGTTGAGTCTGTTTTCTCTGAAAACCTCGATTATATTCCAGATATCCACCAAATGCACTGCAAGAAGATGGCAAATGGAATTACATAATTTCCAAAACATAAAATTATTGTAAATACCAAATGACGCAATGTGACACCTGCATACTTACAATTGCACCTCTTCTGAATGAATCTCAGCTTGCAAGCCGTCCTGTATGTGGATAATCTGATAGAGTCCAGATCTAGTGCACCTGTGAGAGGAAAACATCACATCTAAAATAAGTTTTTGTTACATAATGTACCATGTAAGTATGTGCACTGTGTCTATTTATTATGTATATATAAATACACTCACATGCATAAATATTTCAGAAAAAAATATGTTATGCTTTTGCTAATAAATATATTCATTTATAATATAAATTATATGACTATAAATATAGACCAGTGCTGTCAAACGATTAATAGGGATTAATCGCATCCAAAAGAAAAGTTTTTGTTTACGTAATATATTTGTGTGTACTATTTATTTATTACATATATAAAACACACAGTACACATATTATGTAAACAAAAACCTTTATTTAGAATGTGATTAATCACGATTAATTGTTAAACAGCACTAATATAGACATGTAAATTAATGTAAATACTTTGAAAATACATACTGTATGTGTGTGTATTTATACATAATAAATATCCATTTAGAGAACCGTTGACATGACTACCATTCAAAAAGTTGGGGGTCGGCAAGAACAGCATTCATTTGAAATAGAGATGTTTTATAACATTATAAATCTCTTTACTGTGACTTCTGAGCAATTTAATGTATCTTTGACGAATAAAAGTATTAATTTCTTTAAACGTGTCAACATGTTTACCATCATATCATAGCTTGAGTATGAGAAAAAAACATAGAAATACATACGCATTTCAGCAAACAGTTGTCTTCTGTCTGCCATGGCGCTGCTGTTGCGGCCTGACTCTTCAATCATTCTGTGAAACATCACACATACAGAAAACAAAAGGACAGTGTGACAGGAATCCCACAGCTGTGAAGGCAAACTGGGCTGCAAACAGACCTTTTGACGAATTAGTATTCAGATTTGCACAAAGATAATTAACTATTATTGTGGGTAAAACAACATCTATAAGGCATTACACCGTTTTGCAAACTATCCAAGCTGCAGCTGCCTAATTTGATTTGCTTCTATCAAAGAACAGAGGAATTTGCAACAAAAGTTTGACTGGACACACAACATTTGACGTCAACAACAAAAGATACGGGAAGAATTGTATCCTCCCTTTTAAAAGCTGATAATAAAAAGCTTTTTTTTCCCCAACTATACACAATTATATTCATAATTTGTACTATTTTTACCATTGTGTTTTCCTTCTGTCTGCGGCTCTACCAGAATAGACCTGTGGCCCACCTCTGTCCTAATATAAGAACATGTTCATTGATGTAATTCATGTGTTTATCTCCCTTTCTTCTTCCACAGAGAACTTTTGTTATGATTCACTTTACAGACAGTAACAGGGTTTGTGACCTTGATAAAAATAACATTTAGAAGATCACTGCCGTGTGACATTCAGTGCAATACTGTCTTATTTTACCAAGGAAACAACAGCATCTAGTACAACAAATATAGAGCAATTCAATTCTGATTTCAAAGTCTTGACTTTGAAATTGTACCAAAAAAATGGCATTACCAAGTTTTTGGTCAATTTTGGTACAATGGTAATTCCTTGGAATACTTCATGTAAATATGTATATGATAAACAGGGTAATCCTTCATAATGACGGTATATAAAAATCACTGAAACAGTATTTTTTTTGTATTTATTTTAAAAATGTTTTGCATTAATTTTGTTGTATTTACAATATTTTAAAGTAGATTTGTACACTCTGGGGTCAGTATTTTTTTAACGTTCGCAAAATAAGTCTCTATGCTCAGGAAGACTGAGCGTTTTTTATTTAAAAACACAGTAAAACAGTAAGATTGTGAAATATTATAATTTAAAACAACTGTTTTGTATCATTCTAATAATGCTGATTTGCTGCTCAAAACTCATGCTGCTTAGTATTTTTGTGGAAAAATTTTAGAAATGCAACCAATGTCTTGGTAAATAGTTTTTTACCATCACAACATGCACTAAAGATTGCATTTTATACAGACTGACAACATTTGCTTATAATTTGCTCTGATGAAGCCGTAAAAAAAAGGTTTTCCCTCCTCTTTAAACCTGGATTAAACTGTGAAGTTGATCTAATAGAGAAGTTAAACTCCCTCCTTCACAAAGCTTTTAATGCTCAATTAACTTTAAGGAATGTTCAATCACAATCCCAGAGATCCAAGAGTTCAGCACAACACAGGGACAAAGCGTTACACATCCAGCCATCGATATCAAATTCACCTGCGGATGTGAAAAATATCCAGAATGCACTGCAAAAAAATGAATCCATCAGTAATGTGACACTAATCTACCCTATTGAACTCACATCAGAGATAAACAAGCCGCCACAGCGTAATTAAGCGTAATTTAGTGTTTTGGTTCACTGTTTCAATGCTGCATCTATCATGTTAAATCAAATGGAAGAGATCTAAACAAACCAATGCTATAAAAAGAGCCACAGAAATAAACAAAACAAAGCAAATACCCTTCGGAAAGCACCATGGTCCTCTTCTCGCTTACTTATGAGCGACCACAACGAGTCCACAACTTTTAATAACGCTTTCGTCAGGTCGAAACACAACAAAAGCGGCCCATAGAGTTCTTGGCAGCCGGCTGAAATAAGAGCCCGTCAGGATCCAGCATGTGTCGCCTCTATCTTTAACTTCCAATGAGCGAGGCTCACATTCTTGTTGGGCTTAGACGGCTGGTTCAGATCTGGTTGCAACTTTGTACCATCTCCTAACCCTAGGCCTGGTCCCGTATGAAGGGGCCTGAGGAGTTGTTTGCAGTTTAAAGACTCTCTGTGTGAAATTATTAGGCAAAATGATGAGGCTACGCAAGAATGGCTCGCTAGAGAGGACTGTAATTCAAGCCCTCTAATGGGACATTTCTAGAGAGATCCCATATTTCACACAGTCGGTCTTCTAATCTTTTTCCCTCTCTCTTTCTCCTTTTATTGTGGCTCTGGGATCTCCGAGCCTATAAATATCCTTTTGGACAGTCGGTGGCATCCAGGCATTTTGAGCCCGACTCCATTTTTTGTCACTCTCAGTGGGTGATTTATTTAACATGGCAGGTTGAATGAAAAACATGAAATTGTGCTTTTCGATTTGGCTCGCTCTTGAAGTCGCCTGGCATATAAGAGGTGCAGATCTGACCTGGAGGACAAAGTCATGTTCTACATAAAGCAGCTGTTCGGAGTATCTTCACAGAGTAATTAGCGCTGGATTACTCGCATTAAACCGTCTGTGGGAGTAACTGATAGCAGCTAATGCTATTGGATTTTTCCAAAACCACATAATGCATCTATTTGAGAAACGCCATTGCTAGATAACAGACAGAGCTGACATTAATACAGGCTAAAATGGAATATCTTTATGTTACATATAATAAAATACATATATATATATAAGCTATTTATGCATTTTACATGCAGTTAAATATGCAAATTATGGAAATATCAATCAATTCCAAAGTCCCAATGCAAAGAGATTTTGTTTACTTTTGCACGTTTAGTCCTGTCTTGGGTTGCTGTGAAAGCTGTGAATTGGATTCCATGAGAACTCTATCCACAGCAAAGTGAACCATTACTCAAGCTAACTGCTTTTTCCACCAATCAGACACAGTAACTGCCCGTATGCTCTCATTGTCATGGTACTGCCATGAAGCAGCACAGAACTCTGGGTAAAGTCTCCCAGCCCATTCAGACCGTGATTTACACGTAGCCGTCGTTCTAACTCATCTCCACTTGTTTTATGCATCTGGTTAGATGAATTAATATAATGATGCACTTCAAAAACAACATGCAGTCTATTTATGTACCATTTATATGGTAGCAAATTCTAAAATTACTTTAGATTGGCTTTCTGTGCATGCAGACCCTAATATAACACATTTTCCAAATGTCTTATTATTCGAATTTCACTTAAAGTACAGAAAATGCATATCAAATGCCAACAATGCTTATGTTTACAATGTAAAGGCCATTTGTAAGATAAGTATTTACTAACCTAGTGAAATATTATGAGATATAAACGTAAACACACTCACTGCATCCTTATCCAAATGCATGCAAATGTATAAATAGACTATGCATGCAGAAATAAGCAGAATCTATGAGTATATCACAAAAATGCATACAGTTATATATCATAGTTCTGGCACTGCAGCTGATGATTTAGGACATGATGTACCAGATACACACTATTAATATCATACTTGCAGAGTCTGCATCATGCCTGTTGGTAGTACACTGTGGAGCGTTCACAATGAAGAGAGAGAGGCGTCTGGAGCTCTGTGCACTTGCTACTCACCAAACGCCTGTCATCGCCAAAACGGGTTTCAATTCAGCTCCTCTGCGTTCACTGAAGCCCATCTGCGCTGGAACGACGCGCTTTATCGACGACGATGTCAGCGTTTGAATACAAAAGTCTGTTTTCGTTCGCATAAGACTCGCAGAGAGCGCCGCGGATCTCAGACCTCTGCTGCTCATTTGCTTTGATGTGACGTAATGCGCCTCTCGCGATGACGTAATGCGGAATCTCTCCACTCAACACAGCCACTCTGCGGAAAAAAATAGTAAATATTAATAAAATGTGTTTTTCTTGATTTGATGTGGCAAAATGTCATGAGCAAATCAAAAACATAAAAAAAAAATTAATCTATGTATTATAGCCTAAATATTAAAAATGTAAAAAAAAAAAACTATAATAATTTGCTCTTATTTAATTTACTTTCTCTCTAAAATTGATATGTTATGTATATATAATCACATTTTTCCATTTATTTATTTATTTTACATTTTTTGGGGGGGGGTTATTTTATTAATTTATTTTTTTCACTGGCGCAATGATCCTAAAACTTTTCATCAGACCCGGAATAAACTTGATACGTGACTGCATTCGCTATTCAACATCAAAACCTTCGCAACCCTGAAAGGCTTTTTTCACTTTCTCAGTTTTGTCTATTGTGTCAGTGGTGAATGAAGGCCTCCCTGTTGCCTAGTAACCGCGCGCACGGTGAAAGCTGGGGGCTGGAAACAAAGTATGAAACAGGCCGCGACGTGACACAATGCCGAGATATGTGTCAACATTTATCATATCGCGCTTGATGGGTCAAAAATACAATAAATATCATTCATGGCTCAACGTTCTGCGCTTTAGCAGCGAATATTGTAAGTATTGAGAGCGTCAATCACCGTCAAACCTGTTGTGTTGCTGTACTAGTCAGCTGATACTTGCGACTATTAACCCTGTTTAACCTGCCTTCATTACTAATTAACTTAAGATAAGAGTATTCATTTTATGCAGGCGGTGGTTAAAGAGCTGTTTTGATTAATGTCAATGACACAACACCAACGTATGATCTTACAGAGAGCCAGTGTTTACCACATAAAAATCTTTACTTTTTTTTAATAATAAAAATCAAAGTACCGAAGTAATGCATTTTGATATCAAGCTTAGAAAAGATAGGTTGTGATAGTATCTGATCATTGTTTGTTGACTGATACATTCAATCATTGATTTTGATTCTCAGAGATGTTTTTTGAGAGATGCCTGACATAAAGTTACTCAAGATTCCTTCAAGTGAAGGAGCATTCTTACAAGGTAAAGTACAATCATGTTTACCAATGTTGTCTTGATATATATTCCCAAACCAGTGTGCTTATTGTCACAGCACACAAAAAAAAAAATATATATATATATATATTCATTTTTTAATTTATAT
>JAUMHE010000082.1:14970116-14980753 GCA_032359235.1 Enteromius mattozi
AAAACACATACATGCAATAGCAGGATAACAAATAATTAAATTCAACAAAGTTGTTTGTTCACTTGGATAAAAAGCCCACCCTTTTTATTCTGTATGCTGTTTCCCTCTTAAATATCAGATTATGAATATAAAATGGATTGTGCATGTCATTTTATGCTGACCTTTAAAGGAATAGTTCACCCTAAAATGAAAATTTGCTGAACATTTACTCACCCTCAGGCCATCCAAGATGTAGATGAGTTTGTTTCTTCATTGGAACAGATTTGGAGAAATGTAGCATTACATCACTTCCTCAGCAATGGATACTTTGCAGTGAATCGGTGCCGTCAGAATAAAAGTCCAAGCTGATAAAAACGTCAATTTACATCTTAATGATGTATTTGTTTCTTATAAACATGCATTTTTGCTTAATTGGTGGACTAGAGTGGTGTGAATTATTGTTTTTATCAGCTTTATCAGAACTCTCATTCTGACGGCACCCATTCAAGTGATGTAATACATTTCACCAAATCTGTTCCATTGAAGAAACAAACTCATCTATATCTTGGGTAGCCCCAAGAGTAAATTCTAAGCAACTTCTATTTTTTGTGGGCGAACTCTTCCTTTAAAATGACTCAATGTGAGGTCTCGTGATCTCTGTGATCAAAGTCAGTTTTACGTTTCAGAGCAGGGAGAGATGGTTAGCTCCAGCAGGCGTCGCAGCTGTGCTCTGGTTAACACTCCAGCACCATGTGTGAACAAAGCAGTGGCTCACATCCAGGAACTAAAGTCCAAACTGGAAAACTGGGGCCAACAGGTATATCAAACATGACCCGAAGATGGATTGTATTATTTTATACCATCACTGACCAAGACACAACCACACTAATTCAAGCCATAGATCAAAACCAATACCACACAGATCAAACCCAGATTGAGCTCACAGTTATATGGGTTAAATCACATGTTATTTTATTTTATTTTTTTACTCTCATATTACATAATGAATGAATAATGAATGTCTCTTGTCTTCTAGGGTGATAATGCTCAGCATGAAACTGCACATGAAAACAACCACAGTATCATTTGGAAGTAAGCCATAAAGCATTATAGATTTTCCACATCACATACTGTACATCAGTTGTAACCATTTTTCCAGTAAGATAGCATGTATGGTCAGCAGTTTTTATTGCTTTATACCTATTATATAGTATGTGGGCTCTAACATATCTTCAGAAAATAAATGAAATATAATGAAAAGTCTAATTTAATAATTTTTCTTTTGTGTTTTTAGATGTGTTTCTGCTGATGCCAAAAATACAGAGCTGTGTATTGAAGGAATGGGGCTTTATGCACAAGGTATTGAATTTCCTTAATATTTTGGTTATAATTTTCTTTACATAGTGGGGATTTGAACAAACCTGTAACACTTCAATACTTAACTATTTATATATGATCATATTAATTAATATTATTAAGATCACTTCTCATTTTAGTATCAAGTTTGAATAATTTTGCTGTGCATTCTGTTAGTTTTGATTTCTATTTATCTTTCATTTATTATCATTTAAGTTTTAGTTCTAGTAATTTTTAATATTTCGGCTTAGTTGACCAGGGAACAAATTTTTGTTTATATGTTACATTTTCATTCCAGCTTAATTTGAATTAACCAAAAATATTTTAATAGTTTTACTTGTAGTTTTAGATAACAATTAAAGCATTATAATAATAATAACAATAATTTCTTCATTTGTAAATAGACAGTGGAGTGTTGACATCTCTCTGGACAGAGACCACAGATGTCCTGATAGAGGTGATGAGTTTGATCGAGCGTCTTGAGTTGGACCGGAGAGATGCAGAGAAGGCTCTGCAGGAAGAAAAGGAAAAAGCAAAGAAACTTTCAGGGAAACTTGACAGCCTCTGTCTCTGGAAGCAAAATGAGTTTCCTATAGCAATGCAGAAAGGTCAGACTGGATATTGATTACTACATGCAATTTATGTTCAAACTGTTTTTTCCAGCACCAACATTTTACTTCAAGCCCAGTAATATGGCAATAAAGAGTCTATTCTATTCCATTCTATTCTATTACAATGTACAGCACAAAAATATTCAGCAAGGTAATCAAAAACACAAGAATGCTGAATATTAAGGAATTTATATTCAGTCAAATAAAGTACAATGTTAAAGGCATTAAAATACAATATAAAAGCTAAAAATAATTACATTTTACTAATTTGATTAGTTTAAATTGATGCACTAACATTTCGAAAAACTTAAATACAAGTTCATAAAAGCTAAGCAGACATTTTCTAAAAAACAAAAAATAATGGTAATAACACTGCTTTGTTGACATTTTCTATTGAGATAGGAAGTTGGGGCAGCATAATGACTGCTATCTTTTTATTTTTGCATAACAATTCAATTATGTAAATTATATGATTGAATTAGGAAGGTATGATTCCTATCATGTTATTGTAAAATTCTGTCATCATTTACTCACCCTTACGTTGTTTAAAACTTGAATGAGTTTTCTATTGAGCACAAAAGAAGATATTTTGAAAAATGTTGGTAATCAAACAGCTGATGGTAGCCATTGACTTTTAGCATATTTTTCCCCATACATTAGAAGTCAATGGCTACCGTCAGCTGTATTTTCATCATTAATTAAATAAGGACAGAAGTATAATTTTTAAGTGGATTAGCTTTTTAATGAATAAAAAATTTGTGAATGACTCAGACTCTAAAACAGCTCATTCATATTTTGGTCCTAGAAAAGCAAGGCATGTATATTAAAAAAAAATACTTTTAGGAGAACACAAGCATATAGATGACTCAAGCTATGAATTGAATATCACAAAACTTATGCTACAAGGTCTTTAAAAAAGTTTGATTACTAAAATAATCTCTTTTCTGCTCCATCCTTGACTTTTCCCATCTGTTTGTGTTATATTTGCACGGTCAGAGCGTGAAGCCTGCAGCACAGACATCGCCGAGCTGACGTGGCAACTGAAAATGAGGAGAGATCAGCTGCCGCAGGTGAGAGACAGGCTGACCCACACGGAGGTGCTGAACCGACGTCTGAAGGAGGATATCGATTTTATGAGGAAACACGGGCCGCTTGTTCACGAGAGACTCCAGCTGGAGAGTGAAATCATGAAGCAGATCCGAACAGCACAAAGCGAGGTGTGTTTACTGCGAAACCTGTTTGTTGGCTTGTTTAGAGGACCTGAAATCAATAAGACAAAACCAAAGAGAAGAAGCGGTGTAGGTCTAACTAAAAGAGTCCAGAACGTACTACAGGAGTGCAGCAGTGACCACCTACTTTTTCCAGTTTATTTTCTCTGCACATGGATTCTCAAAGAATTCATAAATTAAAAGTGTTAAACTTAAGTATTATAAAATTGTCGAAAAATGTTCTTACATTTTTTGTGAATGAACTACTCACTGTGTTATTTTGGTATTATTTATATACTATTGTAGTATTTTTTGAATTAGCTTAAATTTCTATATTTAAATAAAATTTTAGTGAAAATTATACAAATTAAATTAATATTTAAAACTTAATATTTACATTCATTAGAATATTTAATTTTATTCCTGCTTTCAGTTAACTAAAACTATTTTTGAATCATTTAATTTATGGTTTACAATAATGAGACTGACACAAGTCTCTAATAATCAAATACATTATATTTGAAATGTTTTCCTACACATTTAAACACATGCAAATGTAAAAGTTTAAGGAAACAACCATAAGAAATGTCAAATGTATTTTTTTAAGTCAAAATTGTACTGACTTCTACCGAAGCATAAAAAAAGGTACATAACTTTGGAGTTATTGTCTATTTTGGGATGCGGTTTTTACCATTGAGCCATATTGCCATGATAAATTGTCTGACTGTTATATTCATTCATAAAGACATTGTCATAAATGTTCCTTTAGGCCAGGGAGACATTTTCAAACATCTCTCAGAAGCTAAAGAGTCTTCAGGAGGAGCTTAAAAATGAGGAATTCAGAGCAGCTCTTAGGAAAGGAGAAATGAACAAAGAAATGGAAACGATCAGAAATCATCTGAGTGACAAGCAGTGAGTCCGTTTTTATCTTCTGGATACTAACATCAGGCCTGTTTTATTTCAGTTCACTCGTGTTATATCATTCCAGACAGAAGGTGTCACTAAAATGCTGTTCTCTCCGTCTTCACAGTTTAATTCCAATCCATCACTGTATAGCCAGGTTTTAATATCAATATATACTATATATATATATATAAAATATTTTTTTTTATTCAAAATCAATGATTTTGTAACACATTCTACTGATGTAAATGACTTTATAATTCATGTTATCTTTATTTAAAGGTTGCACTGGACATTTTTGTTCTTTACTAATAACCTACATTTACAGTACATCGTACTTTTATTTCTCAAAATGATCAAATTTTTGTAAATGTCTCATATGAAAAACATCGCTTAGAATCAGACGTGTGGACATGTTTATCAATGTTAGATTTATATATTTTAGATTTCAGGAATGACATGATTTCTCTTTCTCTGCTTACAGGAGTGAGTTACAGCAGCTGCAGTCACAGTGTGAGGTGTTTCAAAGAAAAATTAAAGAGTCGATGGAAAAACTAACACTGAGAGACGACCAAATCAAAGCCTTGGTGAAAAAGACACATCAGTTTGAGAGGCATGAAACAGACGCAAACGAAGAAGTCAGTTTTCATTTAGAATACGTTCACCTACCATTTTGCTCATGGGATATTTTAATCTGTATAAATATGAAGACATCATGCAATTTTAGGAATATTCTTACTGTAACAATCCTAAGCTTATGTTAAGAAATTTTTTTTTATTTAAAATTTGTCCCCTGAAAGAGCTGTTGTGCTAAATATTAATTTCACCTGCCTTTTCTTTTAGGTCAGAACATTAAAATCTGAAAAAAATGATAAAGAAGAGAAATTGATGATAAAAAGGAACGATGTAATGCAGCTTCAAAACCAAATACAAACATCTGTGAGTATACCAGGCTGTTATTTGAGATGATATAAATCAGAGGTGAAATTATTTGCAGTGCTGGAGATGTCAACCCTCACGTCCTCTGGAGGGCAGGAAAGGCCCACGATTCCTTACACCGATGTGCCGTGTTTATTCTCTTAGAGCCTCCATTTTGTCTAAGCCCTGATTTCACAATTACACTACGCTTGAGTGAATGAGCCACAGAGCGCTCACTTGTTTCTTTAGCAGTTTGTTTATTCCTTTTTAAATTTGTATTTTGTGCATTTTTGATGCTGTTCTGCCACAACAGAGTTTAAAAAGTTTAGAAACTTTCTACAAGAAAAAAACACTTGACCATAGGTGGTGCTATGTGATGTTTTAATTGTCGTAAATGTTTGACACATGCCAGTTATAGTTATGAAATAAGAACTATTTGAAAATATGTTTATGCTTATGTGCTAGAACAATCAGTGGAATTTTATATAAGCAAAGATGCTTAAAAATATGATCTTTTATGTGTGGCTAGCCTTTCATTTTGTGCACAGCATGTGAATGTGGTTGAATTTATCCTCTAAACAGAGACTTGGCTATGAAAAAGTTCATAATAGCATATATGTAGTAAATAATGGGCATTACTGTGTTTATCAGAAACTTGAAGGTGATGAAAAGGTGTCTGTGTTGGATGCAAACTTAAGCCAAATGCGACATGACTTATTGACCCTGCGAGACCAAAACAAAGAGCACAAACTGGAAATTGAAGACTACAAGAGAAAGATCTACCAAAGGTTGGTCCCATTTAAACTTAAGATCATACAACATTGTCTACTTTAAATGGATGATTCACCCAAATATGAAAATTCGTTTTTTTAATTTGTTAGTCATTCTCATTTCATTACAAACTCAATAGACCTTCGTTCATCTTTGGAGTACAAATTAAGATATTTTTGATGGAATCCAAGAGCTTTCTGACCCTGTATAAACAGCAACACAACTACCACATTCAAGACCCAGAAAGTAGTGAATGCACATTGAAAACTGACACGAAAGAGAAGAAATCGTTGTTATGTTTTCTTTGCACTAAAAAAAATATTCTTGTTGCTTCATAACATTACAATCAAACTACTGATGTCACATGGACTATTTTAACAGTGTCCTTACTACCTTTCTGGGCCTTGGGCCAAACACATAAGAGCTTTGTTCATCTTCGGAACACAAATTAAGATATTTTTGATTAAATCAGAGAGCTATCTGACCCTCCCTAGACAGCAATACAACTGAAATGATCCCAGCTCCAGAAACGTAGTAAAAACACTGGTAAAACAGTCCATCTGACATCAGTGGATCAACTTTGCGATGCTAGGACAATACTTCTTTCGGCGCAAAGAAAACAAAAATAACATTGTTTACTCAACCATACTTAGAGAGTATCACAATGCAAACGCACACTTTAACATATTTGACATAATCAGCCTTGTTTACATCCGGTGGAAAGCACACGCATGTGTGTAATCTGTGGTTGTCCATGCCTAGAGGATAGCGTACGCATGCGTTGTGATACTCTCTAAAATGGCGGAAGACGTAACTCAGGGAAGAAGAATGGTTGAGTAAATTGCTATTTTTGTTTTCTTTGCGCAAAGTATTCTTGTAGTGAAAAACTGAAGTTGATCCACTGATGTCACATGAACAGTTTAACCAATGTTTTTACTAAGTTTCTGGAGCTGTCTATGGAGGGTCAGATGGCTCTCTGATATCATCAGAAATATCTTAATTTGTGTTCTGAAGAGGAACGAAGGTCTTATGGATTTGGAACGACATGAAGGTGAGTAATTAATAACAGAATTTTCATTTTAGGGTGAACTAACCCTTTAAAGTATATTTCTTTATACTAGTGGTTGTCACTAATGATTAGCTGTGTTTTGCATTTGACAGAAAATGGCATAGTCTGTATTTATATTACAGTAAATTCTGAATGTAGTGTTTTATTGTGAAATCCTGATGATAATAAAAAAGGTGAATTGTGTTTAACTGCAATCAGCAGTGTATTATACTTACTATACAGTCTATACAATCCAAATGTCAAGCACAATAATCAAATTTTATCGGACAACAAGAAGTACGACAAATAGAATTTTCTTAGGACTGCAGAAAATGAAATCGATCCAAATGAAAAACAATCCACTGTTGCTGCTTCTCCTAAATTGTCCATGGTACGGCAACAACAAATGATGTTGCCTCCATAAGATCTATGAAGACCATATGTTTCCACACACAAGCCAATAGTGCTGTTCATGTATTACCGTTTTGTTGAATCTGTTACACATCACGAGAAATATGACGTGGAATAAAATCTGGATATACAGTTGTGATTCTTCCCAACTTGACACAGAACTTATGGATCAGCGTTAGATTCCACGTTGGAGATGGAGACTCAAATGACAACACTATGAGAAATGTGCTGGAAATGTCTTGTGGTTCATTGGTCTGTTGTGTGAGTGTTGGATTCTTTAATTATCAACACAGAATCTGTGTTCTGCAGATCATGTCATGAAATCATGCAACAACTCTAATTCCACTTCATTAAAAATGTGTAGGTGTGTGTGGCTTTGCTTCTGAAATCAAAATGCTGTGAAGCAGCACCACAGCATGAACTAACACAATGATTTAGAACGCAAAAATACCTTATCCACCTTATTTTGCAATGTGGATGTGAGCTATTTTCTGTGAATGTGCAAGATATCTGATTCAGAAGCCGAGAAAAGTTTTTGTTTTTCATATAACATCATGTCATATATATATATATATATATATATATATATATATAATTAAAGTTAAACTATACATATATATACATGTAATATTTTTCTTAAATATATACATGCATGTGTGTGTATTTATGTATATACTAGTGCTGTCAAATTAATTGCATTCAAAATTGTTTTGTTTTGTATATTTATTATGTACATATAAATCTAAACACATGCAAGTGTATATAGTTATAAAAAATATGTTATATTTATATTTTAAATATATTTATTTATAAAGTGAAATGTAAGAATATAAATATATTAATGTATATACATGGAAATATTTTCTAAATATATACAGTATGTGTGGGTATTTATGTATACATTATAAATATATACAGTACACATACATATGGTATGCAAACAAAAATGTTTATTTTGGATGCAATTAATCGGTGACAGCAATAATATACAGTATATATATATATATATATATATTAATGTAAGCAGTGTGAATTTGAATGCTGTAGTTGGCTTGTTTCATAAAATGATTTTGTTTAACTGATATTGCTGAAAACAAACTGAAGTTACATTTTGTGTAACTTCTTGACTTTTTACATGAATCATGCAGTGTAATGGATTCAGAACTAAACTCTAAGTGTTGTGTTATAACTATTGCAGTAATTAATATTTTATTTGGCACATCTTGTGTAATCAGTTGGATGTCACATACTGTATTTAGAGCATTTTCATTTCCAGTTGTGAAATTTGCTGAATGCTGTGTAAGCATTTTTGTGAGCAGGCTGCTGTACATCGTGGCGTGGATCTCGGGGGACGGACTGTGTTTTATGATGTTGCTTGTGGCCGTTTTGTTTCAGTGAACAGGCTGTGAGAAAGCTACTGAAGGATCGTGAGCATGTCCTGCTGAAGATCAGTTTGAGTGAGAAGCAGTGGAAACCGGTCAAAACTGAATTTGACCAGGTCTCTTCCGTTCACACAGACACCAAAGCCAAGCTGGACTGTCTAGAACGCCAAACCTTTCTGGAGGAGCTAAAGAACAGGGTAAGAGGACACCTGCCCATTCAAATTTACAGATGAGTTTATGACCAAGGTTACTCAATGAACAAATGTGTAGACTGCAAAAGTAAAAATGATATGATCATTTACTCACCCTCATGACGTTCCACAATAATTCGGTCAAAACTCATTATGGTTCTTTATTGGCGTTGTTGGTTCCATCCTTTAACATTCAAGAACCTTTAACATCCATGGAAACTTTTCCACTTCAAAACGTTTCTCTTTAAATAGACTTGACATTTTTTATTACAATTAAGAATTGATCACAGAAGGGTTCTTCTGAAATGGCATTAAACACCAAAAATTAGTATATATGACTAATACTTTATAGGCCATCTTCTGAAGCCTTTTTAGTGGCTTTATTTGAGGAACGAACCAAAATATAAATTCTTATTCAGTAAAGAAAAAGAATTTACTTTTCAGCTGCTGCATAGGCAGACAATTATTAGTAAACTATTATTTTACGTTAGAGCTTTATCAGTATTGGTTGATTACAGTAGTTTATTGTCTTTTCTGTTATAGGGAATTATACTGTAGTCATTTCTGAGCTGCTTTGGATTTTGTTTTTGTTTTGTTTGTCAAGTTTTGCGTCCTAAATCAAGTGATTTTGCTGTCTTTTCTTTTTGGTGGGCAGAAAGAGACAGACAAAATGAAGAGCCTAATAATGACTGAAATGAACACCTTAGATATTCTCAAGGTAAAACCAGATGTTCCTTATTAATACATCTTTACATGTTTAAATTAATAAATAAAATGATGATAACTGTTGAAGCAATGTCAGTGTTGCACTAGTAGTTTGTAGATTTTCTGTGTCTATTAATGTTTGGGATTGATATATTCAGGGTAATAGGGACGCAGAGGCAGCCGAATATGACCGTGAACAAACAGACTGCGAGAAGGAGAAAGGTGAGCTGCAGAAAAAGTATGAAGACGCTTTGTCTACAGCCGCTCAACTGGAGACTGAGGTGGAGCAACTGAGACAGATTTATATAGAGAAATCTGAGGTAAATCTGATGGGCATAGAGTAACTATCACTGGCTTACTGTAAAGATCATCTTTGAAATATTGTATCATTTAAAATTAACTCTGAAAAGCACCTCCCATGAGATGAAACAGGGGGAAAAAATGAATATTCATCTTAAAGTATTGTATTCATTAATTGCATTTGATTAGATCTAACATGTTGGGCTATGATATTATTGGATAATATTATTTTGTGGAAGAAAAATTATTTCATAAGTTGTAAAAAATGTTTACATTTTGGTGATAAATATTGATGAATAGAGCAAAGTAATTTATTAAGAAAGTAAATAGGGTTGATTTTTGTTGACTGTAAGGTCCAGTCAAATTATTTTTGTGTTAAGCAAACATGACTAAAGTACGGTGACCGGGAGGGGACGTCTTTGGTTCACTTAGTTTTGTCGTGGCCACGTCATATTACCTCATGGGAACGTGATATTATGTCATAGCCACGAGATCGTTTTGTCGAGGTAACGACATCCTTATGTCGTGGCCTTGAGATGCTATGTTGAGGGAATAACATATTTTTCTCATGGCCACGAGTTTATTGCGTAAACAAACCTGCGTGACCACAGCAACCCGGGATTATCAGAGATGGATTCATTATTATTTTATTTTGAATTAAGTGATTATATGAATTATTATTGAAATTATTGTACTATAAAAATCATTTCATAATTTATTTTATTTTTTATGTTTTGTTAAAAGCGCTATATAAATAAAGATTTATTGTTTTATAAAATAAATTATTATATTGCACGCAATGTAAACATCATTTATATTAAGTTTATCATGAATAAATGTTACATAAAGTAAAT
>JAUMHE010000082.1:14980853-15002626 GCA_032359235.1 Enteromius mattozi
AAGAAGAAGAATATACAAATATTAAATTAAATGTTTAATGTAATAAAAATGTTTTAAACATCTCTGATAATCCCGGGATGCTGTGGTCACACAGGTTTGTTTATGCAATAAACTCGTGGCCACGAGAAAAATATGTCGTTCCCTCACCATAAGAAGACATAAGGATGTCGTTACCTCGACAAAATGATCTCGTGACCACGACATAATATCACGTTCCCACAAGTTAATATGTCGTGGCCACGACAAAACCAAGTGAACCGAAGACGTCCCCTCCCGGTCACCATAGTAAAGTTACCAGTTGCATACCTATGTTTTTTTCTCTTTTTTATTTTAATTCTTTTTTTTTTCAGACAATTGAAAACTTGAAAGCCAAACTAAGTGACATGCACACTGCACACAGAAGCCTCTCTGATGATTTCGAGAAGAAAAAGAAACACTATCAGCAATGTTTTAACTCTGTGAAGGTGAAAATAAAATTTATATTAGAGTATGAGTTATAAATGTCAGTCACGCTTTATTTTGAGGTTCAATTCTTGCCATTAACAAACCATTAAATATGACTTTTTCCTCAATAAGCTCCTAATTTACTGCTCATTAATAGTTAGTAAAGTAGGGTAGGCAGAATATGGTCATGCAGAATATGCTTTATAAGAACTAATAAACAGCCAATATGTTAATAATACGCATGCTAATAAGCAATTGGTTAATAGTGAGAATGGGTCCCTCTACTAAAATGTTACCTAAAAATGTCTTTCACATATATATATTTATCTAAATATGAACAGTATTGCAGAGAAAAAGCTTACTTAAAATCTTGAGAAGTGATTAAATAAGGCCAAATTCCTTTTATCACGGTTTGTTATTTGTTATTAGGAAAACCTTAATGTGATGGCATTGAGGTATGAGGAGATTTCAAACCGGATCAAGGAGCTTGACCTGAAGTCAAAAGAGTTAACGCAAGAATCAGACATGATGGAGCAAACCATCAGCACTATGCCTCATCTTATAGCAGAGCTACAGTAAGAAATACTGTTCATAATATATGCCGGGCCATAATATATATTAGAGCTCCATGCTATATTTGTTGTCTGTTTCAGGGGTTTGTCTGACACTATGGCATTCAAACATGGGACAGCCACAGTACTGATGGATAGTGTGTACAGAGATATAGCTTCCTGGAAACAGAGGAAGTCTCATCACGCACAGATTCACTCAGCACTGTTCACTCAACGCCAGGCTATCATGAAGGACACAGAGGTTAAGAACCCTTTCTTTCATATTTACATTTATGTTAAGATTATTTTGTCAGGGCTTCCTATATGGGCTGATCCTAGATCAGCTTTGCTATTTAAATACTTATAATCCAGGTTAACAAATGTTTTCTTTACATATCAGAAAACAGATCAGCTGAAGCCGAACGAGCATGAGTGCATTTGATAGGTTAGGGGATTTGATGTGCTCCAATCACCATTCAAGCTGAAATTACCTTTATAAATATTTAGATTTCCTTTGTATGATGATGCACCGTGTCATTTTTATGGAACACTTCCACATGATACATTTCAAGACACTAAGAACAAAACATATATAACAAAAAACCTTTTGTACAGTTTTATCTACTGTTAGCTCATTGTTTGTGTTGACAGCAGCTTTATGTAAACCATATCTGCAGTTATATACACAATAAGTGTGGTTCTAGCTTTAATACAATAATAATATATTAATAGCATCTAAAATACTAACTGTTTTATCTGTTTAATCATTTAAAGTTCAATCATTTATGCTATTCACAAGCAGATTTTAATTTGTGTGTGCATGTATAGATAGACAGATAGGGGTCATTCCACGAAATAATCAAAACATAGATTTAATATAGCAACAAATAAATGTATAATTTAAGAACATAACAATACTATGTATGTTTTAATCAATATTACATCAAAAAAGCCAATTCATTATTATTTTAAATCATTTAAATAGCATTTTTAAAATAAAAATCCTATTTTAAATAGGACTTTTCATTTGCAAAATGAAGGCAAAATAACCAAAAAATCACAATCGAATATTGTTCTAAATATTGTCTCATTGTTTAACATTGTTTTTGGTGAAATTATGCATTTTATTTTTTTTTTTAAAATAGGAATTATTTTATTGGTGTCCCCTGATTTCATGTCAGCCCTGTTACCCTCATAAACAACCTTTGTAAAATAATGTGCGTTTAAGTGATATCATTTCTAGGAGGTTACATCATCTGTCAACAGGATTCCAACACTTAAAACATAATCATGTTTCTCTCACTCCTCTATAATGTTGTTTTTGACAATTTATGAGGCTTGACTGAGGGGAGGGGGCACATTGTGCAATGTCAATCCTGTTACCATTTTTAAAATGTATGCTTAAACAATTATTTCTTACATTTAATATAATCAATATCTACAAGTAAAATCCTTTCAAAATGTATAAAATGTGCTTTTGTGAACTCGACTATTAGAAAATTTGTTTGAAATCATCAAACCTGTTACTGTCGACCTCTTACTTTTTAAAGTAACAAGTGTTGACATGTGGGTAACAGGGATGACATTGATTAGGTTTGACCCTGTTTTTAAAGACAGGGTCAAACCTGTTGTTGTTTTTAAAGACTGTGTAAAATTCAAACATTTTAAAGGTATGCATATATCATTCAGTGTCATATATGTACTAATTAATTGTGTCGATAACACACGGGTTGACAAAAATACCAAAACATGAGGTAGAAAAATAGTCATAAAATAATAAATTACATAGACTGAGATGGCACAATACAATTTATTGTCAAGTTAAGGTATCTTCATTTCATGGATGTTTAAAAAATATTCATTAAACTTAATTTATTTTTAATTTTTTCCAAGTGGAAAAGGCACCAATTTCGTGGAATGACCCTTAGATAGACAGATAGATAGATAGATATTGATTGATATACCCTATGGTATTTCCTCAATATCATTCCTAAAGTTGTACATACGAATTTGTGTTAATTTTTTCAGTCAGTACATTAATATTGTCTGTTTGTGCGTCTTCTGATATCCACAATTTAAATCCCTAATGTTTCAAGTACAGCAAATCATATTGCACCTTTGCTTCAGAATATCCGCCACTCGGTATCACACCTCTGCTAACATTTCCCCTAATAATTTGATGAAAGCTCTTATAATTTTCTGTCAGAGATAATATGTTATGTTTTGCATGAAACCCACGTATTATCACTTCATTTTCGGAGGGAAAAGCTATTTATTGGGGGAGTTGAGTTTCGGGATTATGGCCTCAGTCAGAGCCCGGCGCCTGATGAAAGTCTCACATGGCTTATCTAATGTGAAATCGCCATGTGGTATATAGTTTCATTAAACGGTGATCAAGAATGCATTAGTTCAAAACAAGAAAAGGCAATGGGGCTTAATCCGCCATGCGCGCAGAAGCAGCAAACTCCAAACAAGTTGTTGGTGCGAGACAGGAGCCGAATTAAAAGTCCTCCCTCATAGAGCCAGTCTGCCATTAACTTGCTGCAGGGCAGCAGAGCAGAGAGTCTCTTTAGACTTCTCACAGGAAACAATAAAGCAGCACAAAGATTCATCGCCCAACAGAAACGATTCGACTTTTAACATTTCCAACAAATAGAGACTGTGTCAGAGTGCCTTCGATTGACCTGAGGCGCATCGTTGGGACGTCACAGTCATGAGATGTTAATGAACACAGGAAATATGGATAGTGACGCACAACACCGGATGACGACTGCAGCGCCATGTGTTTTAGATGAGAGGGACACGCTTATTAGAAAAAGGCTTTTTGTGTTTTTGGATACGCTGATTTATTTTCTTGGATTTGTTAAAGGCATGATTATATGGAAGTGAACATTAAAATTCAAACCATAATTGAAATAAAGAAAAAAATTTCCCCCCACATAATTATGGCTTCATGTCTTAAAGATAACTTGCAATGTCATATCTCATTGTTATTTATTATTTTTTTAATTGCAGCGTTCTAATACTACAAAACTTCAGTTTTCACAGTTGGAATACTTTTTTTTTTTTTTGCCTAATTGAAATTTGACATCACATACTCACACTGTATCTCATAATATGACTTTCTTACTTCAAAATTTCTCTCACAATATCCTGTTTTATTATTATTGCTATTTATTTATTATTTTTCGTTTTTTATTTTGTTTTTTGTTTAAGTTTTTTTTATTTTTGTAAAAAAGAAGACTTCATAAACTAGAACCAGACTTGCATAGAAGAAAAATTTTGTAAGGTTTATGCTAAAAAATAATTTCATAAAATAAGAAAAGTACAAAAAAATTAAAAATAAATAAATATATTGATTAAAAAAAAAAAGTACAAATTGCTGGTAGATTAAGAAAAATAAATTGAATTTGCACTTTGCACACACACATTATTATTTTAGAATGTATTTATTAATAAACTATTAATACTATAACTATAATATTAATAATAATTAATAAACACTCAAATAAATAAATCTATCTTTATTATTTCCATCTGTCTGTGCTTGGCAGATGCTTTTATTCAAAGCATCTGTTTGATCCTCGTGTATTCTTTGAGAATCAATGCCATGACCTTTGCATTGCTCGCTCCATTAAGGTCAATGTCAAATTACACTTACACATGTGTTACAACCCATTTTACTTCCATAGTGTAAAGTACTTATGAGTGAAAAAAGGGCAGTGTGAAGCAACAAATTATTATCTCCTGAGATTTTTTTTCCATTTTAAAACTAGCACAAATTAATTGATCACAGTAAGACCGTGTAGAATGTGAATGAAGTAAGTAAACAGGTTTTTTAACGTTGGCTTACTGTACAGCACGGATTATAACCTCGTAACATTTGTTCCCTTTTAAACAGTTGTGCATTTTCTTACACGATCAGTCGAGATGCGTTAAATGTAACTTGCACTTATGGACACACTCCGCTGTGACTTCCTCACAAGCTGAATTGGGGTTTTTTTTCTCTCCCCTCATCATATTCTCATGTAGCTTGTTTACTTGATGAAGTCAGATGCTCAGTGAGTAGAAAAGCAGTAGGATGCAAAGTGCAGACACCATCAGTTTCTTATGGCCAATGAAGTGTAATTTGTCCCATTTACATTTCAGAGGTGCATCAGACGGGTTTTGTCAGCACTGCATGCAGTAATTAAGCTTTAAATCAATAGCCGGCATTTGTCATGTTTACTGCCACTCTCTGTGCTGGGTTAAACTCATCAGTTTAGCGCTGGGTCGTTTTACTGCCCAGACACACTTCATTATTCCTTATTCTCAGGTAGAGCAGAAAATGTTCTTCTCTTTCTCTCTCCATCTTTCTTTCCATAGCTCTCTCTCCTCGTGCTGACACAGGGTTGTGGAGATTGTGGAGACAAGCAAATCAGACACTTATTTATCGTAATTTGTTTACATACTTCCTCAAGTGCTGTATGATTACTAGAGTTACTGCATTCGAAGAGGATTCGTTTTAGCGTAAAACATGCAAAATGCAAAGAAACATGCAAACGATGTAGAATATAATCACAGTGTATTACAAATATGTGAGGACACAAAAAATGCTTGAAAGTTACTGCAATGCATGCACAAAATATCAAAATAAGTGTCTTGTGCAGGATTATTATAGTTAGCTAAAACTGAAACTGTTTAAAATATTTTTTATAAATGGAATAAAGCTAAAATAAGATATAAATATTAGATGTAAAAAAAAAAAAAGATTTATATCTAATATAAATATAAAAAAAATAAATAAATAAATAAAATGTTTGAGGAGCGTTACATTGAAGCTCTAAAATTACTAAACTAAAAACTATTAAAAACTAAAGCTGAAATTAAAATATTTTCAATTAATTAGTAATATTTAAAAATAAAGACTCATGGAATTTGGAAAGCACAGCAAAATTGCTAAAATTATAATACATTTTAAAATAAATGAAAGCTAAAATAAAACTTAATTCAAATGCTGTCTTTCACCAGACTACTGTAATTTCATTGCCATTTTTGCAATACTGTTCATCAATCAATTAATCACATTTAAAGAAACAGCATTTAAAAGTGAGATTTTAAAGCAGAAAGGCTTAGTTTTTTGTTTTTTGCGAAAAAATTTAATTTTATTTTAGTGTATCAAAAAGTAGAGAATAAATCTAAATATAAGCGTCTTTGCTACATTCATGTGAGTTCATGGTGAAAGTTGTGATGTCTAGTCATGATCTATTCATTCTTTTGAATCGGATGCTTTTAATGAATCAGTTGATTCGGTTCACAAAACTGAATGATTTGTTCATGAATCGGACTAATCCAGTTCTCAAGTTCAACTCACTGACTCAATGATCCGGTGACAGAGGTTAACAGCCCACTGGAGGGCAGGATTATCAGTGAATAACTTAAATTTTGGTCTGTTCCTCGCACAAAAAGCTGTCGTGTGACTTCAGAACAGTTGAAATACAGTGCATTTAATCAAGCTTTTGTGAAGCTTCGGTCCTGATTCGTTGTAATTGCTTGGAAAAGTACGTCTTGAAATCATTTGAAAGCCATGCAGGTTTGGGATGACATCATTTTTGGGTGAACTATTTCTTTAAATAGGGCTCATTCTTTGTCCTACTACTTTTTAATGCTATCTTTGTCTCTCAGAAGCTGATGGAGAGCATCCTGTGCAAATCTGTTTCAGGTTAATCTACAGGAAGCCCTAAAACTCAATCTGGAGTTAGCGCAGGAGTATCGCGAGCTACAGAAAGCTCTGATGATTGCCAGACAAGAAGCCGTTTATGTGTTTGACAGAAGAAACAAAGCCGAGGCCTACATCCAAGATCACAAGCAGGTAAAACTCTCATTACCACAAACACATTTCTTCCTCCGCGGCTCCCTCCATATGTGTGTATACATCAAGGCTATTTTCTGCATGTGTGAATGATGTGGTTGTCTATCTTTGCCATCAGAGATAGACAGCAGGCATGCAAAATAGTGATGAGAGAGAGGTCTGCGTGGACTAGCGTACGCTCGCGTGCTCCACGCAGCCTGTCATAGGTGGTTGGTTTTAGTTGGGCAGTCAGCTAGGAGGCCACTGCAGTAATCTAATCACGATGAGATAAGCTTCATGACAGCGTGGCCCTGGTGTGTATGTGTGTTTATTCCATCTCACATGGCAGCGAGTGGAAACAGGCACATAGCAGATGCAAACGCTCTCAAGAACCAGCGTCTCAGGAACGTTTGGGAAAATGCTAATATGACATGTACGTCCATCACTAAAGGATGGGTGGTTTCGCTGGTATCCATCAACGCTGCAGCGTGCAAGTGCAGTGTGTACCTATGGAGTGCAGACTGCATTCGTCATTTCCAAACAACATTATATAAGTGTGTTTTTGGCATAGCAACAAATACTTAGCAATGTAAAGATGTTTTCAGGTGCTGCTGTTTGTAGTGAGAGATTAAAGCACCGGTCACACCAAGCACGATAAAAATATAGTTCTAAAAATCGTTCTTAATATTAAAGAGTTAGTTCACCCAAAAATGAAAATTCTGTCATTAATTACTCAGCCTCGAGTAGTTCCAAATCCATAAGACCTTTGATTATCTTCGAAACACAAATTAAGATATTTTTGATGATATTAGAGAGCCATCCGACCCTCCATAGACAGCAATGCAACTAAATTGATCCCAGATCCAGAAATTATTTTTGTTTTATTGCGCAAAAAAGTATTCTCTTAGCATCGCAAAAGTGAAGTTGAGCCACTGATGTCACATGGACTGTTTTACCGATGTTTTTGCTACGTTTATGGATCTGGATAATTTCAGTTGTATTGCTGTCTATGGAGGGTCGGATGGCTCTCTGATATCATCAAAAATATCTTAATTTGAGCTCTGAAGATGAACGAAGGTCTTATGGGTTTGGAACGACATAAGGGTGAGTAATTAATGACAGAATTTTCATTTTTGGGTGAACTAACCCTTTAAATAATAGTAGCATCCACACCACAACTATAACGATAAAGGCACAGACAAACGATAACGTTGGAATAATTTTCAGAACGATTTTTTTCCAGCTAATTAACAATACAGACATTGACAGCCAATCAGAATTCATCCATTTCACACGAGCTCGAGAATTTAAAGTGGCAGATGCGTAAGCACTTATAAACAGACAATATCCTTCACTGGTGTGAACGTTAATATCGTTATCTTTATAGTTATCGTGTGAATGGGGCTTAAAGCTGGAGAGTGTAATGTCTATGGCATGTAAAAAGGCTGTAAAAATAATGACAGTGTTCGAACAGGTATCCATCATTTGCCATTGGTGGAACATAGTTTGGTTGCAGTGCACGAGGACAAGGATGGACAAGGAATTATTTGAATTGGTAGTGTGGTACATAATACCCAGGTTTATTATATATTTAGCATTAATAAATCCTACCCATGCTAAATATATAATAAACCTGGGTATTGTCTATTATGCAATATTATGCAATATTCAGTTAGCTAAAATATGAGATATAGGCAATATATTTTAACTAACTGAATATTGCTTGTTCCACAGCTCAGCTTGCCGTATTTTAACTTAATGCTTTAAAAAAAAACATTTACAATAGATCGATGCTGATTCTTAGCAATATAAATAAATGCTTTTTTAAAAATATGAATATTTTAATAAAATTCAAACAGAAATCTTACATGTTAAAATGTTGGTAATCCATTTGTATGGAAATTATATTTATATTTAATTATATGCAATTCAGATCCAACCTAATCTTTTTTTCCTTTTTTCTTTTTTTTTTTTTTGATTGGGTTGTGATTTTTGATTAATCTCTCTAACTATGTAGTAAGTTTGTTCTTTTTGTAGGTTACATTATTATGCTGTAGGTTCCTGTAAACTAAATGTTGTTTTGTCTTAGGAATGACTCTGTGAATCATTTACTGATTCATTAAACAACACAGAGTGAAAACATAATTACAAAGCTTTTGACAAATCTACTAAGAGATTTTGCAATTTTCCCCACTAGTGACTATAAAGCAGATCTACAATTTTATTATTTTTTAATAAATAAAGCTTTTTTGACATTTTTTAACCCATGAAAACAAGCCAAAATTAAATCTGAGTTTCAACAACGTCCTTGCATCATTTGAGATTCGTTCAGTTCCTTTATGAATGTGATCCCTTGTTCGTTCGGTTCATTTGAGGAGTCTCGTTCAGTCTCAAAACAAAACTGGTTTAATTCATTGGAATGATTTGTTCAAAACCCTCATTTGAAATACTACTGAGAGCAATGTTTATATTTTTTGTAACAATCGATGTACAAATGGCTTACTTACCCCTGTCTGCATATTATGCTAAGATCAGAAAAAGTATATAAAGAAAGAAAATTGCACACTTCAGCTTTGTGTCTTTGTGACATTAGTCCAGAGATCATTATTGCAATAGTACCATTGTTGTTGCTTGAGATTATTACTAGTTATCCTGATCTAGACATAATCTGTCACTTTAAGTATATAGCATTTATTTGAGCTGTAGATCATTTTAATATGATTTGTTATTCTAGCACTGATGGTAAAACTCTACTGAAGAGCAAGACACATTGTTTGTTCCCCAAAAGACTAATACTCGTACAACTCCTCATCTAACTACATGAATGTTATCAAGTGAGAAATGCATGCAAAAGGCAAATCCTGTGGACGGGATTCTCCACGCTCATGATCAAAGCCTGATTTTCTTTTACTCAGTATTCAGCCTTTTTACAGTTTGTTGTTTATTTTCAGTCTGGTACAGCTTTCTCTCCTTCAGAGCGGATGTATTCGCATCTCTTAGAGGTTTACGACAAGCTCTTCTTAAAGTTCCATACGTATCTGTAAAGACGCATAGGCCGAGCTGTGCTCAATTTAATATGGATTCCTATGGCGGCTTACCATTTTTGAAAGGTTTTCCATGCCGTGCCGATTATGTATAGGTGTCTATTATGAATAGTTTGAATAGAATGTATATTTATCAGATGTCTATTAAAACACCTGCTCCATATGTATGAAATTGTGGCACCACATTTATCATGAGAAATAGATTCAGATGGTGCGCTGTTTATGTGGCTATATATATTAGTGATGACTTGCTTAATCTGATTAGTTCAGTGTGCAATTTATATGAATTAGAATTTATTTCACTGCCCCAGTGAGATTTAAAAAACAAATGCACAACTGAAAATAAAAAAAAATGATCCTCACTTTTAATTATATAATTATAAAAATGGAATATATAAGTAGGTCAATGAATAGAGTGCAATGCAGTGACACCTAATAGAGTTGTTTTCATAATTATCATTATATTTATAATTTTATGCTGTTTTATTGTGTACTTAAGTGCTAGTTAAATTACATTTTTATTTTTTACAGCTAAAAAAAAATGCTATAAACGAGTCTAAATATCTGCTTGTGACAGATGGCTTTTTAAATATGTATTTGTTTTTATGTGGCATCCTTTGGTTATGCTGACCAGCTTCTTTGTTTTGTACTTTTATCAGTTGACTCCAAATATGTATCTAGCATAACTGCTGTAATGTACACAGTGCAATTGTATCCTTAACATCAACAGATCCCTTTTATATATAATGCAGGTTAACATATACCGTGGCATTTTGCCAGTTTAGTTTGATTTGCCAGTTTAGTCTGAATAGGAGAGTTAGAGCGCCCCCTTGCAGTGCTCAAATGTACAACCCATGGGCCTACCTAAACTTCCAGAATCACTTTAGTGCTGGTAAACAAAAGGTAACCCTGAAGGCCTAACAGAAATTGCTTCGTATACATCTCAGACATGCCAAGTCGAGTTTAAACGAGCACAGATACTGTACAGACGACAGAAAGCACAGATGAGGATAGTATCTCTCATCACTTTGCCTGGCGTCGTTTTTTTTCCCGACAATATCTTTCTACAGTATATTGTAACTATTGTTACTTGTAGCATTAATAGGATAGTACTGGTTTTGACACAGCTCCATAAAGGACATTTTTTTGTACTCGTTCAGTTAAAGGCTGAGCTAATTCGCTTTAGTTTTTTCATGCTCCGAAGAACACATTGCCAAGCAATGATAAGCTTAAAGGAAGAGAGAAGAGATGGGGCGAAACAAGGGACGACATCCCTTCGAATTGAAACCCCCTTTTTTTCTGGAAAACTGCACAAATAATAAAGAGAGCAGCATGCTTTCTTTCTTTCTTTCTTCTCTAATCTCTCTCTCTCACACACACACAAACACACACGCACTCTCTCTCTCTCTCATTTTTTTTTCTTTTTTTCCAGTATACTCGGAATAATTTCTCGTTGCGGCAGGGGGTTCATGACTTTTTGTGTATGTGTAAAATATGTCTGGAGGGGATTGGTATAAAGTTAAAGTGAGTGAAGTCGAAATATTTTACTCATCAGCTTTGCAGTCACCGAGTTTGCCTGAGCTAGAACAAAACCGCTGAAGCATTTAGAGAAAATTAACCCCCCATCCTGGCAGCCAGATGTGACTGGTTTCCGCCCAGTGCACATGAGTGGGCAGGGAGAGCAAGAGACTGTGAAATTCCTGTCAGCCCCGTGTACTGCAGAATGGGCTATTGACTGCTTTCTCTATTCCCCTCCATCATTCTTCTTGAACACTGCCATTAATTTCCTCTCCTGCCTTACCAATTCCCCCTCTCTTTCTCTCTCTCTCTCTCTCTCCCTCTTTCTTTCTTTCTTCCCCAGCTTTCTTTGTTGCAGAAGAGGATGCACAAAGCCATGCTAAAATACTTCAAACACCGCAGCGTCTACAGCCAGGCAGAGCTGGCCCGCTTCCAGACCCTCTCCAACCAGAACAACCAGAAAATGAAAGCCCTCCAGGTATGGGCTGTTTAGTACCCCCACAAACACACACTCACACTCAACACTATTTGCAAGTATTGCACTAAATACTACAATGGGTGCCACTCGGGTTAATGCTCATTGAGGTTAAGGCGGTTAACCTTTAAGAAATATTTCACTTAAAAATTAAAATTTCCATAAAACAGGGAAGTTTTGGAATAGTGTTTCGAATGGTGACCATGGCTGTCAAATACACTTTCAATGAATAATGACTTACATTTTAGCTTGCGACTCATAAAACGCTATTCTATGACTTCAGATATGAAATACTGCGCATATGGACTACGTTTATGATGCTTTTATGGCTTTTGTGGAACTTGACAGCAGATGGTCACCGTCTACTTTCATTGCATGGGAGAGAGAGTAGTGTGAACATTTTTTAAAACATCTCCTTTTGTGTTCCACTAAAGAAAGGAAGTCAAATGAGTTTGGACTGACATGAAGTTTTAGAATTATATATCAGAAGACATTTGGCCATTTTGAGATTATTGTAAGCTTGGCTTAGACAGAAGCATTAACATTCTTTGTTTAGCCATGTCAATGGATCATTTATTTTCTAATAATCTGTAAATATCAAGTAAATATTGTGTTAGAAATGTATTTTAGCATATATCCTTTTTCACATATCATCATTTTATCAGCCATCCCACTCTCTGCTTTGGATAATGCCTTGATAAATGTTATTGTTTGACCACGACAATATAGAATTAAAATATATATAATATTGCACTCATAAAAAGTCAAATCACAAAAAAATAATTAGTCTATATAAATGGGGCATTTGCTTATGAGGTCTTAAAGGGGTTTTGCCTTGATCTTTTAGCATTTGTACCATTAAAACATCCTGCAAGTTTCATATCTGAAAATGTCCTCATTATAAATAAAGCATTTATTTTTTCAAGCTCTAAAAATGGCTTGTTTTGGTTCTGAGGTTCTGACGAATACTCATCTTCTCACCATAGGCCCCGCCCACTAGTGCTCAGTCTCTTAATGGCTTGACACTTGATTACATTTTATACAAGTGTCGCGTCAAAAGCAAATAAAAATAGCAATAACTGCAGCTATCTTGTCTACACTGAATACTGTATACAGATGCACATTCGCTTTCTGAAAAAGATTACGCGTTTGAGTCTGTCGACAGTAGGACAAGTGAAGTGAAAGAACATTGCTTTGATGCATTTGGTTTAAACAGCCCGTTTGCATCTTTGTACAGATATCAGAAGGATCCCGGCATAAAGGCCCATTCACACCAAGCACGATAATGATAAAGTATCAATATTAAAGTATAGCAGAGTCCACACCACAACTATAATGATAAAGGTACAGAGAAGCAATATTATTTTTCCCAGCTGATGAACGATAAAAACAATGACGTTATTTTTATAAAGTTATCGTTTTTGTGGTGAACGGGGCTTTAAGGGTTAGTTCACCCCAAAATAAAAATTTATTTCATTAATTACTCACCCTCATGTCGTTCCAAACCTGTAAGACCTTTGTTCATCTTCGGGACACAAATTAAGATATTTTTGATGAAATCAGAGAGCTATCGGACCCCAAGATAAAACTGTGCCTAATGCTTGCACAAATGAATGGTTATTAAAATGATATTTAAATAATGATTGAAATTAGCATTGCATTTAACATGATTTTGTATACTGGAATAATGTTACCGCAGTGTTTGGATGCTCTAACACAAAAGGCATTTGGTCTCAGTGGAAGGTGTGCTATGCGCGCTTATAATGAGGTGAGCGGCGGTGTGTTTGTGGCTCAGTCAGGGGAGGCCAGCTCTGGAAGTCAGGCTGGTGAATGGAGCATGAAGACGAGGAGTTCTTCAAGCTCCTCCGAGTGTGAAGGACAAAAGGAGCAGCCTTACTCTAAACTTTGTCACAGCTCTGCGTTGATCTCCTCCCCCAGACACAGACTAGCATTGTGTAGAGGAGACTTTACATTGTAAAATCAGAGTATGGCAAGGCATAGCAATAAAGCGTCGTCGTTCTTAAATGACCCAAAACTGCGGGAGACATGTAGTCGCTAACCTTAGATGTTAAAGGCATGGAAATAAATAAACTTGTGGTATTAGATAGTCAAGTTTGTAACAGCTTGCTGTTGTCTTTGTATTTTGAAGTACAATGGCCAAACAGTCACTGGCATATGGGACATGGGGGTTGTAAAGACAAGACAGACAGGGTCTCCTCATGATATTATATGAGAAAATGTAGAAATCTAGAAAATATTTCAGCAAAGAAAGAGATGAAGTTGTCCTATGCTCCATCTCTGATTGAGGATTTTCTTTTTGGATCACACACAACCTATTTGGTAGACATTTTTGGTAATGCCTCTGACAGCTATTTCCTGGTCATATAAGTTTTCTAGTCATGTCTCCATTACGTGCCAAGCTTTCAATAACACTTCAAGTGACTAATGTATTCATGTCTGTTGTCTAGGGGGACATCCGGGAATGTTGTCCTGGGCCCTGTGACAAGAGGTCCTCTTGGGCTCATGAAAGAAAATAACTCTCACTTATAATATCTCACTGGCTATCACAACACAAACAATAATTGTGCTTTATTTTTGCACCATTTTTATACCATCAAATCACTGAAGTTTCTTTCTCTTTGGCTTTCTTTGCAAGATTGTTCACCGCAGTCTGTAACTTTTGGTGCTCTAGCAGTTAATAAACAGAACTGCGTGCGTCTTGCGGAAGAACATTGCAGCCGGATCTACTTCTCCTAGCGTTGCAAAACTGAAGTTGAAGTCACATGGACTGTTTTACCAATGTTTTTACTATGTTTCTGGATCTAGGATCATTTCAGTTGTGTTGCTGTCTATGGAGGGTCAGATGGTTCTCTGATATCATCAAAAATATCTTAATTTGTGTTCTGAAGATGAACAAAGGTCTTATGGGTGACAGAATTTTCATTTTGGGGTGAACTAACCCTTTAAGTATGTCATTTAATTAATGCAGTTTTAACTGCACAGTTTATTTGTTGCCACATATTTGGAGTAAAAAGGTGGTTAATTCTGAATAATTGGGGCATTTTTCCACTCATCTCATTCAAAAAGTGTCCTTATTTACTTGAATTCACTCTACTTTAAAAATGAAATGCATTTCAGATCTTTGTATTGTGTTTCTTGAGGTTAGATTCATATCATTAGATTTTTTGTGTGTGAAAAAAGTTCAAATTTCATTTCTAATAGTTTGATCTTTTGGAAGGTTGTCTACATCCCTTGGTAAACAGGAATATTGTAACGTCACAAATTGGGCAATTTCAAATCAAAAACCCTTAACTCCAAAAATATAAAGTGGGGAGTTAGTTTTGAGGCATGAAACTTGCAGTATGATTTTATTGTGATGGGTAACTTTCCCATTTCATGACCCTTTTAATCATTTAAAGCATCACAAATATTTTATTGCCCTGTGTGCAAAGGCTTTTTATCTCTGCCAATTCTGTCCGAACATTTTTTTCTTATACCACAAGCAAAAGTCGTCCACCCGTCTATTCACGAGGAAGCTGAAGGTTGCGGACTGCAAAAACTAGTTGCACTGATTTGTCCCTGTGTCTTCCTGAGAAACAAATGACTGCTTCCAAGCAGCTCTACTGAAGTATAGAGATGGGGGGAAGAGTAAAACGAAATAGAGAAAGTGTGCAAGCCTGTCATCTCGAAACGCCGCTGCAAGATTGGGCACTCAGTTCCGGGTTATGCAAGTTTACACCAGGGATAGCATAATTGACAATTGCTAACAACAGAGAGCAGGGTGGAGAGTTGTGAATGGCCAGTAATAATTGGAGCGAACGCCCACTGCGCTGCTCTCAGGGGACCGTAATCCAAGATCTTGTTTCTGATATAATTGTTAGTCAGAAAATTTCTGCATGGCTAGGCCAGCTCAGTTCCCAAGCTGGTTGACAGTGCAAGGCAGTTTAATAGAAAAACTGGTTGCTGAGGTTTTTTAAAACAGGCATGCACTGAACCCATGCGCGTGGTTCAGGAGTGTGGCACACACCGTCTTTCTTGTTCCTTTGTTTTGTCTTTTTCAGTCTTATCTCTTATGAACTAAAAGTGTCTCAATTGTCAGCGTCGCTTTAGGAAAGTTTGACTTGTAAAATGCCAGAACTGATTTACGGATAAAAAGCATATTTTTCCAATTACGACCATTCAGATATATCTTTGTACTTATTTTATTTTTTTGTTTGTTGTTTTTTTTATTTTTGGTAGAACATTATTTAATAAAAGTTTGAGGTCGGAAATAATTCTTTTTTGTTTTTGAAAAGAAGTCTCTTCTGCTCACCAAGGCTTCAGTTACTTGATCAAAAATACAGTAAAATAAATATTACGAAATATTTTTACGATATAAAATAAGCGTTATGTATTTGAATACATTTTGAAATTCCTGTTGAATTTCAGCCATTACTTTAGCATTCACTCACATGATCGTTCAGAAATCATTTTACACTGTAAATATAACATTACTGAAGTGTGTTTTATGCGAGATTATGAGTGAACATTTTTAAGTTTTTGTCTAATATGCTGATTTGGTGCTCGAAAAACATTATTTCAACATTTCATTCAACATTAATTAGCAATGTCGAAAACAGTTATGCTGCATTCTTTCATGATTAGTTCCAAATAAAAGCATGTTTTTAAACAAATTTTTGGTACCATTCTAAACATCTTCACTGTCAATTTTGATAAATTTAATGCATTCTAAATCATATTGATCCCCAAAGTAGTTGGTATATTAGTGCTGTCAAACAATTAAACACATTTAATCGCATCCAAAAAAAAAAATGTGTGTGTATTTATATAAACCTAATAAACATATACAGTAAACACACATATATTATGTAAACAAAAACTTTTATTTTGATTGCGATAAATCGCGATTAATCGCTTAACAGCACTAATATACATGCATGTGTGTATATTTATTTATATATATATATATATATATATATATATATATAAACAATAAATATACACAGTACACAGTACATAAATCGTTTGGCAGCACTGGTTTATATTTTTGAATGGAACTGAATTATGCTAGACTAGCACTAGTACCACCAAGAAAGTCTAGCTGGTTAGTTAACACAACATACGGCACTGAGCAGCTACTATGAAGGTGGACGTCAATCTTTAGCGGGCTCCGGCTCCGCCACAGGTTTCTGTAGCGAATTAGCCAGCACTCATTGATTCCATTTGCTTGCCTGTTTAAACAGGAGGAGTTGTCAAACGCAATCCACCATCTCTCTGAGTTCCTGCTCTCGCTGACAGATGACTCAACTAGCAGCCATGTCCCGCAGCAAGCAAACAGACCCGTCGCAGATGCCGACGGATGGAGCAGGAAGACGCCTACAGTTCAGATAGCGGAGTAATTGGACGCTCACCTGCGCCAGACAACTTACTTAAACCCCCAGCATGCTTCACTCTCTCCCCTGTCCGACGCTCACGGCCCAATCCATAACAATGAAGCAGGTGACTTTCATGCTACTGTCAGGAATGATCTAATTTTAGCGGGGTGAATGATTGCAATTGGCTTTGCCTCATCAGATAATTAATCTATGTCACCATTAATTGGAAAAGAGAATAATTAGGGGGCTGTGTTGACAGAAATTCTACGCTTCTCTAGATTCTTGGATCTAATTACACCTACTTAAACCCCTCTGACCTTAACTAGCGGATAGTATACCTGCGTAACCCTAACCAGGCTGGGGTTGGTCTCGACCGCCTCTCGCTCGGCGTCCTTTGTCATTTTTTTTCCCTCCTTTCTCGCTTGTTTATCCTCTCTTTTCCTGTCTCCTCAGAGAGCTGTCTCCCTCAATCACTTTTCAATATTCAATCTTAATTTTGTGGAAGTTTAGCATTTTCAATGAGCTGGAGATGAATGATTAATGAATAAATTTGAATGCTTCATTTTGTCCATGGATCATTAGTCAAGTCCTTTGTGGGAAGGACCTGCGAAAAAAAAAAAAAAAGAGGGAAAATTATTGAGACATTAGCCTGAAGCAATCCAGGGGTAAATAGTATGCACAGAGGGATGTTGTGTGAACGCTACCCACTGGCATTCTGCACAACCCCACGGAAACACAAGCCTTCTAATTTACCCCGCTTCACAAGACTGATGTGCTCTATCGACAAATAGGTTTCATTTACAAAAATGAGTTCTCATTTTAATGTTTTGGTATATGCGCCTTTTAACTTTTTTACTTATTTATTTCTTTTACCCTCGTGCCTTGTCGTGCCTCCTCTGGTGAGATGTCAAATAACCAATTATTAATGAAATGTCAGTTACGATTGACCCAAACTATTATAGTCAAGCAACGGCATCAGAGAGTGACATCCTTTTTGGAATATTTAATATACTTGGGATTATCTGTTAGGTTGTTGGGTTAAATTTTACAGCACAGCCATAGATAGTTAACATTTTCTAATTCTCTCGAAGGTCCACATTTACTGATATATTGTTTTAAATATGTTAATATTAAGAACATTAACAAAGACTAATTAATGCTGTATTAAGAATTATTAATTTAGTTTTTAATTAGTGTATTTGATTATTTTTTATTATTATTATTAATATTATTATTATTATATATATATATATATATTTTTTTTTAAATATGTCTATAGTTTTTAGTTAGTTATTTTAGTATTTAAACTAAACAAAAATGAGAAATCGAGTAAGGGCCTTTAAAAGTAGATACAATAAAGTAAGTCTAGTTTATATATACATAATTATTATATATATATATATATATATATATATACTGTATATATATGTGTGTGTGTTCTGTGTATATTTATTATGTATATATATAAATGCACACACATACAGTATATTTTGAAAATATTTATATATTTAAATGTCTATATTTATATTCATATAATTTATATTATAAATAAATATATTTAATAAATAAACAACACAGTTTTCTGAAATATATACATGCATGTGTGTATTTATATATACAAAATAAATATACACAGCATACATACAAATATTATGTAAACAAAAACTTTTATTTCGAATGTAATTAATCACGATTAATCATTTATATATGACATCAATATGTCATTTTGACAGCTATATATATATATATATATATATATATAAATTATTAATAAGTGTAGCTTATATATATAAAATTTTATTTTATTTTATTTTATTTTTTATAAAATTATAATTTCATATTTCGGTTAATGCATGACCCTAATTGATTTTTGGTTTGTTTGTTTGTTTTTTGCTACTTTTGAAAATAATGTTTTTAATCTGAACCACTAACGAACTCTTAAGGATCATATAGCAATTTAAGAACAGGATACATTAAAAATAGCTCTTCATAAGAATCTAGAAGCTGCAGTTAAGAATTGAAGCAATATTTTTTAAGTGTGTATAACATGTACCTGTGACATTTTTGGGAAGTTATGTAGATGTGGAAATGACTTATATTCCTGCAAAGTGTTATAGATTAATTTGACATGAATGAATGGGCCCAGAAGCATACATACTCCCATGACAGCAATAACTTTTTTAACAGAGAATACAGAAAGAGAACGTAATGGATGACTGCGAGACATACTATTTCTCTTGAAACTCAGTGAAAGAGATCCTTTGGTACCTTTGAGACTGCCAAAGTGGATGTGTTTCCTGCTGTTCTGCATTTGCAGTGGATAATAATGCACTGCAGCTGGACTCTTACTTCCTGATCAGCAGAACAGCACTAACTAACTAGCACTTACACTAACTAACTAGACACATAAAGGTGGCATAAGATATTATGCTCTAAAATTTGATTGGATGAGCCAGTATACGCCCACCTGTGAACACACACCAGTTACATTTTATATGCAGCAATCATTTTGTTTATTGAATAAAGTTTGATTCATATTTTGCTTGACAACTGTAAACAGACTACAGTTAGGCTAATAAACTTTATTACTTGATGGAAGAATAATTTATTCTATTGATGATAATATTCACAGAAATGTTATATTGTTTATGTATTGTTATTCAATTATATTATTGTTATTTAATTAATAATTATTTAATTATTATTTAATAGCATAGTTCACCCAAAAAATTCAAAATCAATTAACTTGTACAAGTTTCTTTCTTCTGTTGAACACACACCAATAAATAAATAAATACATATATTTTGAAGAATGTTGGTAACCAAACAGTGGCAGGTAGCTATTGAAATCCATACATGGGGGGGAAATAATTCAGTGGAGACCAGAAACTGTTTGCTTACAGAACAAAATAATTAATTCAAGTTTGGAACAACATGATGGTAAGTAAGTGATGCAAAATTTTCATTTTAATAATTATACTTTATTTGAAGCTTGTTTGACAACAGTTGTTAAAGTCTGTTAAAAAAAAGCCAATGTTAAAAAAAAAAAACATTTTTATGAAATAAATATACAATCATGTATTAGAAACTTGGATGAAAATGGTCATTAAAACATGTTAAATAAATAGTTATTATTATTATTTATTTAAAGCTTTTTAAGTCAGACTGATGAGGATGTTGATTCTTAATTATATGTTGTTGTTGCTATTATTATTTTTATTACTAAATAATAGTAATATATTTGAAACTTGTTGAAAAACAATCATTGAACAGTCAGATAAAATGCCAATGTTTAATAAATATTTATATTTTTATAAGTGGTACTTTTATTTGTAATAATAATAATGCATTTACTGTTATTTTACATATTTTTATATATTATTTTACAAATAGATCATTATTTTGCATTTATTTATTTATCAAAGAACTGCTTCAGTTGTCATCACTAATGAAACAGTGTTATTTGTTCTGTATCACATGCTGATTTTTGCTTTTGTCTAGTCTAAGCGTTGGTAGAGCAGCTATGTGAAATTCAAGTATAAGAGCAACACAAGATTGTATATTGAGAATATATTCATACACAATTGTTTGCACACTAAACTTTGTTGGCACCTCGGACACCCAGGTCATGTTTTTGAAAGATGGATTGCCACTTTGCTTTCTCTTCCAGGTCAGGCAGTCATATTTTAAATTAGAACACTTCCCAAACACATTTGTCTGCTCTTCCAGCCTCCAATCAATCCTGTGAAATAAATGACACCAGGCCAGGTAACACCACTGCCATTAATTTCAACAGAAACATGCATCAAACCTTACAGAGGCTTAGCAACCGTCAGACGACTCTATTACACATACGCATACACAGATGCTGTATTGTACACTCAGTTTGCTAGCTTTTGTAAGCCGAAATGAAGACAAATTTAAGAGTTATATAGGCATCGTGATTGGATTTGAGGTCCCGGTTAAAGATATAATATTTAATATTCTTATATTATTTTCTCTAAGAATGCCATTGGCATTGAGAAAGTTGTAAAATATTGCAATTCCATTTCCTAGCACCAGTGGTGCAAATTATACACTTCGTTTTTAAGTCAAATCTATGGAAGCCCGTTTCCACAGCTAAAATAATAATTTAAAAAAAGATAATTGCGACCTTATCACACAAATCTGACTTTCTTAGAATTTTGAGATATAGATTTGCAATTGTGAGTCAGAATTGCATGATAAAAACAATTGCGAGTTATGAAGTCAGAATTGCTTGATATAAACTCTCAATTATGAGTTATGAGTAAGTCAGAACTGCGATAAAAACTCTTATAAAGTCAGAATTGCGTGATATAAACACAATTGCGAGTTATAAAGTGAGAATTGTATGATATAAACACAGATGCGAGATATAAAGTCAGAATTGCATGATAAAAACACAATTGCGAGTTATGAAGTCAGAATTGTGATAACTCACAATTGCGAGTTATAAAGTGAGAATTGCGATATAAACACAATTGCGAGTTATGAAGTCAGAATTGCGATATAAAC
>JAUMHE010000082.1:15017750-15052735 GCA_032359235.1 Enteromius mattozi
TAACAGCTCTGAGTTTTCTCCTGTAATGCCTGAAGAGTTTGGAGAACACCTGATAAGAGAAAAGAGACCACTCCTTATTTATTTATTTTCACAGCCACCTTTGCTCAGATTTACCAAGGATGCCAATATTAGTGGAGGGCACTGTATATGGTGATTAGGATAAATGTGTCAACTAGAACTCGTAATAAATCACTATTCCACAATAAAACTGTTCCTCAGCTGAAAAGTCTGGACCAGTACATCTCCAGTCTGCTGTATGTCAGCTGGAGACAGTCTTTGACAGTCTTTGACAGTCTTTGACTAAATGTGTCAACTAGAACTCGTAATAAATCACTATTCCACAATAAAACTGTTCCTCAGCTGAAAAGTCTGGACCAGTACATCTCCAGTCTGCTGTATGTCAGCTGGAGACAGTCTTTGACTGAAGAACTTCATAGTATATACTTCAAAGGACGTGTTTACTACACCCTCAACGTACTGTGCAAAGACATCGACAACCCGTAATGTATTCACACAACATTCATTTATGTAGTTACATTTTATTACTTAAAAAGACTTAATTAAATCTGCCCTGTTAATGGTTTATTTTGTGTCTGTGTCACGTCCAGAGACCAGCGCCTCAGTCAGGATGTAGAGAGGTTATGTAAGCAGATGAGCACTATGGCGAGTCGACTTCTCATTTCACCGTTCACTGTGACCTATTACACCTATCAGTGCTTCAACAGGTCAGAGACATGCTGTGTGTGTTTATTTGTGTATTTGTGTGTGTAATCACAGAATCTAAACATACAAATTTTTCTATGCAATTAATGCCAGTGAAATATTTTTTGCATCTTTTTGTCCAACCAAAATTTGGTAGAATAACTTATGAAAGGTTTTTTGTTTTTTTTACCTTTTTGGTGCTGCAGTGCTGGCTGGATTGGATTCGTAAGCATCTTCGGCTACTTTGTGGTTGGAACCATCATCAACAAGATCTTGATAGGACCCATCGTGTCCATGCTGGTGGAGCAGGAAAAGTTGGAGGGAGATTTTAGGTAGACCTATACAAAATTAGAAATATATATTACATTCAGAGATGCTGAAGCGAACGTCACATGTTTATGGCTGTTGTTGCTATTAGATATTAGCATTCGGATGAATGCTGCTCTATTTAAGGAGTTAACTTCTGATTTCCATGTTCTTTTAGGTTCAAACACATGCAAATTAGAGTAAACGCAGAATCTGCCGCTTTCTACAGGTTAGTATGCACTTTCAGATTTTAGTTTTTATCTTAATGCAAAGCAGGCGATCATTTGTTGTGTTTTTGCTCAGGGCAGGTAAGGTGGAGCACATGCGGACAGACAGAAGGCTGCAGATGCTCTTATCCACTCAGAGAAGCTTGATGAACAAAGAGCTATGGCTTTACAGTAAGGAATCCTAAATTAAATTGGCATTCAGAGGACATATAAAATTTTAGTGAAATAAAGTATGCAATATTCTCCACTGTTTACTGGAAATATACAGTGGCAGAGGAAAAGCTCATTTCATGCATCTAAAGTTGGCATGAAACAAGTTGCGATAGTCTTTTCTTCCCTATTATGACGTACTGTATATCTGAGTGAAATAGCGTCTCAAACAATAACAAAAAAACAATGCATTATTTCATAAATAATAAAAACTGTGAAATTTGATTTCAAGGTGACTTTGACTTTAAGTGTGTCATTTTGTAGACATTAAAGGGTTAGTTCTCCCCAAAATTAAAATTCTGTCATTAATTACTCACCCCCATGTTTGTTGTTCCAAACCTGTAAGACCTTCGTTCATCTTCAGAACATAAATTAAGATATTTTAGATGAAAGCCAGAGAGAGCCAGCTGACCCTCCATAGACAGCAACACAACTAAAATGTTCCCAGCTCCAGAAATTTAGTAAACACATTGGTAAAACAGTCCATGTGACATCAGAGGCTTAACTTCAGTTTTGCAATGCTATGAAAATACTTTGAACAAAGGTCTTATGGTTTGGAATGACTTGAGGGCGAGTAATTAATGACAGAATTATCATTTTGGGGTGAACTAACCCTTTAAGCTGCTTTATGAAAAACTGTCCTTCTGTTCTGTTCACTACAAATTCATATTGTTTTGCTTCTTTTCATTCCAGTTGGAGTAAACACCTTTGACTACCTGGGCAGTATCCTCAGCTATATAGTGATCGCGATCCCCATCTTTGCTGGAGATTACGACGGCCTGACACCTGGAGAACTGAGTGCTCTAGTCAGTAAGGTTAGTTACTTCAAATTGTATTTAATGTGGTGGACTTTAGGACAAACACAAGTGCTTCTGCTCTGAGTGAGTCTCTGTTGTACGCAATAAGATGTTAATCACATGTCTCTTTCAGAACGCTTTCGTCTGCATCTATCTGATAAACTGCTTCACCCAGCTCATAGATCTCTCGACCACTGTGTCTGATGTCGCTGGATACACGCATCGGTGAGGTGCTCTAAAAGCACATATTTTATTGTGCATCAGTGTTATTATGATTGTTTGTTGGTTATTCTAAAAAATAGTATGCTTTCTCTTGGTTCCAGGATTGGAGAACTGCGGGAAGTAATGGCAGATATTGACAAGAAACAATCTGACCAGGATCAGTACGACCCACTTTCAAAGGATGAACCTTTTAGGTAATTAAAAAGTAGTTGAAATTAATTTCAGATGCAAGAACCACCAAACAATATTGGTTCACATTATATCAAGAATCGACTCAAGATCTAATGTGGCTCTAAAAGAGTTTCTGATAGTCCTGAATACGCATTAGTGTTGTTTTAGTATCAATGATATACTATTATAGTTTTTGTTAATATTTTGAATTAGGTTTATTTTTTTTAATATATATATATATTCTATTTTAATTTTTGTTCAACATTTTAGTAATTTTGTTGATCTTTTTTTGTCATTTTTATCTTTATAGCTTTATTTAGTTATTTTATTAATTGAAATTCAAATGAAAATAAACATGTGCAATAGTTGCATCAGTACCTTGTGGTAATAAAATAGGTTTAAGGGTATATATATATATATATATATATAAAGTTTTTCTACTCCAATTAATGTTTACTTCAAGTAATTATTTGTTATGCTTTTAAATAATGATAGCCCTGATGCACAGTAAAGATTGGCATGGTAAAGCTTTATTATTAAGATTTTTATTGTTGGTAATATTTGTAACGATAATAAATCTCTATCAGTGATCGGGAGCATCACAGTGTCCCAGCAGACACAGCATTTGTGCTGGATCGTCTCTCCTATAAATCACCCGTCTCAGAAGAGCTGCTTGTGAAGGATCTGACCCTTAAGATCAGTCAAGGAACACACATGCTCGTGGTTGGAAACACGGGAACAGGGAAGACCTCCTTGCTCCGGGTCCTCAATGGCTTGTGGGAACCATGCAATGGTAATCTTCAGAGATGACAGACGATAAAATGATCAGATGCAGAAAAAGGATTTGATTTGTTAAAGCATAGTGCTTTCCTGTTGCTCAGGTTCTGTGGAGATGACCACATGTTTTGGTCCAAGGGGTGTGCTTTTCCTGCCACAGAAAGCATATCTTACTGATGGCACTCTCAGAGAGCAGGTAAGAAAATAGACAACAATTTGTCACAAATTATGCGCTTCTCTACACATAATAAAGTTTTATTAGTAAAAACTCATTTTTATTATTGTGACCAAAAACTGTACATGTGTTTATACACACTAATTTGCTGGTTTTCCCTTTAGGTTATCTATCCATTAAAGGATATATATCCTTCCTCAGGTAAAGATTAACCTAATTCAAAGAGCTTAATTATATGCATCATTTAAAGTGCCCCTATTATGGGTTATGAAGGGTTCATATTTTGGTTTTGGGAGTCCTAAACAACTGGTTGACATCCATGCAAGGACAAAAAACAACAATAAATTCTACCAAAGCCCTCTAGTGATTGGTTGATATCATTTAAAGCAGTGCTTGTGAGCCTTTAATGCTCCAAAAGTGCCACCTAGAGGCAAAGAATGAATTTGCATTTTTATTCAGATCAACTTGAAAAGACCAACAAGTGGGCGGGCAATATGCTAATGTTTCATGTTGATGTCAACATGAAATGGCTTGGGACTCATTTTAAAAACAACTCATTTCAATGATTCAGAGTCAACTCTTTCTTTTAAGAGACAATAACTTTACACTTTCAGATTTAAAACTTTGCGGGATGTTTTCATTCACTTAGAGCTGTGTTACACACTACATAAAAGCTCATTTTCAAAAATCTGTAATAGGGCACTTTAAATAATAAATTGATATAGCTCAATTATAGTGTATTTTAGTGTATAGTGTGTGTTACAAAAAAACTTTTTTTTGCCAGTGCAACCTTGCTAAAATGCAATATGCAATCCAAAAATGTCAAGATCTTGAAAACGTGCCAATTAAAAAACACTTCTGGTGGTGTAATAAGATAATGATGACTTTTCACACTTTAAACTAATATAAATTCTTCTTTTAGGATCTATAGATGATGAACGAATACTAAAATACCTGGAACTTGTTGGTTTGGTAAGACTGAACTGATACTGTGATGCATGCTAGTATTAATTTTCAAATATTGGCTGCTCTGAATGTTTTGTAAACAGCTGTACACATGTCTTTGTGTATTTTGTATGTCAGTCGAATCTTCTGACCAGAATAGGAGGCTTGGATACAAAAGTAGATTGGAACTGGTGAGAAATGAGTATTAATATATAGATTTAAAATTTAGATGTTTTTTTTAAGAACATACAAAAATGGAATGCCCTTGTTTTTCACAGGTATGATGTTTTATCGCCAGGAGAGATGCAGAGGCTTTGTTTTGCTAGACTCTTTTACCTGCAGCCCAAATATGCAGGTCAGTTCCTGCATAGTTTCATCAAATTTCCTGTACCTTTAATTACTGTAATCGGTCAGATGATCCCATTTGTCATGAGAAAGACACGCGGTTTGTTTCAGTACTGGATGAGGCCACTAGCGCTCTGACGGAGGAGGCCGAGGGTCAGCTCTATAAGGCCTGTAAACAGCTGGGAATGACCCTCATCAGTCTGGGTCACCGTAGCACTCTGGAAAAGGTGATGATCTATGACCTTTTCACATTCACTAAAACAACATTGCAAACATTATTGTGTGGCCTGTCCTTAAAATTCTTTTTTTGTGTTCTTTAAACAGCATCATGATATCATGCTGCGACTGTGCAGAGGTGGCCAATGGGAGCTCACCAAACTCAAAGAGGCGTGAACCTTCAAACTTATCTACTATAAATGAGAAAATATTGGTCCGTTTTGTAGATATGGGTGCATTCAGGCTTGAGATCTTGTTTATCTGACAGTATACTGTGATTTACTGAAGTTTTTGATACACTAATGCAGTATGAGTCTTTTTGCTACTGTTTGTCTCAACTTACTTTTCATGTAGCAATATGTTTTATTATGCAAGTATATGCTGCTTCATTCAACCTTTATTGGTTGTTTCTTGCCAAGTGGATTTGCCAAAAAAGGGATTTTAACAATGAAGGACATTTAAGAGTATTTAAAGAATCATTTTGGATAAAGTATCTAAAGAATATATTTCAAATATATATGTTATTAACATGGCTGATATTAAACTATTGACGTCCAAGCAAATGTCAAAATGGTATTTTTGGTCATAGAAACTTTTTATGAAATGTTGTTTACTCTAGTGTTTGACTGCAGATTGTTCTGGTGGGAAAATATTAATTTATGTAATTTGTCTGCCTGACCAGTAGAGGGCCAACATCATCTCCATTAATCATTTTGTATGAGTTTAATTATGCCCAGAATTACAATAACTCATTCTCTATTCCTAATACATACTGTATTAATGCGTTTAAGCTATAAATACTTAAACAAATACTTTTTCTCTAATGCATTATTTTAAATGTATTTGAGAAAAAGAAGACAAAAGTATTTAGCACATCTATCAAAGTACAGTAGACTGTAAAAAATGTACATCCCACTATATCTCCCTGCTAGTATATTTAGCTCCAAGTTAATATTAGCAAACTTTCTCACTTTATATGTTTAGAAACAACTTGATCTGATCAGTATTTTGTATTTATAGTATTCTCTCTCTCTGTGTGTGTGTGTGTGTGTGTACATATATATATATATATATATATATACATACTACAGTGAACTCTATGTATCTTAAAGAGTTAGCAGTGCATCTGCAGTTTATCTGTGTCCATGCATGGAACACTTACAGTAGTTAAGAGTTAAAACCAGTTCTTAATAGAAGAAAGCATGGATAATTTGCATAACCAGACCTCTATGTTTTAAGCATTGCAGTACAAGCACTGGGCACTTGTGTTACATTAAAACCAGGCAGGATTGTGAAAGTTGCACATTTGCAAACTAAAGCAACATAGAGCTGAGCTCAAAATTATCCCTCCCACCAAAGAGTTCGACTGATCCCACTGCTTGAGTTTCAGACAGTTTTAAATGTGAGCCTGGCCGATCTGCTGCTGTCAATCAACAGGCACACTGGAACAGATAACGGGAAAGACCCGCTAGTCATTCAGGAAAATATGAGACAATCAGGAGAGGAATAACTAAACCTTCACACGGCTTTGTGAGGGAGTTTAATTTTAGTGAAATAAAAATGAAATAGTTTTCTTACTGTACTAAGGTGAATCTAAAGTCACACTGTAATTTGCAGGATTGTTCAAATATAAAGAAAAGGATGTTAATCCTTTAAAGCATGCCACAAACTTATGTCAGTAATTTATCAAGAGCAGATACAGTATGTTTTTCTTTGTTTCTAAACAGTTTCTCTACCTCATGAACAGTCAATAGTTCTCCCACTGTGCAATAAAAATATGTGCAATTATCATTTCTAATCATAATTTTTATACTATTTCTATTTAATCCATAGCACACCTGTACATAAAATTCACAGTTTATTTACTTAAATTTATTATTATGTTTTTAATTTTTATTTTATTCTTCTTTGTGTTGTTGTTGTCCCTGTGTACTGGAAGCTGTGACACCAAAACAAATTCCTTGTATGTGCAAACATACTTGGCAATAAAGCTCTTTCTGATTTGAAAAATAGGCATATCTATCATATTTAATGTAATGCAATGTCATTTATAATCTCCCTTGTGGCTATTGCACTAGTCAGAAGTAGCCTATCTACTGCAACAGTGATTGACTCCATAGAATGCAATAATAGAATGTGCAATTTATTACGGCAGTAAGTGAATAAAGCAATAGCTTTGCACAAACTCCCAAGAGCTTCATTTGGAGAAACTGGCTAAAATGCTAAAACGGTTTGCTGTATAGGTTGAGGTGAAGCGGCTGGTCAACAATAACTGTCTTGTCACTTCACCTTAGTCCGACATTTGCTCCGGTAAGTGACGGATCTATTTTCAACGGGAGGTTGGACCGAGACAGAAGCGTCACACAGAAAGCAAAGACACTGGGGGATAAAACACACTGTCCTCCCCCTCTACAGTTCACGGAATTTACCTGTTTTCACGAGGATATCTTCACATGCCAACATCGGATATTTATGAACATCTGCACCGGTTCATATCAGTAGCTTGACGGGAAAAAGGTAAGCGATTTTTTTTAAATCGTTATAAAATATTAAAGTGTGAAACTTTCGGTATCTGAGGGAATTTTTTCTCTCTCGTCTTTTCAATGTTTCTATGCTATTTTATTACATGTGTCAAGTTTACATTAATAACAGCTCAGTTTAAGTGTTAATGTTTTTATTTATGAAAACTATTTTTTTTTTAATTATCGCAAGAAGAGATCCAAACGTCTGCTTCTCTTTGGAAAGAAATTTCTAAGTTGCCATTGACAAAAACATATGTATCACACAGCAGGTCAAATCTCTTCTACAAATGGACATAGTGCAGACGGAGCCCGACAGCTGAGGTTATTTTTGGGACAGGCAGCTCAGGGGAGTGAGGTGTTAGAGATGGCAAATGTCATGCTTTTCAAAGACCAACATCCTTTTGTTTAACTTTGCTACACTACATTTCTAGCTCATTAAACACACCTCAGTAAAACTGACCTTCTGTGGTGAGATTTCACTAGATCATCCATTGTTCTGTTGGAGATATTAGATCCAATTTAATTAATTTTATAATGTATGTCAGTGTGATTGTTGTTTCTGAATAGAAGGCTTCCTAGGTTATTTTACATTGGCCATTGCTAAAGTTTTGTCAAAAGTGTTAACTGTGTTTACAATGTTTTGTGACTTCTAGTGCATGTCCATTTGCTCTGATGTCCTTATCCCCCTAAACAATGACAATATAACTTTCAGTCAGTTAAATTCACATTTGTTATCTTTTTTTTTTTAGAAAATTGACAAAAGATATCAATGGCTTGTTCTGCTCTTCAAAGATATATTCCTTAATTTTTATTTTCCACCAGGTTTTATTTTTTTATTGCATGCAGGAAAGTGTGACAATATTACATTATATATCAGCATGTGTGGTTCTGCATAGAAAAAGACAAATTCTCAAACATGGCAAACTTGTGTTAATGCTTTGTTTATACATTTGACTCTATATGTATTTTTTAAAATGTGTGGTGGGATATGGAGAGGTTTGAGCGGGCATCTCTAAAAGTAGGCATCTCTCATTTCTCAAAATGTCTATTTCAGGATCTTCTTGACATGGTTATTTGTCATTAGCAGACCCTTTTTATTCACACTGCCTTACAATATTATTATTTGAAAAGCAGCTTTTTGGAAACGTCCTTGAGTTTAGCTGTGCAATTCAATGGTGACTAGATGCAAATATGTGAAGCTTTATATATTCTCAAGTTCTTATGTTTCTCCTCTATGCATTGACCACAACTTAAATTTTTTATTAAAGTGTCTTGTTTCATCTCTGTAGAAAGCAAGAATGGATCAGAATCTATTTGGTGGGGCTCCACGTTTCCTAACTCGACCCAAGGCCTTCTCGCTGTGCGTTGGACGAGATGCCTCCCTCAGCTGCACTATTGTGGGAAACCCTGTTCCTGTGGTCACCTGGGAGAAAGACAAGATGCTTCTTACAGCAGGTGGACGCTTCAAAAAAGTAGAAGATGGAGACGTTTACCGACTTACCATCTACGATCTAACTCTAGAAGACAGCGGTCAGTACATGTGTCGTGCCAATAACAATGTCGGAGAGGCATATGCAGCTGTGACCCTGAAGGTGGGACTGCCGGAAACTGTGACTGAACGGGCCCCAGTGTTTACACTAAAGCCTGTCTCCACCCGTGTGGGTCTAGGGGGCGATGTTACCTTCTATTGTCGTGTGGTAGCGCATCCAACACCCAACTTTGACTGGGAAAAAGATGGTCGCTACCTGGGTGAGACCAACCGCATCAAGATAACCTCGGAAAAGGACTCCAGCTCCTTGAGGATCCAGAGTGTTAGGAGCTTGGACAGTGGTACCTACACCTGCCGTGCGCAGAACTCCATCGGCCGTGCTCAGTCCGCTGCTGCTCTGGTGGTCGACCTTCAAGATACTCATCTCCTGAATGCAGACAAGAGCACATCCCTCCTCTCGCACATGCAGAAGCGGAAAGAAGAAATGCGGAAGGACATCTCCTTATACCGAACCATGGAAAGTTCCTCAACCACGCTTACATCTTCATCTTCCATGATCACCGAGGAGCTTGGAAGCTTGGGACTCGCCTATGATCAGGAACAGAGGGTTTCGGCTTTAACCAGCATGTTGCCCAAAGGTGTGTTTACCCGCACCTGTACGGTGACCGAGGGTAAACACGCCAAGCTTAGCTGTTTCGTCACAGGCCATCCCAAACCTCAGATCATCTGGAGGAAGGATGGGGCGAACATCAGTGAGGGCCGCAGACATGTTATGTATGAAGACCAGGCGGAGAACTTCATCCTCAAGGTGCTCTACTGCAAACAAAGTGATAATGGGCTTTACACCTGCAATGCATCCAACTTGGCTGGACAAACCTATAGCGCTGTGCTAGTGATTGTCAAAGGTAAGAATAATGTCTGCAGGTACTTACTTTATGCACACTAATTGATCCATCTGCTGTCAGAGTATGTATGTACATTCAGCTTACACTTGGACCAAAGCCGATATTATTGCTTATGTGGGGTGGAAAACTAAACCCATGTCATTTTTGAAGCTTGCGAACTTACACTGAGTAGTCCTTTTTGGGAGAAGTAAGTTTTCATTTGTGGCTTGAACAACCGGATCCATTTATACTTAGCTGAGTCATGTCTTGTATATGCCTCCTCCTGAAATGGTTTAAGTTTTTGGATTGCTGTGTCTTGGGGGTGGTGTATTTTCCAAAATATATAGCCAATCAGTAAACAAAAGTGACCAGATTAAAAAAAAAAAAAACTTTGTGCAATCATAAGCTTAATCTTAAAACTACAAGTACAGTGGTTTATAAATAATGTATCAGTCAGAGAATATCGTAATTTTATTGAGGCTGGCACATAAGATTACTACGTACGTCAGCACAATAATGACCATGTTAAAATACAGTTTGCCCTAATAAATCACCAGCCTTTAAATTGTAATTTTATCAACTAATGACAGTCATCTTTGCCTTCCAGCTCAGTCTCTGCTTAGCAAAGTGCTTGCAAGTGTTCGAAGAGGGTGTAGCATTACACCTATTTTCTGCTAGTGATGATTAGTTCACAGTTGTTATGATAGCTAGCTGTAAACTCATTTCTCACACCGTTATGTGGGTGACTTTCCAAGTGACGTCTTCAGGTTTGCAGCATTAGTCTATATCCTAATTATTTGCTAACTAAGCCTATGTTGATATAATAATCTTCACAGGTGTACACATTTAGTATTTATACAGAGTTCTAATTTTAGCTAGAAGTAGTGTAGCAATAATGTTTTGCTACCTTGTTCCTGTGTCTTAATCTTGACTCTCATGCCACAGGCACCTTAGAGAAAGGTCACAGAAACTTAGCCGAATACCAGTCCACCGTTGCAGTGCAAAGTGCAGTGACGCCCATGTGAAGGGATTAGGAGTGTGAAGTTCATGACATTTAAGGCTGTTTTTTTGTAAACATGTTCAGATTTCAAATGATGGTAAAGCAGAGCCAAAGGCATACTGTAGTTTGAGTGCGAATACAAACATATTAAACCTCATATAATGTAAGAAATGCATTTATTTTATTTGATGGTCAGCTTTTTTCTTGCCTTATATGCTGTTATTTCTTTAAAGGTGTTTCCCCCTTAAATTAACCCAATATACATACATTTTTGGAGACCCAGTCAATATGAAACCAAATTGTAGGACACTGCCAGATCATGACTGCCAGCTAAAAAGAAATTGTCTTCTGTATGCTCACTAATATGTATCCTTGCCAGAGCCAAAGATTCCCTTCAAAAAGAAGTTACAAGATGTCGAGGTGAAGGAAAAGGAAACAGCAACTCTGCAGTGTGAGGTACCGGTGCCGAACACAAAGGCCAGTTGGTTTATGGAGGAGACCCGTCTGGAGGAAAATGCCAAGTACCGCATGGATATTGACGGGACCCTGCGCCGCCTTACTATTCATAACGTCACCACCAATGATGATGCTGTGTACATCTGTGAGATGAATGAAGGCAGCCGCACTGTGGCTGAACTTACAGTGCTGGGTAAAAGCTCTGAGAGGAAGCTATTCCATTATGGGTGGCCAGAATGGTGATGAATAACCTGGTGCAACGCAAAACATTCTTCATGTGGTTTTTCTCTGCTCTTTCAGGCAACATCACTAAAAAGCTGCCGAGGAGGACAGTGGTGCCGGTTAGCGATACCGTGATCTTCTGTGTGGAACTGGAGAAACCGGTAGATGATGCATATTGGACCAGGAATGGGGAAAGGCTGAAAGAGGACTCCCGAATTATTATCGCCCGCATTAACAGACAGTACACTCTGACCATTCGTGAATGCACTGCAGAGGACTCGGGTGAGGTGGCCTTCAATGCCCTTGACTGCAAGACATCCACCCGCTTCTCTGTCACAGGTGAATGCATTTGTAAATTAGACCACAAGATTTCACAAGTGGTTTCCTATGTTATTTGCTATTATATTGATGTTAACTTGAATGACACCACAGCTACTATGTGGTGACTGTACTAGTGAATTTCTTTAATAATGTTTCAACAGTAAACATAATTGCTTTTGACGTTTAGAGAGAGATTCCATTTGCTGATTAACAATATTATAAACTTTGACCTCAGCACCAAGGAAACATCCCCCAGATCCGCCAGTTGAGCCAGTGGTGCGGAACAAGACAGATTCATCAATCACACTGTGCTGGTCTCCACCAGACAGTGAACGACCTGTGCCCATCACCGGCTATATCATTGAACGCAGGAAGGTGGGAGCCCAAACCTGGGTTAAAGTCACTAGTATGACTGTGTCTAGCACTGAATACACCATCAGCGAAATTTCAGAAGAAGCGAGCTATCAGTTCCGCATCTCAGCGGTCAATGATTTTGGTCAGAGTGCCTACTTGGAGGTTCCTGGAACGTTTTACCTAGGTGAGAATGAAAGTCTTTATATTAAAACTAAAATAAACTCTTTTAAATCCATGTGTTCCAGTAAATATAGTTAAGTTTATTTGTTCAGAGCCCACAGCATCAGTGAAGACAGGCCTGGTGAACTGCAGTGCACATGTAGGTGAAGAAGCATCCTTCACTGTTGAACTCTCAGCCGTATGTTCCGGCTCCTGGACAATAAATGACAGAATGATCCGCAGTGGATCTGAGTATCTGATCACACGCTCAAAGACCACACACACGCTGGTCATCAGAGAGGTGTCCATGGAACTAAATGGAGCACAGGTCAAGTTTGTAGGTGGCGGATCTCAAAGTGTTTCTACGCTTAGTGTGGAAGGTAAGAAAGGAAGCGTTTCTGAAAACTTAAACAGAATAACTTCAACATTCATGATATTTTGTATTGATCTTCTCTAGCCGCACGCGCACGTTTCACCAATAAGTCTTCTCAGGTGGAGGTGTTTACTTACAGCATGCACTCCTCTGCTAAGATGTACACAGAAGTGTCCGATTCAAGCATCCAGGTGACAACATGCACTTTTTTTAATGAAAAAAACCCCCCACAATAAATAAAAGTATTTTAAGTTTTGAGATGCATTGCCCAAAGGGACAAACACCAAATTTCTATTAAATCTGTGGACATGATGGGATGTCGTTTTTTTTTTTTTTTAAGATAACTGCTTGTACTGTCTGTGCTTTAGGTTGTTTGGATGAAGAATGGGAAGGAACTGAGGATGGGTAAAAAATATGAAGCCACAAGTGTGGAGCGTAAACGCATACTGACAGTCCACAACGTTGACCGTGAAGACGTGGGCATCTATGAGTGCGTGTGTGATGGCGATAAAATGTCTGTTCAGCTTGCCCTTAAAGGTGAAACAAGCCGCTTCAGTTTCTGACCTTCAGTTATCTTATGGTTTTTTTAGCCTGTATATAAATTTAGACTTGGAGTGTTAGACTTGGAGATATTGCCAGTTCCTGTCTAAAAACATGTAAATCAAAGAGTTTAGGTTGTCACATTTGTGCGTTAACATTTTTCACTGTCAAATTATATACAAATAGACAGTGGATGTCACTGTTTCTTACGCCGTGTTTAATAATATGTGTATTTTCTCTACCTAATCATGTTGAAATCAGAGAGGCGTGGCATCTAATTCTCCATTTTCCCCTAATAGAAGAACCAGCCAAGTTTGTTAACAAGCCGAGGGCTCAGCCCCAAGAGAGTGATGCTCTGGTGGGCGACGTGGTGTTGAGCTGTGATGTTGCTTCTCCTGGAACTGCTGTTGTGTGGAAGAAAGAACAGATAGAAATAATGGAGGACAAGAGGACAACTTTTATATCTCAGGGGACACAAAGAAAGCTGGTCATCAGGGGTGCCAAGCAGAGCGATGAAGGACACTACTCGTGTGAGACGGCAGAGGACAAAATGACATTCCTGGTCAAGATAAAAGGTAAGACTATGCGCTAATTAGTCTGAAACTAAAAATTTAAACGAGCAGGATTAATCAGACATGCCACAATACCTAATTAATGTCATAACTTTATGGTTTTTTGAACAGTGAAGCTAAACGCTAAATGCTCTTACAGCTAATAAATGATTTAATAAGTGAAATTAAAAGTTATACCAGCCTTGTATAAGTTATATTAAAGTTTAGCATGTCATTTATTATGCCAGTGTCAGATCTTACTGAGGACAGTAATGGTCCTTTGAAAGGTAGAGCTCTTTTCCGAGTACCTAAAGTAATGTAGTTATAAAAGGAAAATTCAATAACAGACAATTATAGATTAGTCTCACTTAGAGGTTATTGAAATTTGCACAAAACATGTATTATTAAGCCAGTGTGTTTTTGTCTATTTTGGAGATGTTTGAGGTCTTTTTGCAGTACTTAACTGTATCCTTTCTGATGTTTCACAATGAATGTTCTTTTTAGAAACACGTGCTGCTTTCTCCAACAAAGACTCTTATCAGAAGGAGGTGAAGGTTTCAACCTCCCAAAAGGCCACACTGAGCTGTGAAGTTTCTGATGCAAAAACTGAAGTGAAATGGTTCAAGGATGGCAAGCAGTTGATTTCCAGTAAGACTGTCCACATGGAGTCGAAGGGCAAGAGTCGTCAGCTGGTGCTGGAGAATGTGGAAAAGAAGGATGCTGGAGAATATACCTGTGAAGCTGGAAATGAAAAGCTGGTCTTTAAGATTCGGGTGGAAGGTAAGAACAACATGCTAGCGTTTTGGCTTTTTTAAGGTTACAGTGACTCAATCAACTATGACTAAACCAATGTTTGCATAAAATTAAATGCAGTTTCTGATACTGTATTTTTACTGTAAATCTTTACATCTGCCCCAGACATTCAAGCCACCTTCTCCAACAAGGACTCCTACCAGAAGGAGGTTAGAGTAGCAGTTTCCCAGAAGGCCACACTGAGCTGTGAGGTTTCTGACCCCAAGACTGAGGTGAAATGGTTCAAGGATGGCAAGCAGTTGAGCTCCAGTAAGACTGTCTACATGGAGTCAAAGGGCAAGAGTTGCCAGCTGCTGCTGGAGAATGTGCAGAAGAAGGATGCTGGAGAATATACCTGTGAAATTGGAAATGAAAAGCTGGTCTTTAAGATTTGCGTTGAAGGTAAGAACATCATGTCAGTGTTTTGGCTTGTTTTTTTTAAGGTTCCAGTGACTCAGTCAAACATGTGCAAACTACTAAATCCAGATCTGGGACGATTTCTAAATTTTAATTTCTGCACCAGACATTCAAGCTACCTTCTCCAACAAAGACTCTTATCAGAAGGAAGTGAAGGTTTCAGCATCCCAGAAAGCCACACTGAGCTGTGAAGTGTCTGACGTCAAGACTGAGGTGAAATGGTTCAAGGATGGCACGCAGTTGAGCTCCAGTAAGACTGTCCACATGGAGTCAAAGGGTAAAAGCCGCCAACTGGTGCTGGATAATGTGGAAAAGAAGGATGCTGGAGAATATACCTGTGAAGCTGGAAAAGAGAAGCTTGCCTTTAAAATTCAAGTGACAGGTATGTCCTTGTGCTTGTCTGTTGGGTTGAACAAAAAAGTTTGATATATGCATTGCCTCGCTAGATTTTATTAATGTGTCTTCAAGAAGAGGTACATGACAAGTAGAAGAATTTATTGCCCATTTCATTGGTACAGAACCAAAAACAGGTTACAGTCTGCAATGTTATTAGCTTTTTTGGGGGATTCATTTGCAGTTTATTTTGTATTCCTAATTTCATAAGCATTCAGTGTTTGCTGTATCTATATAATTTTATGTAATCTTGAATTATAGATTTACTCAGAGAATAATGTTTTCTCATATTCTCTATTGCCCAAACAGACATTCAAGCTGCCTTTACCAACAAAGACTCTTATCAGAAGGAGGTGAAGGTTTCAACCTCCCAAAAGGCCACACTGAGCTGTGAAGTTTCTGATGCAAAAACTGAAGTGAAATGGTTCAAGGATGGCAAGCAGTTGAGCTCCAGTAAGACTGTCCACATGGAGTCAAAGGGCAAAAGCCGCCAACTGGTGCTGGATAATGTGGAGAAGAAGGATGCTGGAGAATATATCTGTGAATCTGGAAATGAGAAACTTGCCTTTAAAATTCAAGTGACAGGTATGTCCTTGTGCTTGTCTGTTGGGTTGAACAAAAGAGTTTCATAAATGCATTGCCTCACAAGATTTTATTAATATGTCTTCAAGAAGAGGTACAATGACAAGTAGAAGAATTTGTTGCCCATTTCAGTGGTACAGAACCAAAAACAAGTTATAGTATATTTTGTGGATTCATTTGCAGTTTATTTTGTATTACTAATTTCTTCAGCAACTAGTCTTTCTTGTATCTGTTGTATATAATCTTGAGTGATATATTTACTCAAAGCATACTGTTTTCTCATATTGTCCATTGCCCAACCAGAAGTTCAAGCTGCATTTATCAACAAAGACTCCTATCAGAAGGAAGTCAAAGTAGCAGTTTCCCAGAAGGCCACACTGAGCTGTGAAGTTACTGACCTTAAGACCGAGGTGAAATGGTTCAAGGATGGCAAGCAATTAAGCTCCAGTAAGACTGTCCTTATGGAGTCAAAAGGCAAGAACCGCCAGCTTGTGCTGGAAAATGTGGAGAAGAAGGATGCTGGAGAATATACCTGTGAAGTTGGAAATGAGAAACTTGCCTTTAAAATTCAGATGACAGGTATGGGAACACCCTTGTTTTTTGTCTTTTGCCGGTCTGTTTCTATTTTAGTTTTTCTACCTTATCAAATAAATCAAAGTTAGAATCAATCTGTGAAGCTTGACAAGATTTACTTTTACATGAAGCAAAATAGTTTGTCTTTGATGAAAAAGTCCATTGAGTAAGATCTTTTCTGGATTTCTTAACCATTCAGTCTTTGCAGTATTTGATGTCTATGACTTTAATTAAAATATTTACTTAAAGAATACTGTTTTCTAATATTGGATCCATGTTACATGCCCATTGCCCAACTAGATATTCAAGCTGCCTTCACCAACAAGGACTCCTATCAGAAGGAAGTCAAAGTAACTGCTTCCCAAAAAGCCACACTGAGCTGTGAGGTTTCTGACCCCAAGACTGAAGTGAAATGGTTCAAGGATGGCAAGCAGTTGAGCTCCAGTAAGACTGTTCACATGGAGTCAAAGGGGAAGAGCCGTCAGCTTGTGCTGGAGAACGTGGAGAAGAAGGATGCTGGAGAATATACCTGTGAAGTTCGGAACGAAAAGCTGCCATTTAAGATTCAGGTGACAGGTATGAACACCATCTTGGTTCTGTGCATCTTAACAGTCTTCTTTGGGTTATTTAAAAGCTGCTAAGAAAATATTTCTTGTCTCTTGTCATATTCAATGTAACTGCAACCCAACTGTTAATTTTCTCTGTAAATAGGCAAACTCTTTCAATTAAGTAAACTCTCTTCTTATTAGAGCTCAAAGCTGCCTTCACCAACAAAGACTCTTATCAGAAGGAAGTGAAGGTTTCAGCCTCCCAAAAAGCCACACTGAGCTGTGAAGTTTCTGACCTCAAGACTGAGGTGAAATGGTTGAAGGATGGCAAGCAGTTGAGCTCCAGTAAGACTGTCCACATGGAGTCAAAGGGCAAGACCCGCCAACTGGTGCTGGATAATGTGGAGAAGAAGGATGCTGGAGAATATATCTGTGAAGTTGGGAATGAGAAACTTCTCTTTAAGATACAGATGGAAGGTACAATTTTCTTGCACATTATAATGAATCCACATACTTGTATTCTTCCAGAACATGGTCACAATTCAGTGATTATTTTCTATTTTTTTCTCAGATGTTTCTACCAAATTCCAGAAGACATCCATAACAAAAGAAACTGTGATGGTTGAGTCAACAGAAAAGGTTGTTTTAAAAACAGAGGTGATGTCAGAGAGTTGTAGTGTTAAGTGGTTCAAGGATGGAATAGAGCTGAAAGACAGATCGAAGTATGAGATGAAACAGGAAGGTTGCTCACGTGTCCTCATCGTTAAATCGTCTGAATCTAAAGACAGCGGCACCTACTTTTGTCAGACGGCTGATGACAAGGTTGAGTTCAAGGTCCAGGTCAGAGGTAAAGGCTAATTTTCAATTTCAAAGTAAGAAATAGTACAAATGTTTTAAGGTGTTGATAATCTCTCAATAATCTTTTTTTTTTTCAGTTTAATTAATGCACATCTGGAGTTTTCAAAGTAAATTGTGTTGGATATGATTGCACGTAATAAATCTAACTGATCGCAGACAAAATCTGATTTAATTTTTTCCCTCATCTATGCCCTGCAGATGCACCTTTAAAGTTTGTGGTGCCTTTGCAGCCAGTGTCTGCAGTACTGGAAAGCACCATGACACTTTCCTGCAGTCTCAACAAAGCCACAAGTAGTGTCCTCTGGAAGCATAACGGCAAAGAAATCAAATCAGGTGGCAGATTCAGCATCCGCACTGATGGCACCAACTGCCTCTTGACTGTCTCCACCGTGGCACAGGAGGATGAAGGGGAGTACAGCTGTGAATGCAAAGATGACAAGACATCCACCAAAGCCACTACTAAAGGTACAAACAATTAGTGTCTATTCTCATCAAAATGAACCAACACAACTCATTAAGCTTGCTTTAAGTGATAGATATCCATTATTATCATTTCACTCAACTTTTCAATCTAATTTCACACAGCCCCACGTCTGGTGAGGTTCACTACCAAGCTGAACAATGTTGTTGCAAATGAAGGCAAAGATGCCATCTTTAAATGCTCCATCACACCAGCCGATGTAAGTGTCAGATGGCTGCGTAATGACATTCCTATTACAGCTAGTCCCAAATATAAGATCGCTCATGGGGGAAGCAGCCATTCCCTCACCATCACAGCTGTCACTCAGGAGGATGCAGGAGAGATCAGTATCGATGCTGAGGGGAAAGTGTGCAAAGCCACACTCCAAGTACAACGTATGTATAAGTGACAGATACTATTGGTAATCATAATGCAACATATTGTCAGGAATCACACACAGACTACCTGTTTCTCAATACAAATGCATCTGTCATTTTGCAGAGCTTCCTGTCACCTTTAAGAAGAAGCTTGCAGATGTGACTGTGACTGAGCAGGACACAGTTCGTTTGGAAGTGGAGCTGAGTAAACCCTCAAAAGATGTGAAATGGATGAAGAATGGTGTGGTACTACAGCAAGGAGGAAATATGGAGATCCATGTGGATGGTGCCAAGCAGGCTCTGGTCCTCAAGAGTGTGGCATATGCTGACAGAGGACATTACTCATGTGAAACCCTAGATGACAAGACCCAGGCCAAACTGACAGTGGAGAGTATGGATTCCTTCATTGTGTTACTCTATTCCAGAGTTACCCTTTCGATCATAATGTTTTATGATTAAAAATATACAGGAAATTCTAAGTACTATGGATTGCCAATGTTTTTTTTTCTACCATTCAGTTAAGAAGATTCAAATAGTAAAAGGCCTAAAAGAGATGAAAGTGCAAGAAAGAGAGACCATTACTATGGAGGTGGAGCTCAGCAAGGCTGATGTAGAAGGTTCCTGGAGCAAGGATGCAAAGAAACTAAAGGCAGGACCCAATATCATCATTACAGCACTGGGCAACAAGCACTGCTTGACTATGTCCCAGCTGAAGATAAATGATGGTGGAACTATTACTTTCCAAGCTGAGGATGCCCATACTTCTGGCAAACTAATTGTTACAGGTGAGTGTGTTTATTGCTGGTCTTCAAGTTTAAGCCTGAATTGCAAGATTCATTAAGATGCTGAGCATCATAAAAAGTGTGTTATCAATTTGTGTACTTTCAGAAGCTGTATAACCAACATTTTAAGTATATTCAACCAAATGAACTAAATGAATATCCACAATTTATGCTTATTGCTTACAATTTGCGCTTATCGTATTATGCTTAATAAGTGTAGTAAGGATCCATAATATAACCTTCAATTCTAAAATCTATATACAACAATTACAACTCTAAATATTTTCATTGTGTACACAGAACCTCCTGCAAAGATCCTCAAACCTCTACGGGATATCAGTTCTCCTGAAAAGGAGAAAGTCACTTTTGAATGTGAGGTGTCAAGAGCAAATGCTGATGTCAAGTGGTTTAAGGTATGAGTATTTGTTTCAGAATTATTAAAAATTAATTATGTAGTAACAACTTACAAAATGATTTGACAAAATGAAAAAAATTAACACAAATTTTGATGTAAATGTGTCATTATTTCTCCATCAGGATGATGAGGAACTGAAGCCAGGAAAGAAATATGGAATTCATTCCCAGGCCAACAAGCGCACCCTTATTATCAACAAATGTGTATATGAAGACCAGGGCCAGTATTTATGTAGAACAACAGATGACAATACTTCGGCCAAGCTTACTGTTCACGGTAAAGATGAACAAATTCTAAGTGGGACATTCAATGAGTGCTGAACTCAAGCATTTGGTAGTGTCGCTTTAATAAATGTTTGCATTTGAATTCTTGCAGCCAGAGATATTAAAATTGTCAAGCCACTTCAGGACATAGAGGTCACAGAGAAGGAGAGTGCGACATTTGTCTGTGAGGTCTCCCACGACGAGGTTGAGGCTCAGTGGCACAAAGGAGATGCCAAACTCAAAGCCGGAGACAACATAAAGATAAGGCAGGAGGGTGAGTTGAACAAAATGGACTTTGATTGCTTTTTTAGATTGAGGAACATGCAGCCCAGTATGGCAGTACATAGTTTAAATTGCAATACAATCAGTTGCTTTTATTTTCTCTGTTCACAAAATGCAAAAAAAATAGCATCAAGAGGGACAGATTAATGGTTCTTAAACTCATTTAATATTCTCTGTCTTAGGAAGAACATACATTCTGCTCTTTAAATCTGTAAAGGCTGAGGACGCAGGTGAAATAAAGTTCACAGCTGAGAAGGCCTCTTCAGCTGCTAAACTGAAGGTTAAAGGTTCGTTGTCGTGTCTGTCATATCTGCATGCAGTTTGCATTTAGTGTTAAGACTAATGAACTACAGCCTGGGCTGTGTAGCATTTCTAAGATTGTCTAACAAATCAGTAGATCCCCTAAGCTCCCTTATAATCATTACAGAACTGCCCGTCAGATTTGTGAAGAAACTGAGAGACAAAATCGCCATGTACAAACACCGCGCATACTTAGAATGTCAGGTGTCACGGGCCAACGCTAAAGTCACGTGGTACAAGAACAAGTCAGAGATCAAAGCCAGCAAGAAGCACGAGATCACCAGTGAGGACATCTACAGGAAGCTCACCATCATCGACGTGGACTCTGATGATGAGGATACATACATGTGTGATGCCATTGATGATAAGACTTCATGTCAGCTACTAGTAGAGGGTAAAAACCATTGTGATTTAAAAAAAAAATAATAAAATTTTAGGATGAATTCATAAAGCACAACAATACATTGCAAACTAAAACACGTTTGAAAATGACTGTAAAAAGTGTGTAGAAAATGTGATGGCATGTTGTTAATTATGATAACAGTTTGTAGATCAGTTTTTAATTGATCTGCAACAGACAAGAATGAGCATTGTATGCAATTTTAACTACATAGGGTCAAATTTATGCTTGCTTACAATTTAAAGTACTGCTATGTGAATTTACCTTCCATGCATTTTAGTTACATGCAGTTTTATTGGGTGTGTCTTCTTAAGTCTTTTTAAAGATTTGCACTACATTTTTGATATAGCCAAGTCTTGACACAGCACTATATGGTCTCATCACAACCTTCAGAGCAGGCTATCAGCATAGTACGGGAGCTGAGTTCTGTGGAGGTGACCGAGCCGTTTGCTGCCCACTTTGAGGTGGAAGTCAGCGTTGAGACAGTCAAGCCAGTGAAATGGACGCTAAATGGGGAACAGCTGAAGGAGAGTGCAGATATCGAGATGGAGAAGGAGGGAACCATGCACCGCCTCACTTTTAAGAAGACCAAGGCTTCCATGTCAGGCCCAGTACAGTTCACTGCCGGAAAGAGCAAATCAACAGCTGAGCTCAAAGTGAAAGGTTAGAAACTTCATTTAACAGAGATTTGTATTTCTAATCTGTATCTAATAAATCTGATTGATTGCCTCGTGGGCAGCGTGGCGACATTCAACGTCAATGCGCTTTGGGCAGCAAGTTCGAGTCCCGGCTCGCAGACCTTTCCCAATCACGTCCCCTATCTGTCTGCCACTTCACTTCCTGTCAACACTGATCTATCCTATTGAATAAAGGCAAAAAATGCCAAAAAATAAATCTTAAAAAAAAAAAAAAAAGTGTATATTTGTTTACTACAGATGAAATGCAATGTTTGTTGCAGTTTTGTGCACTTTTCTGTTTGCTTTCAAAACTGCTCATATCACTCCTCAGAGCGTCCTATTGAAGTCCTGGAGCCTCTTAAAGATGCGTCAGCCAAGGAGAAAACTTCCTCCACACTATGCTGCAAGTTCTCTGCCACACCAAAAGAAGTACGGTGGTTTAAGGGTCAAACCGCTTTGGAGGCTTCCAGCAAATACAGCATGAAGCAAAAGGGCTCCAGTGTGCAGTTGATCATACAAGCTTTGAGTGCAGAGGACTCTGGAGAATATCGCTGTCAGGTCGGGGTCTGTGAGAGCAAAGCTGTCCTCAAAGTAGAAGGTAATGTCACAAAGAAGGCATTCGAAGCATGTTGTTTCAGATTGCATCCCCTTTATACATCCAACCCGCTGGGGTTAGGGTTGCTTGTTAGAGCTTTGCTTTGACTATACCAAGCACTCATTATATAGGTGCTGTTGGTAATGATCTCTGATCATGCTCTTTGATGTTTATTTTTCTGACATGTATAGTGCGTAAAATCCAGATCACTAAACATCTCACAGATGTGGAGGTGGATGAAGATGGTGATGCCGTGTTTACCTGTGAAGTTAACTATGCTGATGAAGAGGTCCAATGGACACTCAATGACAAGCCGCTCTTCAACAATGAGGTCAATGCCATCACTCATGTGGATAAGATCCATACGCTCACCCTCAAGAACCTAGCACCTGAAGATGGTGGAAAGGTGTCATTCAACATCAGGGATGTGAAAGAAACAGTCTGCTTAAAAGTCAAAGGTGGGGTTGTATGACGATATCCAAATAAAGCTGATTTCACAGATATGCTTTGAATGTGAAGGATAAAGACTTTTTTGACCAGATTTTGGCTTAACGCATTTTTTTATTTACTGACATCCAGAGAAGAAAGCCATTTTCCTAAAGTTGCTGGATGATGTCGTGGCAGAGGAGAAGGGTACAGTTACCCTTAAATGTGAAGCCTCAAAGCCCAGAGTGGCCACTGTGTGGCACAAAGATGGAACAGTCCTGTCAGCTGGGAAAAAGTATGAGCTCCTCCATGATGGTAAGACCTTGGGACTTACTATCCATGATGTCACACAAGCTGACGCCGGAGAGTACAGCTGCGATCTTGGCACAGACCTCTCTAAGTCCAAGGTCACTGTTAGAGGTATGACAACAAACTTATGTAGTACTGTGCTACAGTGACACTGTAGTGTCATTTTGGTGTAGTTTTATCATGTATGTTTTTATAAGTTTTTGGTGTTTTTCAATGTTGTCTTTTCTGTTGACCCCAGATATCCACATTGGTATCACCAAGCGTCTTAAGTCAGTAGAGGCCAAAGCAGGTGAAAACTGCACATTCGAGTGTATCTTGTCCCGAGAAAGTTCAGAGAGGTGCACCTGGAACCTAAAAGGCCAATCTGTCACTGATGGAGGCCGTTTCCAGATAAGCAGCAAAGGGCGCAAGTACACCTTAACAATCAAAGCTGTCTCAGCTTCTGATTCCGGTGAGGTGGTCTTCACTCTCAAGGATTTGAGCTCAAAGGCATCACTTACTGTTGAGGGTAAGCAGGATATCCAAAGAATTGCGTTATAGGTTTTACACAAAAAGTTTTACTTAATGAAGGTGTATCTTATTTTTGGGAGCCAGGTGAAGCTCCTAACATATCTAAAGAGCTTCAAGGTCTCAGTGCCAAAATTGGTGAAGATGCCACATTCTCCTGTGAGCTTTCTCAATCTGGACTGGAAGTGAAGTGGTCAAAGGATGGCAAGTCTATTAGAAAAAGCCAGAAATATGAAATCAGTCAGGAGCAGACACTCGTAAAGCTGACAATCCGCAACGTCACTGAAAAAGACTCCGGAGAATACAGCTGTGAGATCACCGGTGGTCCAACCTCCAAGGCTAAGCTGGAGATTAAAGGCAAGAATTAAAAAAATTATGGTTTAGATTCTGTCATTCTTTCATTAAATCCTCTAAAAAGGAGATATATTTACTTTAGTATTTTATCCCCTCTGTAGAACTGGCCAACAAATTCATTCGTGAGCTAAAGGATGCCACTGCAGAAGAGAAGAGTGCTGTCTCCTTTGAATGCGAGACAGCCCAACCTGCATCTAAAGTCACCTGGCTGATAGGAACAAAGGAGATCAGGGCTGGAGGAAGGTATGACCTTACGCAAAAGGGAACTGTCCTCGTCCTCAAAGTGAAGGATTTGGAGAAGAGTGACAGTGAGGTGTACACCTGTGACATTGGCTCTACGAAGAGTACAGCCAAATTGACGGTGAAAGGTAAGAGCCAGGCTTTCTCAGAAAAATACTCTGTTTAAATGTTTAAAGCTTTGATCTACCATGTTTTTTGATATCTTGGTGTTGTTATTTGAAAGTATTCCTGGTAAGTACACAGTTTAATTTAATTCAACTTTAATTTAATTTCTGCATTTGACATTTCACTTTTCGGTTCCTTTGTGGCAATGTTATTGCCAGGCATTTTGGTGATAGTCTCATGCATTTCTGTGTCAGCATATAATCACCTCAGTTCAGAGAACTGGTACTTTTATGTTGCACTTTTACAATAATGTTGGTACTTTACATGTCTTTTAGATTCTTAGCAAGTCCGTTTGGTGAAAATGTGGTTAAATTTGGTCTTTTATTTCCATACATGCTGGTATTATTGTTACATGTTTTTAGTTGTTTAATAGCATGATAGAACATTTCATTACTTTATTTGGGTCCACACTTTGTACCGTACGCATTCTCGTCTTAGTTATTTGAAATATAATTTAGGTTTTATTGAGCAGGGTGTTAGTTTTTATAAAGAAGCTGTTTTGTGATTTCAGTGGATGTCTTTCAACAGTCTGTCAAGTTGTCAAATGCACTTGCACTTTTGTGTTTGTCTTGGTTTGTGAGATTCAGTCTTCTCTGAACTTACATATATTTATGTAGTCCTACTGCAATGGATGTTTTGGAACTGTTTCTGTGCTTCATTTAATATTTCAGTGATTATAGAACATTTTGATGACCCTAATGATGTCAAGATATTATACATTAAATAACACAGATGTTGGCTTGTCCTAGCTTCCATGTCATGTATTCACCATCTCATCCCAGAGATCTTCCATCCTGTCTTTTGGATGCTAAAACTATAGAGAAGAATTTTAATTATATGATGCTTGTTTGTTCTCCAGTGGTACCTGCTAGGTTTAAGGGTCAGATGAAGAACCAACAGATTACTGAAGGTGGGAAAGTTTTACTTTCCTGTGAGCTCTCAAAACCTGGCTGCCAAGTGCAATGGAAGAAGGGAACGGAAGGTCTGAAACATGGGGGAAGATTTCAGATAATGCAGAGGGACACCATGTGTGAGCTACAGATTTCAGACTTGGTGCCTGAAGACAGTGGAGAATATACCTGTGATTGTGGAAACGAAAAAACAACAGCAAATGTTGTTGTCAGTGGTATGGATAAAAGCTTATTAATTTGTATGTGTAGTCAAGAAATTGTACTAAAGTTTACTAATTTTTATACACCTTTAATTTATGTCATCACATAATTGCTCTTCAGCATTACCGGCAGTCTTCAAATGTGAACTACAAAGCCAAGAGTGTGACATAGGAGACAGCGTTACTCTTCATTGTGAACTCTCAAAGCCTGGAGTTCCTGTAGTTTGGAAGAAAGGAATGCAGGTGCTGCAATCTGGTGAAAAGTACCTCATCATGCAAGATGGGGCTACTATTGAGTTGAAGATCACTGACCTCAGACATGAAGATGCTGGACAATACACATGTGTGTGTGGTGAAACAAAGACTACAGCGAGCATTAAAATCAAGGGTACGCAATTCATTCGGTCTCTTAAATGTCTTATTTTTTCATGTTCACTCTTTAGTGAATACAAAGACTTTTTACACTTTTATCTTTACTGGTTAGTCGCTTAAAGGGATATTAACATAGATATTATAGCATTACTAGCTTAAGTAGATTAGCTTCACTAATACAAATATCTGTTAATCTTGTCTTGTAAGATGTTCAGTTTTTGTGATTTTTGTCAGTTTTCTGTCTTATAATGTCCCTTGTTTTCTTCGGTAGGTTTTTGAATGTTGTGTCATGTTGTGCATTTACATTTTTGCAAAGTGCATTGTACTAACAACCTGTTGAAACATCCAATTGCTTCTTAGCATTGATCTTCAAAAGAGAACTACAAAACCAGGAGTGTCAAGAGGCAGACAGTGTTACTCTTCAGTGTGAGCTTTCCAAACCAGGAGTGCCTGTGGTTTGGAGGAAAGGAACACAAGTGATACATTCTGGAGAGAAATACCACATAAAGCAAGTTGGCTCTGTTTTTGAACTGAAGATCCCTGATGTCAAACCTGAAGATGCTGGAGTCTATAGTTGTGATTGTGGGTTTATCAAGACCTCATCTACCATTACCGTCAATGGTAGGAGTGACATCTTTTGCTGAATTGTGATTAAATGTATGGTATTACATATCGCATAACACTCCTCTACTGTGACCTGAAGTTGATCAAGGTTGTTTCTTATTACACTAATGGCTCTGTTCTCGAAAAAAATTGGATTTATGTCCATGACTTCAAATCTAGAAAACTAGACAAGAAGAACGGAAAGACTTCTGTTGAGTCCAGTTTTAGGATGTTGTCCTAAATCATTTGTCTAACATGGTTCCAACATCTTTTCATGGTTCCTCAGCACTACCAGTGGTCTTCACACATGAGCTGCAAAATGTGGAGTGTGATGAAGGAGGCAGCGCTACTCTTTCCTGTGAGATTTCCAAACCTGGTGTTCCTGTGCAGTGGAAAAAAGGAAGCCATGTTATTCAGTCTGGAGGAAAGTACGTCATCAGGCAGATTGCCTCGAAGGTGGAGCTGAAGATCACAGATCTCAAACCTGAAGATGAAGGAGACTACACGTGTGTATGTGGAGACAAGGCAACAACAGCCCATATGAGGATCAAGGGTATGAATCATTCTTATACTTTCTGGGATTTTTTAACCATTAATCAGTGTACTATTACGGCTTGTTTGTTTGGTGTTGGTGAATACTGTTGTGCAGTGCTGCTAGTCATTTTATTTGTTGCATTTGTTAAGTTTCCACTGATATCCTACAGTAGTGAACAATATGTATTTGTTCGTTTCAGGTGTGTGGCACAAAATTATGCCAGTTTTTGATTGGGAACAGAATAATTCTGTATATGCTTAAATATAACTTTTAGATAGTTTGCTGTATTCTGCTGTGGCTCTGCCTGCTGTGCTGCAATGCCATAGTATGAGAAACATCTGTTTTGGTATTGCCTTAAACTTTTCTTCATCGCTGTCTGTCTGTTTCTTCTAGCTTGTAACTTCTTCAGTTTAGTGTGGTTCATACATTATCTAAAAAAGAGATATGAGTTTGAGCACTAGTCTGACTTGAGTCTCACAGTAGAGTAACTCAACACATATTACACTACTTGATACAGAACTTGCATGTGTTCCCAGCTTTGGAGACTTCTTTGAGATTTCATTGTCTGTGATTCCATCTGCGAAATGCTTTTTGTCACAGTTCTGAAGGCCCAGACACCCTTATACCAACCCGAACTTCAAAAGCAGACTACTGAGCAGGGGGCATCAGTCGATGGTACAAAGCAAATGTGCGGAATGACTGTCCGTGCTTTGTTTTCTTGGTCAGCAGCTTGAATTCTTCTTGCTGGCCGTGCTATCTGTCAGTCAGAAATCAGTCAGGCTTTGGGGGCTTTCATTTGGTCAACATGCATGACTGCTTCTGTAAAAAAAGGATGTCTGCTTGTTCCGTCTTTGCCACTATTGTCCAACATGGCTGACACAGGCGTTGCTATTTGTTTTCTAAGATCCTTACAACTTTGGCCAAAGGTTGGAGTTTACATAAATGTGTCTTTTGTCACAGCTCTAAAGTTCCTCCGTCCTTCTGCTGCCGTTGAATCAGACATCCAAATGCAGAAGAAAGAGAAACAGTCAGAGTTCAGTGGTATGAAACTGATGGCTATTTTCTTGCCTGTCGTGCAGCACGTTTTTGCGCTAATGGAAAAGTGAATCCCAGTCAAAATGTTCTGTATTGCGTTCTTTTGAATGGAACAGCATGTGGCCACACATCCGCTTTTGCATTATGATATTGTTTTTGAGCACTCTTTGTTGTGGTGTCTTTTTTTTTTGACAAATATTTAAACTTCTCACCCGTGCAACAAAAATCCTTTGGATATTCTAAGCTGTCTTTTTTTTTACATTTTCAGAACTGTTGCTCCTACTTTTATAAACAAAATAGCAGTTCATCTTTTATGTTTTAAAAAAGTTCTTTGCATAATTAAAAGTGAAGTACGTGTTGCCAGTCTAATTTTGTTTTATTTTTGTTTTACTTATATTCTATCGCTTGAAAATCAATGGCTATTGGTGCATTTTTCTCCTTCAACTTTACATGCACCACGGCTTATTCTATTAACACATGGTGAATATTTTTAATGGTTGACTCTAGAGTGTTACCTGTTTCCTACATGCAATGCACAAAGGTGAGGAGGACAGAAGTGGCTGATGGTTGTAGGAAAGAGTTCAGCTTGCCTCAGATGATATTTGACTTTGTTAGTGCATTTGGTTCAGTGAAAGTAGCTGGTTTAGGAACATTAGTTGTGTTGCTTTGATTGTTCAGAAAATCTAGGCTGTTGGCATTTTAATTAAAATATTTCAAGAGGTGATTTTTAAGCTGTTTTTAGTTGCAATCTGCAATTTTTTGGCCAGGAGCCATTCACTCTGCTCCCACACATTTGTCTGTTTGTTATTCTGTAGACTTTTTTTATCATTGCAGGCTGGTTTTTCATAATTTTTCATTTTAAACCTTTAGTTTGATTTGTATCTCAAAATTTAACACCTTGCAGTTTTTAGCTGTATGAAATCATCCAAAACTCATCATGTCACCAGTCTTGATATTTTTTTTTTGAAACATACGAACTGGATTGCTTTAAATGGCTATGTGAAACTGAAAAGTATTTTCCTTTAGATGGTCCCATTGGTGTTGATAATAAATATTCTTATACTCTTGTAACAACATTCATTAGTAGTTTTATAGTGTATTCCTTAACTTTCCTGACTTAGGTTAAATATTTAGAAAGGAATATTACAAAGCTAAGATGTTTTGCCTGTACACATTCTGTATTATTACAGAATAGTGTACAAACTGGCCATCACCAAGCATGTGATGAAGATGGAACTGTTATTCAAAATGTATTCAAAACATGTTACAAAGACTGTGAACTATATAATACCTAATAGTGAAGTTATACCGTTAAATAGTTTTTCACCATTTTTGTGAGCAGGATTTATTGGGCGGGTCTAAATCAGAGCTCGGTGACGCAATAAAGCAACCAAGCACTGCCCCTCCGGCGAAACTATAAGAGTTGTGTTGGACTTGAAGCAGCACTGACTACACCGACTGATCGCTGTGTGGCATCAGTACAGTGAGCGCTATAGAGAGCAGATGCTCATTATGCTTTGAGCTCTCGAGGTACTTTGATGTCAAACACTGATTGTTCTGTGGTGTGACAAACTCAGAACACACATATTATTGTATAATATATGATATACAATATATAATATTGACTTTACACAGACTTTAATAAAGTCTTCATTTAAGTGAGGGTGTAGTGCAGTGTATGGGCTGGTCTAGTGTAATAAGTTGTTTGTGTAGTTTGTAGTTTTTCCATTTGCATAATGGTGGTTGTTTTTGCTTAAAATCTCACAAGGTGGTTAAAATTTGTGGTAATATTATGAGTTAAGCCATTAGACAAGAATGTTTTACTTCTATCAGTGGAAGAATCTTTTAGGCAAAGTATAAATCTCACAAGATCCAGTTTCTGGTTCAACAAATTTTCCTAATTCCGCAGTATTACCGGTGGTCTTCAAGCGTGAGCTACAGAACCAAGAGCTTCAAGAAGGGGAGAGTGTAACTTTGCGCTGTGAACTTTCAAAACCTGGAGCTCCTGTGATTTGGAGAAAAGGAACAGAGGTGATCAGTTCTGGAGAAAAGTACATCATCAAGCAAGTTGGCTCTACTGTTGAGCTAAAGATCACTGATGTTAAACCTGAAGATGCTGGAAACTATGTTTGTGATTGCGGGGACAACATCAGCACCGCTAGTATCAAAGTCAATGGTAGGACTGACCTTTTAATTGAACCCTCTATAACTATGAAGAAGTTTCCTTGTTTCTGATCTAAAAACGTTCCACTTTAATAATCTCTTCATTTAAGTTAGGGTGTAGTACGGTGTATGGGCTAGTCTAGTTTAATAAGCTGTTTGTCTAGTTTATAGTATTTCCATTTGCATCATGGTGGTTGTTTTTGCTTAAAATCTCTCAAGGTGGTAAAATTGTAAGTTAAGCTATTGCAGAAGAATGTTTTACTTCTATCAGTAGAAGATTTTCTTAGGCAAAGTATAAGTCTCACAAGATCCAGTTTCTGGTTCAACAAATTTTCCTAATTCCTCAGCATTACCGGTGGTCTTCAAGCGTGAACCACAGAACCAAGAGCTTCAAGAAGGGGAAAGTGTAACTTTGCGCTGTGAACTTTCAAAACCTGGAGCTCCTGTGGTTTGGAGAAAAGGAACAGAGGTGATCAGTTCTGGAGAAAAGTATATCATCAAGCAAGTTGGCTCTACTGTTGAGCTGAAGATCACTGATGTTAAACCTGAAGACACTGGAGACTATGTTTGTGATTGTGGAGATAACATCTGCACTGCTAACATCAAAGTCAATGGTAGGACTTATCTTTTATTTGAACCGTACAGTTAGTGTTGGGAAGTGTATAGCGCTGTATATTGGCTTATTCTAGTGTACCAAGTTATTTCTCTAGTCTTTAATTTGGCCATTTGCATTATCTTAGAATGTGGTAAAAAATATAATGTATGTTTTACATTTATAAGTGGAAAGAATATTTTTGATGCAAAGTGTAAACTTAATCTCACAAGACCTGTTCCTGGTTCAACAACTTTGCCTGATTCCTCAGCATTACCAGTGGTCTTCAAATGTGAGCTACAGAACCAAGAGATTCAGGAAGGGGATAGTGTCACTTTGCGCTGTGAAGTCTCAAAACCTGAAGTTCCTGTGGTTTGGAGGAAAGGAACACAGGTGATACATTCTAGAGGAAAGTACCTCATCAAGCAAGTTGGCTCTACTGTTGAGCTGAAGATCACTGATGTTAAACCTGAAGATGCTGGAAACTATGTTTGTGATTGCGGGGACAACATCAGCACCGCTAGTATCAAAGTCAATGGTAGGACTGACCTTTTAATTGAACCCTCTATAACTATGAAGAAGTTTCCTTGTTTCTGATCTAAAAACGTTGCACTTTAATAATGTCTTCATTTAAGTTAGAGTGTAGTACGGTGTATGGGCTAGTCTAATGTAAAAAGCTGTTTGTCTAGTTTATGGTTTTTCCATTTGCATCATGGTGGTTGTTTTTGCTTAAAATCTCTCAAGGTGGTAAAATTATAAGTTAAGCCATTGCAAAGGAATTTTTTACATCTATCAGTAAAAGATTTTTTTAGGCAAAGTATAAATGTCACAAGATCCAGTTTCTGGTTCAACAAATTTTGCGAATTCCTCAGCATTACCAGTGGTCTTCAAACGTGAGCTACAGAACCAAGAGCTTCAGGAAGGGGATAGTGTCACTTTGTGCTGTGAAGTCTCAAAACCTGAAGTTCCTGTGGTTTGGAGGAAAGGAACACAGGTGATACATTCTAGAGGAAAGTACCTCATCAAGCAAGTTGGCTCTACTGTTGAGCTGAAGATCACTGATGTCAAACCTGAAGATGCTGGAGATTATGTTTGTGATTGCGGAGACAGCATGACAACTGCCAACGTCAAGGTTAACGGTAGGAGAAGACCGACAGCTTCATGAATTTTTCCATCATTCCATGGTTGTAAAGTACAAATGATTCTCCAAATTAATTTGAAGTTAAGGCCAAAGAAAAAGACTTAATTGTAACCATTGTTTTGCTTTTGTATCATCTTAATGTTACTTCTCTGAAAAAAATATTTATTTACGTCATCTGTATGTGCAAAACTACATCTCTGGCACCTCATACCACTTTTTGAATTGTCAGCTCTTCCGGTCACCTTTACACAAGAGCTTAAAAACCAGACAGCTACTGAAGGAGAAAGCATCATCTTCCAGTGTAAGCTCTCCAAACTTGGAGTTTCTGTTGTTTGGAGGAAAGGAATGCAGGTGATCCATTCTGGAGGAAAGTACCTCCTCACGCAAGTTGGCTCTACTGTTGAGCTGAAAATCACTGATGTCAAACCTGAAGATGCTGGAGACTATGCTTGTGATTGTGGAGACAGCATTACCACAGCCAATGTCAAGATTAATGGTAGGAGAAGAACAACTGCTTCTTGAATTTTTCCATTATTCTAATCCATCTTTGACTTGCATTTATCCCATGTTTTGAAGTATTAAAGCTTTCCACAGCTTATTATGAAGATAAATCTAAAGAAAGAAATTTTATTGTATCCTCTTGGTATTCAATAATGTTTGTTTGAACTGTTGCCTACGGGTCTTACTTGTCTGGAAAATCTTTCATCTCTTGCATATACCACTCTTTGCATCGGCAGCACTTCCAGCCATTTTCACACAAGCACTGAAGAACCAGGCAGCTGTTGAGGGAGAGAGCATCAGCTTCCAGTGTGAGCTCTCCAAAGCAGACATTCCAGTTGAGTGGCGCAGGGGAGAAATTGGCCTATGCCCCTGTGCTAAATATGAATTAAATCAAGATGGCTACCGTGCCCAACTGGTCATACATGACCTTGAACGTGAGGACTCTGGTGACTATATTTGTGACACTGGAGAACACCAAAGCACTGCATATCTGCAAGTTAAGGGTAGGCTCGGATTGAACCATCTTTCTTTCCTGTCTCATTTGATACCGTTTCTTCTTGATGACCTTGAAACACTTGTTTACTCACCTTTTGCAGCACTGCCAGTTCTTTTCAAATCATCTCTGAAAGATTTGGAAAGTGAATCTGGGGAAAATGCAGTGTTTCGATGTGAACTTGACAAAGCTGGAGCCAAAGTCATCTGGAGGAAAGACAAGAGTGTAATAGAAGCAAGCCACAAATATCAGCTGAAGCAAGATGGGGCTGTTGCTGAACTTATCATTTACAAGCTGCAAGAAGGAGACGCTGGAGAGTACGGCTGTGAAACAGAACATGATCGGACATCTGCCAAACTCACTGTGAAGGGTATGAATCACCTTGTAAATGTCCTACTCCCTCCTAACAGTACCTGATCATCCTCTTTTGATGATTGTGCATCTACTCCATACCATCCCAAGTATCATCCTCTCTTATGCTTCATCCCAGATCACCTTCATCTCCTTCTTTTTGCACATGGTTTTGCACTTTAAATTCCATTAAAACTTTCACAACCTTTCTCAAATGCACTCCCATTTCATTTTGCTAGATTTAGTTTTTTACACTTAACGTAACATTATAAACCTTACCCTTGTAGTTTAACATTTTTATGCCAGGGTTGCTATTTCTGTCATGAACTGCTGTGAATTTTCATGAAAAGCTTAGCCTATAGTGGATGTTAAATAGATACTGTGGATGTTTATCTATTTTTTGATCGGTTGACTACTTCTGAAAAAATGAAACCTGATTTTGCTTTCAGAACCTGAAATCATGATCTTAACTGGCTTGAAGAGCTGCATTGTCAATGAAGGCGAGGATGTTCGTTTCGAATGCCTTGTCTCTCATGACAATGCACTCATTGTTCAGTGGACGCTGCAAGATGTTCCACTCCAGAACAATGAGATGAATGAAATCCGAATGGAAGGCAAAAGGCACACACTTAGACTAAGAAGTGTCACCCAGAAAGACTCAGGCACAGTGTCCTTCCATGTGGGTGCACACACTTCTTTTGCTTGTCTTACAGTCAGAGGTAAAACTAAAGATTTTTTATTTATTTTTTTAAATAGTAGTTTTTTTATTTCACACCCTTATTAATTTCTCAGTGAGATTTGAACACATGCACTGTTTAGTGCATGTGTTTAGTATTCGTGTGTATGATCATCCCATATCCATAAATATTCAAAACATTCAAAATATGTAATATAACTTGCATTTTTTTACTCTTTGATGCATGCTTAAAGCATCATATTGCAAAAAAATTACATGTGATCAGTCACTTTACATATACCACAGTGAAAGCACAACATTTCATGCATGTTTGTTATCTGTTTTGTCTTGCCAAATATTTCTTGTCCCTTGCTTGGTAGTATTCTGAGTTTTATTTGTTTGAAAATTACATTTAGAAGGTTGACTATTCTGTGTTGCTTTTTTTCTCGTCAGTGATTAAGTTCATCTATAATAGAAGTGCTGCAAAAAGTTTAATGATTTCTGATTAATGCATTCCAAGGTTAGGTTTACAGTGGGGCAAAAAAGTATTTAGTCAGCCACCCATTGTGCAAGTTCTCCCACTTAAAAAAATGAGAGAGGCCTGTAATTTTCAACATAGGTATACCTCAACTATGAGAGACAAAATAAGAAAAAAGAAATCCAGAAAATCACATTGTAGGATTTTTAATGAATTAATTGGTAAATTCCTTGGTAAAATAAGTATTTGGTCACC
>JAUMHE010000082.1:15052835-15078963 GCA_032359235.1 Enteromius mattozi
TTCTCATTTTGTCTCTCATAGTTGAGGTATACCTATGATGAAAATTACAGGCCTCTCTCATCTTTTTAAGTGGGAGACCTTGCACAATTGGTGGCTGACTAAATACTTTTTTGCCCCACTGTATCTTGTCCCTGGATGCGTTTAGAAACTACAAAGAAAATTTGTTGCCATCTCATAATCTTGCAGGTTTGGGGTTTGCGCATATCTTTGAATGTGTTCTGTATATTGCTGTTTCCCACCAGCAGTCCCTGTGCTGTCATTTGTGAAGGAGTTAACAAGCCAGGAATTCACAGAGGGAGACAGTATCTCATTATGTTGTGAAACTTCAATACCTGATACCAGCGTGACCTGGAAGAAGGGTTCTCAGGTCCTATTTGATGGAAAGAAGTATTCCATAAAGAGGGATGGCTCAATTCAAACCTTGGAAATCCATAAGCTATCAGTGGAGGATGGTGGCGAGTACATATGTGAAGCAGGAGACAAACGAAGCAAGGCTACAGTGACTGTCAAAGGTACCAATCTTGATTCTTCTTTGGAGATGGGGTTCATTTTACATTGTTTCCCTACAGAAGCAAAAGTTCACATTAGTATTAGCTTTAGCATGAATACATTGAGTAGCTTTTATGTTTTAGATTGTCACTAAGGCATGATCCAAGTAGTATGTTAAGCCAATATCTGTGAACTGAGATTGCATGATGCTGTCCTCTTTTCTGGGATTTAACTGTAATGTCACAACAAAATCCCAAGCGATACTGTTTGGAGGACTTATACATCCTCTCACATTTCAAGTAGATAGTCAATAGTGGGATATTTACCTCTTTTGACTTTTCGGAAGATCCTCAATAGTCCCTTTCATCACGTTCCTTCCATCCATTCCCAGAATGTGTAAAAATCACAAGAGAATTAAAGGATGTGACTGTGATAACGGGCGAGGATGCTATCTTCCAGTGTGAGGTGTCTCATACAGGGGTTACAAATGTCGAGTGGTGGCTCGGCTCCAACCACCTTCAAAACAATGACTTGAATCAAATCAGCTGCCGAGGGAGAGAACACAGCCTAGTGCTGAAAATGGTCACACCCGACGACTCAGGTGATGTAGCCTTTGTGGTTGGCCCTCAGAAGAGCCTCGCCTACTTGTTGGTGCAGGAGAAACCCAAAGGTAAAAGACACATTATGGCTAACAGCGTTCATTGTTGGCAAGCGATCATCTGTCTGTCATTAGGTAGTAGCTGCACTCATTTTGCGCAATTATAACAAAAGGCTTCCAGCTGCTTTTCCATTTGCTTTGACCATTCTATAGCGACATTCCAAAATTGTGTTTTTTGCGAAAGAAATGTATTTTTCACACATTTTTGGTTCAGAGATAGTCTTTTGTCTAATTCCTGACCTTAATTGTTAAAACAGAAGTTTCTCTCTCAGTACAGCTCTTTTAATGTACCACAGTATATGTTCAATGGCTTCAAGTGTCTAAGTTTCAGAGTCTTCAGGCAGACATTATGATGTGACAGCACTTGGGTTTGGGTTTCTCCTGTCCATAGTCGTATTCTTAGAGAAGCCTCTGGACTTAACTGCCAAAGAGGGTCAAACAGTCACACTGTCCTGCATGACTTCCGACCCTGAGGCCTCTGTCACCTGGTACAAAGATGAAGCGATGATAAAGGCAGGGGGGCGTTATCTGCTTTACAAGGATAGAGCCGTCCATCAGCTCCGCATCCTTAGAGTGGAGGAAGGAGATGCAGGGTTGTATACATGCAAAACCAAAGATGCAGAAAGCTGCGCCACCCTTACTGTTAAAGGTAAACGGGTTTGTAGGCCTGTGACTTTTTGGCTTTCATTTTATCAACATGCCTGAAGATAAAGTGGTTTTCAAGAAGACCCGTTCTGGTTTTCTTTTCTTTATAACTGCCTCTCTTGTGGAAAGGAGAAGATTTTGATACCCTCACAGGTATCAGCAGCCGTCTAAAATCTGACATTTGCATTTTTTAAACTTCTTTTCTTATCCATCATCAGGTCAACCTGCATACTTCCGGAAGGAGTTAGACAACCAGAATGCAATAGAGGGAGATAGTATCACCTTGCGCTGTGAGCTTTCTAAGCCGGTTAAAAGTGTAGAGTGGAGAAAGGGTGGAGTGGTGCTCCAACCCAGTAAGAAATTTGAGATGAAAAAGGAAGGGTGTCTGCTGGAGCTCCATGTCCATGATCTGGAACCAGAGGACAATGGCTACTACACTTGTGATGCTGGAGACCAGTTGACCACAGCATCAGTCACTGTGCAAGGTATCAAATAACTTTGTTAAATCATCCGTATTTGAGTTATAAAAACTTCTGTTGTAGAGCAAACAGACTAAATTTTCTGGACTGGAGGTTATTTAAAATCTTTCGCTTTTTTTATGTCCTCATAAGTTTCACATTATGTTTCGGGAAGCATCCTCAATGTATGAGTGTTTTTAGACACTGGTGATCCAAGGGTTTCTGTGTCTGGTCTCTGCAGAGACTGAGGTCCTCATTGTGTCGGGTATAAAGAATACAGATGTGTTTGTGGGCGAACAGGCAATTTTCTCCTGCCAGCTCTCTCGCCGTGCCAAAGGCAGAGTTCAGTGGTGGCTGGATGGCACTCGTTTGGAGAACAGTACCTTCAGTGAAATAAGTGTGGGTGAAGACCATGTCCACATTCTCACCCTAAGGAACCTTTCTCCCAATGATTCGGGTACAGTCCTGTTCAAAACAGGTGGCCTGACGTCCTCCGCCAAGCTGTTAGTGAAAGGTACCAAATGCAGTGGTGCTTGGTAGAACTGAAAATTTTGAATAGCACTGAACTAATACTGTGTCCATGAATTTCCCAAATCGGTTACTCTATCTGTGAAGCTATTAGGTTGCCCTGACCTTCTTTAACAGTTACAGCTAGACCATAAATCTTGAATTGTCGGTTAATCTGTCCTTGAAGTAGTTCAGTACTGTTTGTGTTCTTCATACTAGTATACTCACATTACTGAATTACTTATCCATATTAATAATACTCTAAATCTAAAGTGTCTTTGCACAGACTACCCTGGAGAGTCCTTTGGTTAAGTGCTCAATAATGCCATCCTGACAGAACAGGATTGTATTTACTTTATTCTCATTTAGGTTTATCCATGCCTAGAATTGAATCTTTTTGTTAGACCCTTTACAGTTAGGCAAAAGTATACAGTAAGTAAATCAAAAACATAATAATAATGAAAATTCATGGATGCATGTAGTCCATGTGCCATATATTTCTAACCTAAAAGTGGATTTGGCTGCAGTTTCACAGTTTGCTAATTACTTACAAAATTGGCATACTAATTATTAAATTAGCATTTTGATATTGAGCTTGTATATGGAGCAGGCCTCAATGCAAATATTTTTACTACTGGCACAGTCAGGCCAGGGGTTTAGATTTTTACATGCCCATATTTCTTTTTTTCTTTTTTTACTGGCCCTTCCATGAAAAAAGCATGATATTCATAATCAATCCCAATAAATCATTCTAAAAATTTGCTGAGAAAAGTCCTCAATTAATAATTCACACAATTAAAATTAAAATTGTGTTTTGATTTTTCATCACATAAAAAGTGTCTGTAGAGGTCAATATGTTGTTTGTCTTAAAGCCTGTCACTACTCCAGCTATCCATTTTACAGTCTACAACAATACATTTTACAATTGAATTTGTTAATCTGCCGGAGGTAAAAAAAATAAATATATATAACAGTGAAAGCATTAGTGGATGCTCCAAAGCATCTAAATGAAATTGTGCAAGCAACCTTTTGCCCAAAAATTTAAAGAGTAAATAATAATGGTCTTGCATGTGCTCTAAATCAGATAATTGTACACTCCTCATTCTTCACTGTTTGTTTGTGCTGCATGTACTTTTTCTATAAATTGGCCTTAGTTTGACTTGACACTGCAACTAGGCATGTGTTGGTTGTTATTGACCATGTCCTTGGTCAGTTTGGAGTAGAGAAGCAAAAGATGTTACACTTATCATGTACATTTCAATGGGAAAGAAAAAGAAACAGCACTGACTTAGATGATGAGGTTGTAAAGGCTGTTGTTTTTAAACTGAATAAAGTACCAGGCTTACAGTATATTTAGTTTTAAATTACATTAAATACCACCCAAAACCTGAAAGAGGCTTGAGGTGAAGAACTCTACTTCAAAGTGCACTGGGGTCTTGTCAATATTACTTATCCCCACCACCAACCCTCTATAGATCCCAATGTGGAGGTGGTCAGTGCCATGGAAGACCAACATGTAACAGAAAACCAGCCTGCAGAGTTCATCTGTCAGTACTCCCGGCCAGTCAAGGCTGTATGGAAGCGAAACGGCATACCTGTGCAAGCAGACGGCCGCAGGGTGATAGTGGAACAGGACTGGACTGTTGCACGGTTGTACATTAGCTGTGTGGAGCCCCAGGATGGGGGGATGTACTGCTGTGAGGCAGAAGGAACCTCTGTTGTGGCACATCTCAGGGTGCAAGGTGAGCACACCTGTAGGTGAAGAGAATCTGTGTGTCATCCATAAATTAAAGCTGGATCATTACAAAGACTCAGTATAAGACTCGCTAAGATTTTAAGAAATATTAAGTTGCACAAGTAAGGGCTTACCACAAAGGGTTTTACTGGGATACTATCCAAAAATTGCTGTTTTTAGCAACACCATCCTCATCTGGCTGGCTATGCAGTAACCATAATGTGCTTTTATCTCAGCTACCTTTTGCTTGTTATGCTTCTCAATGCTGGTTGCTACTGTATATGCTAGTGAAATGTTGGATGAAATTTTAATCGAGTGTGATTGTGCAGAATTCAGTTACTCTTTTAAGTTCAGAACTTGTTTTTAATTCAAGGCCAGTCAAAGCCATTGTGTACTAGATGGACTTGTTTTGACGTGTATAAAGCCAGTGTATTTTAAGGCATTGTCTCTCTCTTGCAGCTAAACCAATTGACATTCTTCAAGAGCTGAGTAATGTGGATACTATTAATGGTGGGGAAGCACTTTTTGAATGTGCCTTGTCTCGTCCTGAAAACAAAGACTGCCAATGGTTAATTGATGGAAAGCCTGTAAAGGAGTCTGCAAACGTAGAGATTGTTTCCTTTGAGAGTGGCAGACGCCATCTTCTGCTTTTAAAGGACTTGCATCCTTGTGAAAACACAAGGATTACATTCCAAGCTGGCACTTCATCAACTACTGCTCTTCTGTCTGTCAAAGGTTCGTCATTTCTGTAGTATTAGTATTAGCAAAATTATATAGATGTTAGGTATTACATCAGATGATTCAATTTAGATGATTTAAGGTATTACATCATATTTTATTGAAGAAAAATTACTGCTCTGGTTTTATAGGTAATGTTTGGAATAATGATGCAGTTAATTTTTTGTCTTTATATATGGTACAGTTTATTTATTTATTATTATGCTTTAGTTTCATGCTCCTGTTTTATAATATACTAAATTTGATTCTAAATGTGTAAATGTGAATTTATTTAAATGTCATGAATTTGTTCTGTACAGCTTGGCAACTGGAGGTGGTCAAGCCTTTGGAAGATAAGACCACCATTGCAGGAGAACAAGTTGAGTTCACTTGTGCTTTGAATGAAGCTGTGCCTGAGAGTGAAGTGACTTGGTATGCAAATGGTGTTGAGCTAAAATGTAATGACCAGTGGGCCATGAGAGCCAGTGGCTCTTCCTACAGCTTAATTTTGAAGAAAGCCCATGCTCAGCCCACACAGGAAATCACATTTGCTGCCCGGGATGCTTTATCAATGGCCAAACTCATCACAATATGTAAGGGTCCTAATTTGTGCCTCATTTATTATAATTTCTGCCATTTCTACAATTATAAACTTTTTTTTTTAATTTTATTTGGTTATTTACAGCTGTGCCTGACCCCCCTGAAGACCCAGAGCTGGTTAGTAAAGGTCCAACTTTCGTCACCTTGTCTTGGTTCACGCCCCTCAGTGATGGAGGAAGCCCAATCATTGGTTACCGTGTGGAAATGCGTCTAGTGGACAGTGCCCTCTGGCTGCCCTGCCACACAGAACCAGTGTGCAGCACTGAATTTCTGGTTGAAAACCTCATACCGGGGGCAGGTTACAGGTTCAGAGTGGCAGCCATCAACCGTGCTGGTATTGGAGAGCCTGTCCAGCTGCCTCAGACTGTGACACTTGGTAAGTGGATACTTGCTGAAATAACCAATTTATTGAAAGCAATGTACGTTGTGAGTACATTGTTTTTTCATCTAACCAAACTGCCTCCATGAGTCCATATAGAAGACTTGCTATTCTGCCTTAGTTCAGTGTTCCTCGCCCCTGGTCCTGGAGAGCTACTTCCTTGCAGAGTTAAGTTTCAACTGTGCTTTAAAATAAACTCAAGTGGAAGCGCTGGTGACCAGGAGTGAGGAACTCTGCCCTAGATGCTACTGTAGTAGTAGAACACTAAAAACTATACTATAAACAAGTGTATTTTGTTTTTGTTGTATTTTATTTGTTGCCTTTTGTATTTGTTCTTGATGAACTCTTGCTACATTTCTTCTCTTTGAATGGACCTTGGATCTTCAGATGCACCAGTGACCATGACCAAAATGTTAAGCAGCTCTAAGATCCAAAAAGGAAAGATAGTTCGCTTGGAGTGTGAACTTTCTACAGAGAGCAAATCAGTCACATGGCTAAAGGACAACAGAGAGATAGAGTTTGGGGTCAAGTACCAAATGGTCACAGAAGAAAAGAGCCAAGTTTTGCTCATAAAGGATTTCCAGTCTACAGATCAGGGTGTCTATTCTTGTGTAGCCTCAGAAGAGGCAAAGACATCAATCAACCTCAGTCTCGAAGGTACTTTGCTTAACCTCACATCTAACTTACTATTGTTGTTTTGTCAACCTCATATGTGGGAATAATCATTTGTGTATGTCTTGGTCATAGTGTTTGGAACTTTTTGCTTTTCTTTATCACAAGATTACAGTCTCCAAATATCTTTTTCCTGTCACTTTCCAGCTTCTTCAAGTTACTGTCATATGTATGTCAATGAGACTACAATGTCAAAATAGTGTTTTCTGTAACAGATACTAGATATTTTTAAATGTTATTACAACCATTACATTGTGTCTGTTTTTCACTTTTTTTTTACTTTATTCACATTTTTGTATTATTCTCAATTTACCAGTTTACTTGGTCAAATTGCTGTTGCAAAGATAGATTGTTATTATATTTAATTTTTTCCAATTTAAAAATGTTATCATATGCTTGAGTAAGACTGATTTATGATGGCTACCTGATTACAGGAGATGACACAACACTTTCTCAGGATGCGGGCAGCCAGCCCAAACTGCCTCCTGAGGCTGCTTCTGAGGGAGATTTACATGCTTTATGGGATGCAGTGGCCAAGAAAAGGAGAATGAGTCGGGAACCTACATTAGATTCAATTTCTGAACTGCCAGAAGAAGATGGAAAAGAAAAAGCCCAGAGCAAAGAAGGAAAAGTACCTGAAAAGGAAGTGAGACCTGTTGAGCCCACTCCCAAGATCACAGGGCAGCCTAATCTCTATACAAGTTCTGATGAGGAATCTCTAAGTGGGACAACAAGCTTGGTGTCTTACCTTAAGAAAAGCAGCAAGTCCTCTATGACTGTGGAAAGTCAAACTGAGACTATAGCCTCCAAGAAACTGTATGAGCACTTCCAGATGACCGAGCAATCTGTTACACAGACATCTGTGGAGCCCCTCATGGAAGATCAGAATGGGGATGAGTTGCAAGAGGCTGCTGTCAAGATTCAGGCAGCCTTCAAAGGTTATAAAGCCAGGAGGGACATGCGACCAGTCTTCAAAGAAGTATTTAAGGATCAGACTAAGGAGCCCAATGGGACAATTCATCTCGAGTGCATTGTGGAGGGTAAGCCAGATAAGGTTCGCTGGCTGAAAAATGGTGAACCCTTAACAGATGGCAAGCACCACCATATTGACATCTATAATGATGGCACCTGCTCTCTAGTAGTGACAGCAGCCACATCCAAAGACACAGGTGTATATACTTGTGAAGTAACCAATAAGTTTGGTGTTTCCACCCATAGTGGCAAAGTCTCTATAGGGTCCCTGCGGGAATCTTCTGGGCGACGCCCACTCACTCTGGGCTACAGTGCAGATAGTGAAGCTGAAAGCTCCTCAGGGAGTGAGATGGATGAGACTTTAAGGCAAGCAAGTAAACGATTACGGCGACTTCTTCGTACTCGCCTCCCTCCAGATGTGGAAGAGGAACCTTTTGTTAGTGCAGATGAAGGAGATTTACCGCCACCGGACTTACAGTCTTACCGGGAAGACGATCTGTATATCTACATCCGCTTTGATAATCGTGCAGAAGCTCAAGTAGCTTCCCAGCGCTTCCAGGAAATGTTTACTTATCAAGGAGTGCCCATCGAAACAGCCATCATAGCAGCGGCAGGTGCTAAGGTAGAGCTGCGTATCACAAAAATAGGTCTCTCCCAAGATGGCTCCCAAACCCCAACTCAGGAGCGACCGATGCCTGCTTTCATGACAGGAGCCCCTGGTATGACACTTCTTCCATGTAGTTCGACTGTAAATGTTGTTTGGTTCTTCGTTAAGTTGCATGATTCAGTGCTGGATTTTGTTTGTCATTATAGGGCAGCACTTTTGAAATGTACAAAAAATGTTGCAACTTGTGATGGCATGTCATGTCTTCGCCTGGTTCAGCATTTCTCCTCAAAAAATTGCTATGTTCTGTTCTTTTCGGTTTTGTGTGCTCTTCCCTGTTCTTTTAATCGGCTACCAACCTCCCAGCGGCTCCCGTCTTCCTGACGGAGCTCCGTAGCCAAGATGTTCCTGATGGGTTTCCAGTCAGTTTTGACTGTGTAATTGTTGGCAACCCCCCTCCCACTGTGAGATGGTTCAAGGACGGAAAGATGTTGGAGGAAAACGACCACTACATGATCAATGAAGACCAGGAAGGCCATCACCAGCTGATCATCACAGCTGTGCTGCCCACAGACATGGGCGTGTACCGATGCATGGCTGAAAATGACAGTGCCATCGCCTCCAGCAAGGCTGAGCTGAGGGTGGACAGTGAGTACACTGTTAAAAGAAAGTGTTAATCAAAACCCAAAACTCACAAATGTAGACAAGAATGCGAAATGGTGTTCCAGATTGAAACATTTTAACAAAGATGTCACTTTCTTTTACCGGTGCATCTGTGAAGTGTAAGAATTTGACTGCATGTGTTTTATCGTTGTTGTGGCCTAAAAATGCACCTACATTCCCAACATACTTAAGATGAATGCTTTTGGATTTTGATATTTAGGACTAATTAAAAAGCCTTTAATCTGGTTTCTTAATTTTTGTTGTTTTCGTAAACAATTTTTAATTTTGGATATTTATTTTATACTATTCTTAAAGACTCAAGGTTTCAAGACTTGTGCTGTTTGATTATTAATTCAGTCTTGTGTATCTTTAAAGTGTCTTGCAGCTCAGACTATGACACAGCAGCCGATGCCACAGAGACATCTTCCTATGTCAGTGCTAAAGGTTATGTGTCAAGGTAAGATTCAATCATTTGATTTAAAGTGATTTTTATGACATGTCAGTACTACAAGGATAAAACAGTCCTGCCAAAACCAACCTCTGACTTAAATTTCATCCTAGTTCTAAATTGGCTTGTGTTTGGGTTGCTCTTTTAGCTCGGAGCACAGGGACACGGAGGCTTTTGAGTCGGTGGCAGAGGACGAGCAGCTTCCTCAAGTTGTGGATGAGTTACATGATTTATTCCTCAGTCCCGGAGCACCCATCGCCAAAATGAGTGTCAGGGTCAAAGGTCAGCTATGTTTTTATTCTCCCATGAATGCAAAATCTGTTTAATTTTGGATTCTATTTAATCTGTATTCTGATTAATTATGCACTATTTGTTCCAAGGGTTTCCTTTTTTGCATCTGCACCTGTTGTCTCTATTCAACTCTAGTTCCTCTAACTATAATGACATTAATGTTTTTAATCATTCTTTGTATCCTGTCTATGTGTTATGAATATTCCTAATAAACATGCACATTGTTTTGTCTACTGTAGTCTACTGCATTTGCAGATGTAAAATGGGTGGCAAACATAGTTTTATGTTCAACGCCTTTCTGCAGGATTTCCCACCCCAAGGGTTTACTGGTTTAAGGATGGGACCCCACTCCAAGCCTCCAGCAGAATTGTATTGTCAACAGAGCGAGATCAGCACAGTCTTGAGATTTTGGATGTTAAACGTGAGGACACCGGAGAATACTCAGCATACATTAGCAATATAGCTGGTTCTGCCTACTCTTCAGCACAACTGAATGTACTGGGTAAATGCTCCTTTGATACGCTTGCATGCAGTATTGCCAAATCTGTGTTTTTCCCTTGGAACTGGGCAACTTAACATTGTTGCCGTGGGTTGTTTTTCATGTCCGCGGGTGGAAGTGACCCTTCTTTGTGATATATCTCATCAAAAAGAATTTGCATTTTATCTCTCGGAAATTGATTTTTATTGGGGGACCCCTCTCGAAATGCCATTGGGCTAGTTTTGTTGTGAAAACCTGGCAACCCTGCTTGCATGGGGTCTTTGTTAAAACTGTGACAGGAAACGGAAGCGTTCTGAAATTCTAAATTATTAATCATACTTATAAAAAAATTATTTTCCAAATTAAATGTGATAAATTGTAAAATGTTTTTTTGTTTGTCTCTTTGTTTACTGACACTAATTAGCTCCTGGAGAGCGCCCTGCACCTGCACAGGGACGAATGAGAGGTAAGCATCCATATTGCATACAGCACATGTGATTATTAATTATTGTTCCGAATGATGTAAGATGCAAATGCCTTTTGAAATTTAAAGTATTGAAATGAAAGATTATGCATGCATGTAATTTTCCAAGCCACCTGTGTTTTTCCACAAATAGATTCAAAGGTGCCTCTTGTGCCACCACGCTTCCTGGAGAGGTTCAGCAACAAGAAGGTGAAACAGGGAGCAAGTATAACGCTGTCAGTCAAAGTGGAAGGTATGGTGTGTTACCCAAATAAATTAAATACCAAGAAAACTACTTTAGATGCAATTTTGAGAAACAGACAAAAGCAGTAAGCATAACGTTCAGTTGCACATTAGAAAAGGTGAAATATGTAAAACTAAGTTACTGTCTTCCAAAGGCTCCCCAACCCCATCTGTAAACTGGTTAAAGGAAGTGTCAGATAAGGATGTTCTGTGGATAAAGGCAGACACACCAGGTTACAAGGTCGCCAGCTCTGGCCGTCAACATAGTCTCATCCTCATGGAAGTGGAAAAAAAACATGCCGGCATGTACACTTGCATCGCCACCAACCATGCGGGACAGTCAGTGAACACAGCCCGGCTGGATGTGGAGACAGGTCAGGAACTCATGGAACTCATAAATATTAGGCTATTTTATAATACTAAGATTTTGGCTGGTACGTGTAGTCTTTTCAACATGCTTACTTTACTGTCCAACAGCACCAGAGCAAAAGAAAGTGGGGCCAGAGTAAGTTTAAATATAAAAGCTGACAGCTGTCAATTTTGATACATTTATTCATCTAAACATTTTTAAATATTAGAAATTTAGATTTTTTTTTTTTTTTTCATCCAGGGTTCTGGGAATTACTATCAGCCCACCGGAGGTAGAGAGCAAAGGTGAATATTTGATATTGATTTTCTATTTTGTTTACTATTAGTGCACTGTCAAATTATATCAAAGTGAGTGACTGCCATCATGTATTTGTCAAATAATCTCCAACAACACAAATGATTACTGTGATCACATCTCAGGAGAGATCAAACTACCTTCCTTGGGTGAAGTGGGTACAGAGGAGTTCTTACAAAAACTCACAACCCAAATAACAGAAATGGTATCTGCCAGGATTACTCAAGGTAAGAAAAAAGTTGTTTTTTTTCAATAATATAGAGCAAAATATTTTTGTAATCTGCACTGCCGGACTTATTTAACAATATGTATAAATATATGTACTATTTATACAATACTAACTTTTTTATTTAATAAGCCTTCTTGATTTGTCAATTTCATGTAATTTTGCACTATTAATAACTACTTATCTTGCTAATGTAGCCTTTTTCTACAGATGCATCCTAATATTCACTCAAAACAGTGTGCACTGTTTTTGAATGAGTTTAGTGTGTGCTCAGATGTTTGAATTTATGTCACAGGATGTACTGAGTACTGAAATGGAGTACACCTGTTGCAAATTCACTGTTTTAAATAACTGCTTATACTCTGGAAATTTTTAATGAACACATTCTGTGTAGATTCCTTAACTTCCCTTCTGTTTTAGCCTATATTTTAAAAATAAAACCAAAAAATAGGCTACGTTATCTCTGGATCCCTCAATTCCTACACAGCTCACTGACTCCATTCTTTTGTCTATCCATCAAACTATCCATCCATCTCTCATCCCTCTATTCACTCACATTCTCATTGAAGCATTGATTTATTCAGACAGCTTACAGAACCATCAAGTGCTCCAGTGGATGAAATCTTGGCCCAAAGTAACCAGTATGTATCTGCAGAACCTCCTGTGTAACACACCAGAACCTTGACTTTTTCTCCATAAGGCCATGTTGTTGTTAATCAGTTTGCATGTCTGTTTCTTTGGCTCTCAACAATTTAAAAAAAAATAAGGAATAAATTTAAAATCTTTAATAATATCAAAAGTGCTTAAAGTATTGCCTAGTGGTAATAAAGTCATGGTTCTTTAAAATCAGGGCCATTCAGTGGATGCAGACGGTCTCATTTTTACACTTTCAAGGTGTCTCTGTTTCAGTATACACAAAGAAAATAGATGAACGCATGAGCAGTAGGCCTACATTAGTGTGGCATTTGTGCAGGCACAATTTTATTTTTACAAAAGCATGATATAGTGCATGTTAAATCACAGGAGAAATATGATAAGGTACAGTGTTAGTTATCATAATTATTAGAGATAATTAAAAACATAACTGATAGTGGACCTTACATGTGGTAAGCTCAAATCATTGTCAAATGTATGCATTTTTCGCAACTTTTGCATCTTCTACTAGGTTTTCTGGTGAATATTTTCTAAAAGTATGCTCAGAACGATCAATGAATGACTGAGTGAACTTAGCTTGTAAAATTACATCTCTTAACTCTTATTAAGAAGCAGTTTTTTTTTAATTTAGTGAATCCCAAACTTTTCAAACTACCATCACTCTTTATGTCTTGTTCAAATTATTATTTGAACACCCTGTCTCGACTAAATATGGTAATAGCTTGAAACATACCGGTAGTAAACCAAACAAACCAATTTACACTTATTGGAAGTGAATATACTTACACATCTGAACTGTAGGCTAAATACAAACGATAACTGCTTACCTCCTCTTTAGTTGATCGAAATTGGGACAGTTTTCCTGATAAATCATTCTCGCCATCCATTTTGGAGAGATTTCCAAATCCATATTTCCACCATTTTGTATCTTTTCGGGCTGTCTGCGTTTTATGCAAATGCACGGTTTTTGCGATAGTTTTAGTACGGAGGTTACTGTAGACTTGATAACCGTCTGTTCAGTAAATTCGCAGTATTTTAATTTAAAAAAAAAAAAAACGTCGGCTCTTACAGCGGAAGCATTTGTCATCGCGAGATTTAAATGTACGCGGGCTATTCTTCGAACGGCAGTAGCTAGCAAACTGTTCACTTTAGTAACACTGATGACTCACATCAGTTAGCAGCATACTGTATGTCAAATATGTCAATTTATAAAGAAATAAACTCTTACTTTAAGACACAGTATGACCAAAAAACAGTATAGGCTGGTGAGGTTGGTTTTGAAGCTGGGTTGCTGGTTTATGCTGGTCCTTTGCTGGTTTATGCTGGTCCTTTGCCAGCATGTGACCAGCTTAAACGGGACATTTTAAAATGCTTAACGTTAAAAGCGCTTAACGTGGCTTAAAGCACCTAAAAACCGACGAGGGAAACCCACATTTTTGTCAAACCTTCCTTGTAATAATCACTAACTACTGTCAAAAGAACGATTCCATATTTGACAGATAAAGTGATTGAAGTCCATTATAAGGAAACAGTTTAACGAGGCTTAATGTACCTTAACAACGACCGGGAGAAACCAAAATTCTGTCAAATTTTATTTATAATAAAGACTTGCCACTGAGAACAAGAACAAGCTCTTATTCAGTTTATAAAGTTAATAATATCATGTTAAGTGTTCACACCCATAGCCATTATAAGGAAACAGCTTAACATAATATTATTCACTTTATAAGCAGAATGAGAGCTTGTTCTTTTGACTGTGGCAAATCTTTATAATGAGTAAAATTAGACAGAAGTTTGGTTTTCCCTGGTCGTTGTTAAGGTATGTTAAACCAGGTTAAGCTGTTCACGCTTAAACGTGATATTATTCACTTTATATGCGGAATAAGAGCTTGTTCTTTTGACAGTGGCAAGTCTTTACTATAAATTAAATTTGACAGAAGTTTGGTTTCTCCCAGTCGTTGTTAAGGCAGCGTCCGTTAAGCCACGTTAAGCTGTTTCCTTATAATGGACTTCTATGGGGGAGAAAATGCTTAACGTGATATTATTCACTTTATCTGTCGAATATGGAATCGTTCTTTTGACAGTAGTTAGTGATTACTACAAGGAAGGTTTGACAGAAATTTGGGTTTCCCTCGTCAGTTTTTAGGTGCTTTAAGCCACGTTAAGCGTTTTTCACGTTAAGCGTTTTAGAATGTCCCACTTAAACCAACAAAGGACCGGCTTAAACTAGCAGCAGCTTCAAAACCAACCTAACCAGCATTTGCTGGTCTTTTCAGCAGGGACATGCCGCATTTTGGGAACAACTGTTGTAAAGATATGTTTAAATTACCACACAAACACCATTGTTAAGGTTGTTAATATATCAAGTTTATGTTGAAGATCATTTAAACCAAATTCTGAAATATATGTTAAAGATTAGTAGCCTAGTTTTTTTTTCTGACTTTGAAATGTTTGCTCACAATATTAAATTTGGGGTACCTATATTGTTATTTTTATGATATTATTATAATTCAAATTGCATGTCCAATATTTTCAAATTATATTCAGAATAAGCATCTGCTGATTTTTTTTTTTAACATCTGAGCAAATGTATTGAAGTCCTATGCAAATGTGTTGCTAAAGGCAATGCTGTCAGCCATGATACTTAAATGTTGTGGCCATAATTAATTGACACAACACCTCTTTCTTCCTCTATCCTTTTTGTCCCTGTCTGCCTCAAGCTTCATTACGTGTCCCAGGAGCTGACAGTGATGATGAAACAAAAACACCATCCCCTTCTCCATATCATGGACGATCACGCCCTCCATCTCTGATCGCAGACTCATCATCTGAGTCTGATGAAGGAGATGCCAGGGGAGAGGTATTAGAAATAACACATTCTCAGTGTCATCAACAAACTATTATAACTATTATAACTAATGTATTGTGTTAAACCTGTTGCTATTCTGCTCACACAAGAATTTTCAGACAATCTTTTAATACATTCAAATACCATTTATTGAAAAAGTGGAAATAAAAATGGTAATGTTAGTATCATAATTCTGTTTATCTCAATGATTCTTTGCAGATGTTTGATATCTATGTGGTGACCGCTGACTACAACCCCATGGGAGTCAGTAAAGATGCCATCGCTTTAAAAGAGGGTCAGTATGTGGAGGTTCTGGATTCTGCCCACCCGCTTAAATGGATGGTCCGCACCAAGCCCACCAAATCCAATCCATCTCGCCAGGGATGGGTCTCACCTGCGTATCTCGACAAAAGACTTAAGGTCAGTTTAAGGATCATTCAAAATGGATAACTTGGCTAATAGTGGTAGAAAATTGATTTTAAAAAAAGTGTGCATCTTATAATTTCTCACTGATGACGGAATGGTTGTGTTGTAGCTGTCTGCAGATGTTGCAGACCTCCCAGAGACCACCAGAGAAGAAGTCACAGAGACAGAGTACAAGAAGAAACTCTGGTAAATTTGGACAATTTATTAAAAATGCAATGAGCATTCTATTTTGTACTGCTTTAGTAATTTTACCTCGGTTTCACTTGTATCTAGTCAACTTGTCCAGGAGCTGATCAGCACAGAAACCGAGTTTCTGAAGGAGGTGGAGTTCTTCGCATCACACCATCTGAAGCGTGTGGATGAAGAGAGCACACCATCTGAAATCGCCGGCCAGAAGGAAACCATCTTCCGTAATATCAATGATTTGAAATCCTTCCACAGCAGGTATAATACTATGGTTAATATAACTCTATAATTTTCATTTTCAAGGAGTATAAGAATTGTTTTCCTTTATGTGCTGATCTTGACATATAAAATTTAACAACATGGAAATCCATAATGAAGTTAACTGTTTTCCAGTACTTTGCTGCCTGGTCTGCGTGACTGTGACACAGATGATGACATAGCCATGCATTTCCTGAAAAACTCTGAAGGGTTTGAGAAATATCTGCAGTACCTCACTGGACAATTGCAAGCTGAGGCTGTCATCAGTGAGAAAGAAGTGCACCAATATTTCAAGGTGGGTTTACAAAATATTGACCATATAGTTATGCATTTCTATGGTGCAAAAAAATACATTAGAAAAAAACATTTGGCCTTTTTTTGTCTTTAACGTCTAGTGCTGCCAAGCGATTAATTGCGATTAATCACACCTAAAATAAAACTTTTTGTTTACATTATGTGTGTGTACTGTGTATATTTATTATAAATGCACACACACATGCATGTATATATTTAAGTTATATATGTTACATTTAAAATATTTGTATATAATATCACTTATCTCAATTATTTATTTCACAGCGCTACTTAAAACTGAAAGAACTTAAACTTAAACTCTGACACAACATAATATGTTTGTTTGTTTTTTTTATTAGGATTATACAGTCTCAGAGTTGGCAACTGTTGACCCCTCAGAGGGTCCAGTGCTAAGCATCAATGCTTACCTTCAGAGACCACCGGAGAGAATTCAGAAGTACAGAGCTTTACTGAAGGTATTAAATACTTAAATAGCACAGTACAATTTTTTTCAAAGTCTAAGTGTAGGCAAGCTCCACTTTCAAATAAATATTTCATAAATATGTGCTTAGAAATTGTGTTATGTATTATGTCATACAACTCTTCACTAACTTTTGAAAGTGACCAACACATTCAAAAAAAATCACATGATTTTACTCTAGGAATTCATCCGGAACAAGGCGAGGAACGGTCAGAACTGCTGTTTGTTGGAGCAGGCCTATGCAATGGTATCATCCCTCTCTCAGCGCTCAGAAAACACACACCATGTATCTCTCATAGAGAACTACCCTGCAAATCTGGAGGCACTGGGAGAACCTATTAGACAGGTACAGTCCCTAACTCACCATTTAAAGTCTTACCTGTTTCACCTATTTGTAGTAAGTTTAAAAACTTTTAAAATTAAAGTGTAAAATGAAGTTCTGGATTTTTCTACAGGGGCCCTTCACTGTTTGGGAAGGAGCTCCTGGAATTCGAACCTCATCCAGAGGTCACCACCGCCACGTCTTCCTCTTCAAAAACCACGTGGTCATCTGCAAACAGAAGAGAGACACGAACACAGACACCCAAGCATATGTGTTCAAGAATATGATGAAGGTTGGAGCTTACTGTATACTGTATTTAATACAAAATTTACTAATGCCAATGCTGATCATTCAAAATGGCCAAATACTGCCTTCACAGGGATTTCTTAATTACTGGTTTGCCATATAGCATCACTTATATGATAATATTGTTTATAAAAATCGAATGCATTATAAAAATGATTTGTGTTTTTCCTTTAGCTTACAAACATTGATGTGAACGAGACGGTGGAGGGTGATGAGAGAGCGTTTGAGATCTGGCATGAGCGCGAGGACTCCGTGAGGAAGTACACATTGCAGGCACGGACTGTTATCATCAAGAACTCATGGCTCCGTGACCTCCGCGACCTTCAGCAGCGCTACAGCATGCCAACATGGAGTAAGTCTGCAACATTAGCGTTAGCATCAGCCTGGTTCCCTTGACAAAAACCCAAAAGGATTTTACCATTGCCTAACTGGATTATTGCAGAACATAAGCTTTGGGGGCCAACAAAAGTTAATTAATCTTAAACATTTTTTTATTAAATTAACACGTTTTTTTATTTTGACCAAAAACTATTGCCAAAAAGTTGAGTTAGAATAGTTTGCATTAGCATGATAATAAACACAATGAAGGTATAAAAATTGATTATGATGAATGTCCTTCACTCCTTCTGTAGTCCCCTTTAGCTGCCAACTGCCTTTTTAAAGATTAGTAAAAGCTTTACAAAAAACCCTTTTTAAATTATTGATGTATTTTATGTCATACAATAAAATGCGAAAACATCTTAAGCTTATAACATGCATTTAACCAAAAGAAAAAAGGTTTAAAAATGCTGCTGTTTATAGGTTTTGGTCCAAAAAATATGTTATTCCTGCGGCAAGTGGCAAAAAGAGAAAACACACTCCACTTAAAGAGTTAGTTCACCCAAAAATGAAAATTTTTGCTCACTCTCAGTACTCACCTTTGTGTCGTTCCAAACCTGCAAGACCTTCGTTCATCTTCTGAATGTAAACAATGGTGATCACGTCCTTGCTACGTTTCTGTGCGTTGATCATGGTAATATCCTTGCTGTCTATGGAAGGTCAAAGATCTCGCAGATTCTTTCAGAAATATCTTAATTTATGTTCCAAACATGAACGAAGGTCTTACGGGTTTGGAACGACATGAGGGTTAAGGGGTTCATTCTGGATGAGCTATTTCTTTAAGAGATACCAGTTCTCATAAATACAATGACATGTTCTTAAATGCTAGAATTTTAAAAATAAACCCTAGTCCTAATATTTAGCATTTTACTTATATTATAGGCTCTCCAGATTTTGACGCAGTGTTGACAGACTGCACAGCAGAGCTCGGACAGACAGTAAAGCTCGCCTGCAAGGTCACTGGTGCCCCCAAACCACAGGTCACCTGGTACAAAGGTAAGGAACCAAATCTTAGGTGTTTCCCTTCTTGATGTCTTTTTAGAAGTAAAGTAATTTATCCATCTGTTTCACAAACAGACGGGCGTGCCGTGGAAGCAGATCCTCATCACATCATCATTGAGGACCCAGACGGGTCTTGCACACTCATTTTGGACAACATGACCGCAGACGACTCGGGACAATACATGTGCTTCGCCACCAGCTCTGCGGGCAACGCCAGCACATTAGGCAAAATCACTGTACAGGGTGAGTGAGCAACCTGATGTCTCCAATTTAGTAAAGCTGTTTCACTCCATTTCATTCATGCTAATTTTTAATTAACCTCTTGCAGTACCTCCACGTTTTGTCAATAAGATCCGGAACGCCACACTTTATCCTGGAGAAGATGCTCAGTTCACCTGCACCATACAGAGCGCACCGAGTCCCAAGATAAGGTAGTGGCTCCATTCACAGAGGCGAATAATAGTCAAATGAATGTACAAAGTATCTGTGGTTTATCAGAGTGTTTTTCTTTGGAAAACTTCAATGCACTACATTTCATAAACAGAAGTTGTTTGCTTTACCTTTAATACCTAAGAACATTAAAGATGTAGTATTTTTTTACTAGAGTAAATCTTTGAATTAGTTTTACCTGAGTAAAAGTAAGAAAGTAATGCATTTCTAATGTAATTAGGTGTTAAATGGCATTTAATTTGAGACGTAGTGCAGTAAAAAGTTCAATATTTTGCTTTGGAATACTGTGAAGTAAAATTTTTTAAAGAAAAACACTCTGATCACATATTGACACTTGAAAAGTACTTTTACAGCAGCCTTAGACTATCATTTATGTTATTTCCATGACTAAATGTTGAATTAAAATGGCCCAGAAGATCTGGGTGATTCAAATCAAGGCATTCATAAATAACTTCTCACAAGCCAACAGTTTTTCCCTTGTGTCAAGTTGCTAACACAATGAATTGAGTTAATGTTAAACTATGCTATTTCCCTGGATAGATGGTTTAAGGATGGTAAACTACTGACAGACCTGGAGAAGTTTCAGACATACAGTGAACCGCGCAGTGGAGTGTTGGTTCTAGTTATCAAGAACCCTGGAGAACGAGACCTTGGACACTATGATTGTGAGGTATGGAGATTGTTACTTCAGGCTTTTCAGCTCTTACTTTACTCCAACCCTGAGGAAATGAGCCTTATTATCTTCATGTCCATTTGCAGCTGTCAAACCGTCTGGGCAGTGCCAGGTGTGCAGCACAGCTGATCACGCCTGCTGTGGCAAAGGCGGGAGAACGTAGAGCAGATCAGGCCATCAGTATAGAAGGTAAAAGAGATGCCTGTCAATACATATATGCCACCCAGTTAAAAATTAGTTCTGTTATGATAGTTCTTACTGAGAATGCGTTAAAAAAAGCACACATCCTGATACAATATTTATTGGTTTTAATAAAGGGTCTACAAAACAAGGTGGTTTTAGAAATTATCAGGTCCAGAAAATAAGAAAAGTATATTTTGCGTTCACTTATATTTAGAATTTAGGGATGTATTTTTCATATTTGTGCATTATGTTTGTACCTCTTTGACAAGCAATGAATTGACTGAAATAACTGAAAATATTTTGAAAAGATGTTTTTAAAGGATGTTACAATTTTTACCTTTTTTTTTTTCTACTAGTAACGGAACAAGAGACAAAAATACCGAAGAAAACCATAATTATGTAAGTCTTGTAAACACACACCCACACCTAAAAACAAAAAAACTACTATTCAAATTTTATAATTTTATTCAGTAAGGACGCATTACATTGTACAGTAAGGCACTTGCATTGTTACATAATATTCTTAATTAAATGCTGTTCTTTCGAACTTTCTATTCATCACAGAATCCTGAAAAAATATTAGTTTCCAGAAAAATACTAAGTAAACTGATTTCAAACTTGATAATAAAAAGGAGATGTTTCTTAAACAGCAAATCAAATGATTTCTGAAGGATCATGTGACACTGAAGACTGGAGTAATGATGCTGAAAATGTGGCTTTCTATTACAGGAATACATAAAATATTAAAATACATTAACACGCAAAATATTTCAATTGTATTACTATATTTTTGATCTTCAAGTGAGGAGACCATCACCACAGTGGTGAAGAACACACGTATGAAACGGCATGCATCCCCACGACCATCGTCCATGGGAGCTCACCGCTCAGAGACGTCCACACCTGAACCGCCCAGACAGAGACGAACCCTGGCCAGGAAAACTATACCGACACTGTACGTTCCAGAGGCGGAGGGAGCCACGGCCAGGAACCCAAGATGGGTAGAAGTTGAAGAGATAATCGAGTACAAAGTAAACAAATCGCCCAAGTTGCCAAGAAGAAGAGGCGTTTCCCCCGGCAAGTTCTCATCACCTGGCAATCCAAACACTAATAACTCCAACAACAAGTTACTCGAGGAGGCAATGGGTGCCACAATGGCTCTGCAAGGTTCTTCTGGTACGGATGAAGAGGAAATTGCACAGAATGTCTCTGAAGTACCTTCAGAGGTCGATAATATGACAACATACTCAGGAGAAATCGATGACCCATGTGTCTCTGATGGAGATGATGAAGGAACTATTGTGGAGCCTGAAGATGACGAACTTGATGCTCGTGACCGCAAAATGCTGACTGATGGAAATCGAGTTCTTAATCTTGAAGATCTCGAGGACTACGTCCCTCAGGAAGGGGAAACTTTCGGAAGTGGCACAGACCATCATATCTTCGTCGAGAAACCAAGTGAGATCTCTGTGTTGCAAAGAGAAATTAACGAGCCAGTCATCGGCAAACCCATTGTGTTGAACGTGGTACGTCCGGTGCCACCAGCAAAGCCTCGCATGGGATTCTTTGGGTCCTTCAAGGAACACATTTCCAGCATGTTCAGTCCAAGTTCATCGGCGAGCGGCAGCTCAAAGCGAGAGAAAACCATACCTATTCATGTGACGGGACAACCTTCATCCAACTATTCACGCCATACCAGTAGCTTTGCGAGGCTTGAAGTCCAGCCGACGTACTTCTCCGAGGTCCAGAGAGGAAAAGAAGGAGGTTTGCAGAGCTTCAAAACACAGGTTTCCGCACAAACCCGCAGCTACATGCCAACCGGACAGGTAACTCTTCAGATCAGCAAGAAGAAGCCATTTGAAAAGCAGTAACCGAGAGGACACCACTCAGGACTGATTTTCAGATGCTTGTTTCCAGCATGCAAAATCAGGAATATACAAGTAGGCGTAGTCTTAAATGGGAACACTTCGGGTAAAATCTTGGGAGTGTAATTCAATCGTAAAGCTTCTTCTAACAGCAGATCATTCCATGTTGAGGCAAAGGATTCGCTTATCAAACTCAATGACCTAATGAAGACGTTCTAATTTCTTGAGTTCCCGTGAGCAAATGTGCAGCTGTGCTTCGGAACAAAAAGTCTGATATAACAAGAATGTGCAAATATGGACAGTAAAGCTCTTTCCTCTTAAGCAGAGGTGTCCAATCCTGGTTCTGGAGGACCCATGTCCTGCAGAGTTTAGCTTTAACCAGCTCCAACACAGTTGCCTGGAGGTTTCTAGTTAAATATCTGGTTCAGGTGTTTTATTAAGGTTGGAGCTATACTCTGCAGGACAAGTGTCCCTTCAGGAACAAGCAACAACCTTTGGTCTAATCCAGTGGTTTTCAATCCTGTTCCTCGGGACTCACTGCTATGCACATTTTGCATGTCTTCCTTGTCTGACACACTCACTGAGTTCATTTTTTCATAAAGAGCTGATGATCTGAATCGGGTGGGTAAATCAGGGAGACATGCAACCTCTAAAGCAGGAGTTCTCCCTTGTGGTATACCTTTAGCTCCAAACTTGGTCAAACTCACCTTTCTAGTAAGAACTTGATCAGGTTTGTTCGATTTGAGTTGTACCTAAACTCTAGTAAATTGGACCCTCTGAGAATCCCTGTACTGGAAAACACCTCAAGAAAAAATAGGGTGTTTGTGTATGTAAAGAAATCCAAATTTGGACTCCAAAAATAAGACTTTATATGAATGTAATTTATGTGCTGTATTGAATTAATGTACCTCAGCAATACATATATATTTGAGTGTTTTACAACATCTAAAAAGCCAAATCAACTTTTTCAGTCAAGCTGATTGCATGAGTTGTTCTTTGGTGTAATACACTGTGGCTTGTTGATTTTGAGGACTATGTTAATGTATCAGAAATCTTGAATATGCCATCATGCACAGTGTGCTCAGCATTTTAGTGTTGCAATGTGAATGTATGGGGTTTTGTAGACTGACAAAGGAATAGCTGTGGGAGATCTTAAGACTTAAGAACCATAACACAAAATCTATTTAATGATTTTAGAAGATTTATTTTAAAAAGTATTTCTTGTGCAACATGACTTTAAGCACATAGTATTTACAGATTTAAAAAGATTTGTGATTTACTGGAGTAATACTAATATATATTAAATGTGTTTGAACTTTAAATACAAATACAAATTTTGTGTCAACCAAAATTTGCATGTGTAACATAATTTGTATTGTTTTGTGGATCACATGGTTTGAAAAGTTTTGGTAAAAGCAAAATAAATTAGGACTGCCAAGGGTGTTCAGCAGATAAAAGAAAAAAAAAAAAACTTGAATAAATATAAATAAAAATGTAAGTCTTGAAGTTCTGCTTTACAAAATAAGTATATTTGGATGGGTGTATTATAAATCAGACTTCTGTCCAATTATAAACTGATGTCACATGACACTGATATTAAAGAAAATTTAAAAAAAAGACCAACTTTCAGTCTGTATGGTGTATGGTGAAAATTGTCGGACACGCACAGTTGCTTTCAATATTGCACTCTCATTTATTCATTTCACTCTAGACATGCTTACCTATGTGTGTAAGTACACATCTTCACTGTATACATACTAAAGTATGTATACGCCAACACACATAATTAAACATGTAGAATTGTACATATATATTTATATAGACCTATAAATTTACATGTACGCACATTTATAAAAGAGTGCACACAATGCACTCTTGCACACATACGCGCACGCACACACACTCTCGCACAAAACACATACAAATGTCATGCGTCTGTGGCTCAAAGTTTGTCTCCTGTACGTGAACACACACGCACTCACAGACACAAACGTGGATATATATCTCAAACATACTTCATATCCAAAAAGTTCTTTGAAAACAACACCAGGTTGTGATTTTGGACACGTCAACTTTTTTTTTTTTCTTCTTTTTTTCTGTTTTTAAAGCTGAGAATTGAAATGAAACGGAAAACTAAATGCAAAATGAGAAAGAAAGGCATGGTGCTGTTGCGTCCGATCATAACCGCAGGTAAGGGGTCAATTTGCATAATGTATACAGGTTAAGATTTTTCTTTCCTATATTTATTTTTTTTTTAATAAAGAACTTTTTCACTTTTTATATAAACAAAGCAGAAAAACAAACAAATAACCGAAAAAAAAAAAAGAAACTAAACTCTACAGAGTAGGTCCCCATCCACAGTCCCTTCTGCCGACAGGGGTGACATCAAGCTGTACAGCGCAGTCAAAAACATATGTATCAGCTTCATTTACAGGTACAGCCATAATCAAGGCACAAAGATCTACAAGTAGATTTTTTACTCTCTTTCAATAAAGTTGTACAAAATAATATAACATTTTATAGTCTGTACAGGAAAGGAAAAAAAAAAAAAAAAAAAAAAAATTCACCCTTGCACAGTCTGTACAAGTTAAGAAACTAAAATAAGAAATGGGGCGTTTCTTTACGTGGATGTTTCGCCGTCATGTTCCCAAAACCTAAGCGAGGCTTCAGTAATGTTCCCGTAGCCCCTCCCCTCCTCAGGCTCCGCCTCTTTAGAGCCCCTCCTTCTTGTTTCAAAGGCTCCGCCTCTTTCACATAAAAGGGGCATGGTCATCCCCGCCATTCTCCAACCTTTCCGCAGCCTTAAGTGGGACAAAAATTCATGATGTGATGCTACATTGTGTGTCCATCTTCGTAAAGAAAAACGTCAGTCAAAACCTGATGGAAAAGTGCATTACTTCGCTTTGCTTTCCCAGTGTTCGACAACCCCCGGCCCGCCTCTGTCCGCGGGCGATCTTCAGTGTTCGGAAACAGAAAGAGCAGCAGAGAGCCCTGTAGGCCAGACGATCAAGGTTCGGGGTTCGAGACTAGGACTCCTGGAGGTCACAAGGTGATGCGATCTTCATAATCTGGCAGGCGCCAGAATGTATACATATATACACGACGATTTCATTTTTTTATTTGAATAAAAAATAAGGAGGTAGCCAAAGGCTTCATGGAATGGCAAAAATAAAGGCGATCCAAATAAAAACGCGCGGGGAAGGGGAGGAAGAAAACCCAGCGAGCCTCTCTGCTCCGAATCATGAGTTAAAATCAAACAGCTAAAAACCGAAGGGTGGTGCGCCAAACGTCAGTAGTATATTCGTCTGCAGTTTTGACCTCGTGAGTTATGAGGGCAGGGGAGTTTGGAGACACGTTTGTAAAGAGCTGAAGTGAGATCACAAGAGTTCGTACTGCCGCAGGTGCATTCTCTGGATGATGTCTCGGCAGTCTTTGAAGACCCGGCGGATGTTTTCTGTGTCCACTGCACATGTAAAATGGGGGTAACAGTAGTGACGGCCGTCTCCGCTTTCTGTACTGATCCTCTGCAAAAAGACAGGGTGAAAATGAGGGATTTCAAATGATTACAAGCAGTTTTTCATTATTAATCACTTTTTTTGTAGTTAAAATTTAGGAAACTAAATATATATCTTGGAATGAGTCTCCTGGAAATGTGCTATGATCTTAGAAAAGTATATGCTTTTTAAAAGATTTAAATTGCAGTGTCTTGAAGAAAACAACCAGACAAAATTCAACGAATCTCCAGTTTGTCTGATAAATTATATTTAGTGAGTTTTAAAGTCCAAAGGTACATTAAATAATGATCTTTGCTGATTTTATGTAAAACTAAAAATATACTGTAACTAGTGTAATCATTGTGATTAATAAATCTCAAATATTTGAAAAATTAT
>JAUMHE010000082.1:15087772-15105376 GCA_032359235.1 Enteromius mattozi
GGAACCTAGGTGTGCTGTTTGATAGCAATCTTTCATTTGAAAGCCATGTTTCTAGCATCTGTAAAACTGTGTTTTTCTATCTCAAGAACATATCTAAATTGCGACTTATGCTTTCAACCTTAAAATGCAGAAATGTTAATTCATTCGTTTATGACCTCGAGGTTAGACTATTGTAATGCTTTATTGGGTGGTTGTTCTGCACGCTTCATAAATAGTGATTATTCTAGTGATTATCATCGTTTTGATTACAGAGACCATCCCTGCATAATAAATAAAAAGTTTAATCTCGTCATTATACTTTACCATCACTCTATTCTCCTATTTGATAATGTTCAGTGCTTTGCTACAATTTGTATTGTTAAAAGCGCTGTATAAATAAAAAGTGTTTGATTGATTGAATTCATAGAAAAATTATAAACAAATCAGTAATGAGTAAAATGTCATTATTTCACAGCAAAAGCATTTTGAATGGATTCAAAATAAAGTTTTAAAAAAGTTTACAAAAAGTTACAAATACTCACATATTTTTTTTTGTTAAAAGAAACAGCAAATGATTTGAAAAATGTATAGGGCTTTAGTCTAAATAAGCTTTAAAATGGTCTAGTAAAAAAGAAAAAAGATTTTTTATAGAAAATTACTATAAAATTAAACATTCCTAAATATTATTATTTTGTTCATTTAGTGAAATAGTGTGGAAAACATGCCTTTTTTATTTTTAACTACATTTTATTTATTTATGTATTTATTTTTTTACTAAGGCTGTACTTTACATAATTTTAGAGTAAATACAAATGCATATAATGAAAAATAAATGTGTATAACATTGTCAAATGTCTAGATAATACCGAGATATAATTATTGGATTACTGGTGTTTGCTAAAACCAGCATAACCATTATTATTGCTCATTCATAGGGTTAGTGTTTTGAACAAACCTTTAACTCCAAGTATTAAACTTTATCACATAACTTGTCCTGCAACATTAGTGCTGTATGAATGACCTTCAATTATGCGGTTTGTTGAGAAGAGGTGTGCTATTACTTTTCCAGGCATTTAATTAACACTTGGGCAGACAAAATACAGGTGCAAAACTCTTGAAAATACAGGTGCAAAACACTGACTTACGCTGAAGGACAGACACAAGAAATATCCGGAAATCATAGACAAGAGGGTGGATTCTCTCAATCCAGTTCAGCAAGCAACCAATCAGAACACTCGGCCAAATAGCAAGTGCACAGAAACACACTTTAAACTACTCAAAACAACCGCAAAGCTCTGCAACTACATCCAACACCCTAGAATAGAGCTGCATGACATTTCATGATTTTTATTTTTTTTGTGTGATTTTTCTGATTTTAAATAAATAAATATTAGACATTTGCTGTGCTTTTATGTGGCTGCACAATTTGAGCAAAATATAATTAGATATCAATATAATACATTTAAAAAAAATTTTTTTTTTTATTATATAATATTATTATTTTTATAAATATATTTTTATTTATTTATTTTATTTTAAATAATATTACTAAATTAAATGAAATCATAATGACTCAGACAAAATAAAAAAATGGTCCAATTGGAATGTTTAACTGTAAAATAAAGAAATATAATATTTAAGAAAAATTGTAATTTTATTTTACATGGCAACTTACTAAATTAACATGACAAAAGAATAATTTTTTTTCCATCACAGAAATGACCTAACCCTAATACCAATATTTACATCTTCATTTCTTAATTTTCAGCAGTTAAACCAAAACTTTTATTTTGACAAAAAAAAGAGCAGACAGTCCTTAAAGCTTCTCTTTTGCTGAACACTTTTTATTACAAATATGGGAATATATCTGGTGCATGTTGTGTTCCCAATGCACTTTAAAAGTGACCCAAACTCAGAGAAGATGCAAATAAGTATTTTCTGCTCTACATCATAATCTTTAACCCTTTTGAGTCATATCGCAATTTCGGTTTTATTCCTGTTAACTCTGCGGCCTTCCCCAAAAATCACGTGAGGGCGAGTTGAAACATTTTCTTCCAAAACTATAACTGTCAAAAAACAACAACAATGAACTGGATGCAATTACATATTTCTAAAAACTGTTTCTAAGACCGTCCACCCCTGGATAAACCTGGATCACAGCAAACACATCTGAGCAGACACTGATTTGAAGTTGTATAACATTCTCAGTATTGTAAAAGTCTTCCACAAAGAACAAGCCTGTATTGAGAGCAGCTGGGTGTCTGTATGATCCTCCAAGTATCTCCGGGCCTTTTCTGACTGAGAGACAACAGTCGCCATTATGTGTCAGGCACTGCACTAGCTGGTGATGCTATCTGTGTCCTACAAAGCGGCTGACCAACTCCCATGACCTGACCACCCTCCTCACGCTTTCATACCTGACACATGGCCACTGTTATACAGGAGACTGTCACTGGTGGATGTAAAAACAATCTATAATCTCTCTCTTATATACACATACATATATATATATATATATATATAAAAAACATGTTTTAGTGGCCTGTATGAACATCTTAGGGAAGCCTTGTTATTTGACCAGGTTGGTTTTGCGTTCATCTGAGCCTGACAAGGCACGTTCCTTCCAGGGATGTGCAAAACTACATATTTTCAAAACAGACTAGTTGCTCGGTTGCCTGAACTTGTTTCAGGTTTACCTGACCCCGATTTACAGATGCAACTTTTCCGAGAAGGTTTTACAGTGCACCGCCAAACATCTGAGCACGGTGGCTTCAAACAAATTGTTTGTTTTTTTTTTTACTAATCAACTGGTCAGTTGTTGGATAACTAACCCAAATCAATGTTACAATAAACACCTACGTTACCGCTCGAAAGTTTGATTTTAGTACATTTTTTTATTTAAGGAATAAAAAAGGAAACATTAAATGTATCAAAACATGAAAACAAATGCTTTCATAATGTTACAAAACATTCAGATTGTAACTAAATCCTGTCCTTTTGAACTTTCTTTTAATTAAAGAAGCTTAAAAACAATAATGCATTGCATTTTCCATCAAAATATTAGGCAGCACAACATAATAAGCAGCAAATCAGCATATCAGAATGATTTCTGAAGGATCATGTGACAGTGAAAACTGGCGTAATGATGCTGAAAATTCAGCTTGCATCACAAAAATAAATTACATCTAAACGTACATCATAATAAAAAACAGTTATTTAGAATGGTAATAATATTTCACAGTATTAATGCTTTTACTGTATTTTTGATCAAATTATTGCAGCCTTGATGAGCATAAGAGGTTTCTGTAAAAAATATAAAATATATATATAGACCCATGTAGGTCTAGCTATGTTTACTGAACCTATTCCTTTGGATTCACACTATAATTAAGCTATTCCGTTCAAAACAGCAGTAAACTCGAATGACTGACAGCAACATCTTTCAAAATGGCTACCACCATACAAATAAACAGAACCACTAAACCGTGCAAACAAACGTCCAAGCTATTTTCATAACTACCAACAGAGGAAGACATTAAGCTTTTATCTACTTCTTGAATAAAATACCATTTTTGGTAGCAGCAAATTAAGCAACAAGCAGAACAAAACCAAAGTCGCCATCATAACATAGACGCCAAGTTACACCGTGTCCTAGCTACACACAACACGACAAGATTGGAAACGTTAATAATCCAATTCATGAATATTAAACCTTTTTAACATTATTAAATGTATATACTGAGTGATTGATAACATCTCTGTTATGGAATACACTTGTTGGTTCGCCGTTTCTAAATTAGAAATTTTGCGTTTCGCCGTCATGACTAGTTAGGACAAAAACTCTGATTAACATGGAAAAGACGCCTTTTATAACATGACGTGGCGTGTGTAGTTAGGACACAGTGGTAATTGTACGATCAAACTTATACTTACTAATGCGCACAGTCGATTAGTTGGTATTCGTTGGAGCGTTCATAACACGCCTTAACGCCTTCATCATCCCAGAGCTTCTTCGCATGATTGAAAAACTCCTGTGGACACAACAAACATCTTTAAAACAACAATTTCTTACAAATGCAGAGCATCTGCAACTGAATTTCAATAACATTAGCACTCATTTTGCTTCTTCATTTCATTTAAAACTGATACCACTACATACTTGCAGCAAATGTGTTTTGGTTAAAAGCCTTTTGGCTGTTCTGGAAATAGACTGACTGATCACACCGGCCCGCCGCTGCTCCGAGCACATCATCTCATGCAAGCATTCAAACACTAGTTTAGTTTCCTACTTGTTTGCAACTTTACATAATGTACTGAAATATGAATTCTTTTTAGCTTTATTAGCTGTTACAGACATGTACTTTTTAGAACTTATGACCATATGTTATTAGGAAAAAAAAGTAACATATTTCTTAAACTGCTGTAAAAATACAGTTTAAAAAAAGTACAAAGCTGTCACTGGGGCTGTACTGTACGGTACAACAACTAAAATGTACATATATTCCTCTAAGTGAAACATATACAAGATTTCATCACTTGGATCCTGTAAAGTGAATGAGTGCCGTCAAAATGAGAGTCTAAACAGCTGATAAAAACATTATAATAACCCAAAAGTAATCCACACAACTCTTAAACCATAACTTCTTGCAAAAATACTGATATATTATTGATTAGAACTGTGGCTGATCTGTGCACATTTTTTTCCATGAAGAAACCATTTTTTCCCTGAAGAAAGCAATATTACGGATAGAAGACTAAAGATATTTTTGCTGGAAGTAATGATTTGATATATTTGTTTATTACAAGCATGCAGCTTTTCATTCTCAAGATGCTGGAATGGAGCGGTGTGGGTTACATGGATCATTGTGATGTGTTTATCAGCTGTTTGGACTCTCATTTTGACGGCACCCATTCACTACAGAGCATCCACTGGTGAGCATGTGATGTAACGCTAAATGATGAATAAACTAACTCATCTACATCTAGAATGGCCTGAGGGTGAACACATTTTCAGCAAATTTGCATTTTTGTGTGAATTATAACACACAAAATACACATTAGCAGTTAACCCTGCATCTATCACCTGTTGAACCCGCGAGTAAACTACAAATTGCTCACTAAATAAGAGGAAAAGCATTTTCAGGACATTACAGTATTTTCAATCCAACCTTACAAAATCCTAATTCTAAACTTGGTGAATTCATGAGTACCATTCATTAATTAAGGAGAAAAGCAGGAGCTAAGAAAAGATCTGTGGTCTAAAACTGTCTAATTATAAACCGGCATTGTATGAAAGCACAAAGCCAACATGTGTGCAACCAAAAGTCAAGACATCTGCCATATCACCATCCAGCTTTTCTGAAAAAGGCGTTAAATGTGCTAGAACACCACAACAAAATAAGAATAAAAAAGTAATAACTGGCCCCACCACACACACTGCTTAATACTAAAAACAAAACTCAAGCACAGCAGAAACATATGCTAAGCTAAAAGACAGAGACAGTACGACAGAGCGAGAACGTCTACTGTTTAGAATTAGTATCAGTTTCAGTTTGATTCAGCCAAATCAGATGGAACTCTACAAATTTCACTGAAAATTCCCCAGGTCAACCCTATTCCAAAGTTATTACTTGATACCTCGAAACAAGCAAAGCTGAGAAAACGACACAGACCATTTTTCCGTGACTTCGGTGTCTTCTAATGACTGACACAAATATCAGGTTCAGTAAACCTATGCCAACCTGCGGCTAAAACACACAGCTACTTCAAGGAACACAAAATGTCTAAATTACAAAACGTTTCAAAAACGTTTTTACAAGTGCAAAAAGACTATATTTGTATCTTTGTCCTCAATTACACTCTAAAGTAATTGATGCAAATGCATTTCATGTGAAAACCTTCTCTGTCCCGTGGATTAGTCAAGGTCTCCTGGATTAGTCAATCTGGAAATTAAATTCTACATATGAACCCAAAATATCCCTTACAAACCTGTAATTGAACATAACCTAATGTGCTAGCAAACCACAGATGCAATAACAATGCTTGACAAAATACAAACAACATGCTAACTGTATTATTGCATAGTTTCAAGAAAAAAAACGTTTTAAAATAGAATATTTTAACTACTGCCTAAAATGTATAAACACACACATCTACATGGTAATACAGCATGTTTGCTAGAAATGAACTTTTCCCCAAATGCTGACAAAATTAAGACCTAATTTTTATCCTTACATATAAAACTTATAATATTTACCATTCATCAACTCTAAACAGCAACAAACCAGTCAGTATCTGCTTTCCCACAAAGGAACTTTTGTCAGTAACATATTCAAACTTGCAGCTTGTAGGAGATACTTCACCTCAAGAAAGTGATTTTAAAAAGATCATGCAAAGTGGTATTTTCATAAATCAAAAGACTCTTACAAAACCTCTCTGTAAGCGGTACAAAAACCTCAGGACATTTGCACAAATTCAAATAACATTCAAAGCATCCTGGATAAATTATGAAAATGAGACACCTTACCTGTGTGTAATCAAAGTCAGAGAGCGGCGCTATGCTTTTGATATAGTCAATCCTAAACTGGTCCTCAGGATTAGCGAGTGGGACGGGTGGTATTAAAGTGCTCATTGCAGACACTATGGTCTAGAAATAAAAACCAAAGAGTTATGAGCCTTGAGACAGAGATAAGATCTAGAAAACAACTTCTAGAAACTAAACCGGGAACGAGAGGCTCACTCACCACGATGGCGTCCTTCACATTTTTGCGAATGTCTTGAATTTTCTGTTTCTTTTCCCTGTGTGTGAAAACATTTCAATTTGGTCAAGCGACAGAAAAATGCAAAAAATTAAAATGGAATAATTGAAGTTTGTGTGGAACCCAAAAAAGATATTTCAGAGAATCTACAGTCGGCTCTTTTCCACACAGTAACAGTTCAAACACCATAAAAACTAATAAATTAAACATTCCAAGCCTCACCAAAGCCAAACGCCTGTGTATCTCAACCAAACTTGAAATGTCATGAAATTGAGAATGAAATTTGAGAGCTAAAGCCAACGGAAAGGCCTTAAGTAACTAACGATTTGAATTTCAGCCTCTTCCTGCCGCAAACCTATCATATGACTTCAGAAGACCACTTTTATGTTTCTTTTTGTTATCAAGTAGTTTGGAGCTGGACACAGCTGCACAGAACGTGTGTCATTTAGACATGCTATTACAACTATTACCAGGATGCAAAAACAGTTTTAAAGAAACACGCATTAAACTTTAACAGCCAGAGGCCTGATGAACATTTCGTCTGCTTTTCTGCTTTACTAACAGATATAGATTCAGTGCGAGGAGCATAGAACAGTGATGTTGCAGTGAGGCACTAGCTGATAGCATGTAGTGCTACATCACTATCTGCTTGAGCATGTACGAGGGTTTCCTTCGCCATGCCGAGGCTGAAGACAGGGCCCAGCACTCACATTACGCCCTTCCATGCACATACATGACATCAGTACAGTAAACAGGTACTCACTCTGCATTAAACCCGTTGACGTGAAGAATTCTCATCTGCTTCACGATAGTGCTTTTCCCCGATTCCCCAGCACCTAGGAAAGCAAACACAGCCGCGTGAATACATGCAAAGTCTCTCAGATACTTCAGATAACACGGTGTGTGTTCTTCCTATGCTCAATCCGACATGCCAGATTGAGCTGTCAAACACGGTGCGTTTGAAAACACAGCCTCGTATGGGTCTAGTATGTCGGATATAACGCCTCAAGTCTCCTCTTACCCAACAACAACAGTCGATGTGTGGCTTTATAAGCCTGTCTCTCTTTTTGCAACTGTTTCTCTATTTTCTTGTTGGCCTCTCGCTGTGCTTTCTCGTCGATGCGCTGGTCTTCGGTTTTACTGCTCCCCAAACACCCCATCTTACTCCCTCGAAGCCAATCTGCGCGCTGCCCTTATGAACGATCGATCCAATTCCGATTCCAAAGAGAGAAACGATCCACAATAGACAGAAAAAAAGGTCGCCGGGAAGGGTTTTGTTTCTCCTCCCTGTTACAACGTCTTAAGCAGCCCGGGCGTCATTCAGGCGACGGGATTGATGAAATTGATCACATATCGATCGGTAAGGTGGGATATGAACTTGCATCTGGATCCGGGGGTCTCTGTGAGCCCCTGCCAGGCGCTCTTCCCTTCTCTTCTGTTCTCTCGCCCTCTCTGTATTTTTCTATGTGATATTCTCTGCCTGTATCTCTGCTGTAGTCTGTAACTCAGCACTGCCTCTGTCTGTCACACCTGGTAATGGCGGTTAAGAACCAGGAAAATTGTTACAAAGTATCGCTGACTGGTGGAACACTGTAACGAACGAGGTCGGAAATCGAACGTTTCGACGTAACAACGTGATTAAAGAATGATACAATGTAAGGTGTAGCGAATGTGACATTGTAGCAGCTGTGTGGCTGGGTCTCAAAGTCTGTCAGCTTTTATACTGGGGGGGAAAACCCATCTTAAACCGGTCTAAGCTGGTTTTGCAGGTCTTAAACGGTTTAGGATCTCTTAGCCTGACAAACTGAAAGTTCTCCCTCTAAGGCCAACCTGACTACTGACTAAACTGTGAGCGATTATTTTAAGCACAGAGGAAATGTAATTTAAACCACAACTTTATCACTTTTACTAGCCACAAGTATTATTTTTATGTTATATACAACTCATTTTAATCCAACAGTACAGTCAGACAACAAAGGGACTGAATTCACCACCAACTCAATGAGTTTCACCACATAAATGAGTAAATTACAAAGAAAAACCAACAGTGGCTTTAATATAAAAGCCTGGTGGACCTAGAAACCGTCAACATTCGTAACCCTTTTTCATAATGTTAATTATTTGGCCTGATTGTTTCAGACTTTAATATTTCATCAAATCATATATGTCAACAAAGCGACTTCTTTAAAAATTGCAGTTCTCCTATTTAATACTTAAGAAGACATATGACTTTCACTTCTCATAAAAAGTCTATTAAAAGCTTTTAAATTCAAGTGAACTGACATGACTTTTGTTAAACCATTAAGCAACTGTGGGAAACCATGAAACATGCACCATGCTTGCAAATACATTTAAACATTGATTCAATTATGAAGGAAAAAAAATGTAACAGCATCATTTGCAAGCACATCAACTCTTGAGGTGAAAAGGTGAAAATATATATAGCTATATATAAAAGAAAATGTTTCCTAGTGGCTCAAATGGGTATTAATAGAAAACAGAAGCATTAGTTGTTTTAAATGACATCAAATTTTAGAAATTTAATACAATATATAAAAAATACTTTAGGTCAGAAAAACAACAAAATCGGACCAACAATATTTCAACATTGCAGCAGCATCATATGATGTACTTTTCATACAGAAACCCTTCTGTAGAAGTTATATTAATTTAATTAATTCATTTTATAAATTTTTTTGAAATATCTTCTGAATTAGTGTCTGAATTACTGTTTCAGACAATAAAACAGTTAGTTCCTGTTTGTTTATCTAAGCTCTACTTTAACATTTAAAAAATGTTATATGGATATATTTTAAACCAATCTCATTCATGCTTCTCTCATAACCAACAAGTGTTAAAAAAATACTCAAATTTGCATACAGGTACCAATTTGTTTCACTGCGCTAGACTGAATGGAAGTGTTTTTGGCAAAATCGTTGATGCTTGTATTTACTCGAGGACGAAATCTAAATGTATGTTTCTGGCCTAAAGCTCAAATCTTTCAAAACAACAGAGCATATTGCATAATGCTACCATTACAATTAGCTAGCCATATGCAGTTAGGGCCACGCTAGAGCCAAAGTACACGTTCAGTAAATGATAAAAATCTATTTACAGGGTGACAAAGTTCAGTTTACAGACCACATACACTTCACATTGCAATGCTACAGAAAGGAACAATACCAACTTGTGTGAAAGCATGACAACCTCTTGTTTTTGCCCCTAAAGGATTCCCTATACATGGTACAACCATAATCAAACTATTCAACACTTATAGAAGGAGCTAAACACCCCGGGTGAGGCATTTATTACAACAGACAAAGCATGTGCTATATTATAATATAGGTCACTTAAAATAGGCTATTTTTGAGCTTTCATTAAATTTAAGCTACTACACATGTTATTTAATAATTGCCAATGGGCGAAAATACCTGCTACTAATCACTTTAGGGTTGTGTTATCTACTACTTGATATGCCACATATTTAAGTAGTTACAGTACAATTTGTACAAAGACATTCCCAAGGATGTATCATTCTTCTGAACTAAAAATAACTGTACCATAAAGCTTCGAGATAACCCAGCGAGATCCGCCATTAAAGTTAATTTATAAGCCACATCTTGGATGACTTTTCTCTTTATAATTCTATTATCAATTTCTAAAAACTGACAACATCTTCAGCCAAGGTTGTTTAATCAGCCTTTATGTAATTTCGATTTCATAACACTACTGTAAAACCAGACCTCCTTAGATTAATACAAGAAAAGTAATTTATGAAATTAAAATAGAAAATGCATAAAGATCTGAGATGCCATTCTGTGCCTGTCTTTGGCCAACTATGCCAGAGTTCAACGAAGCCTTGTGCCAGTAAACTGCAAATTTGCTCTCTCTTTATTAATAGCACCAAAATCATTGCTGGATTCTGAGTTTGGCCAGATAAGAGAAACAGTTCACCCTAAAATAAAAACTGCTGCTACGGTTTAAAATTTAAAAGTCTTGATGCATTTGTTTCATTTAAACACACCGCTTTTCACTTGGCAAGATGTTAACTGATGAACTGGAGTGTTGTGGATTACTTGTAGATTACTGTAATGTTTTTATCATGTGTTTGGGCTCTCATTCTGACGGCACCCATTCACTGCAGAGGATACAGTTGGTTAGCAAGTGATCTCAATTTCTCCATATCTTTTCCAGTGAAAGAAGCAGTCTTATCTACATCTAGGACGGCCTAAGAGCAAGTTATTTTTCAGCAAATATTCATTTTTTGGGCAAACAATTAGTTTAAGGCCACTGTGTTTCTTTCCATCAAGTGTCTTTTGATATAGCAGCATGAAAGATTATGGAACAACTGTAAATTCCCAGTGGATTAGGAAGTCATCCGGTTCATCGTGTTATCAGTAGCAATGGACAGTAAATGAATGAAATCAATTGACAGCAAGTCTAATACCTTTAGTCCTAATGACTCATGCCTTTGGAAACACGTTTCCTCACAAATGGTTTCAGTATGCAATCAGCACAGACATCACTTAGCAACATACCAAACTTTACAGTCCGGTACTAAAGACATATCTGGAAAACTGATCTATAGATAAAGGAAAATGCTCTTGCAGCCTCATATTTAATGTAATAATGTTCAGTATGTTTCTGTACAGAGTGTTGTTTAAAATCAAACATGCATGTGTGTAGTTCAGCAGGTTGTCTAGCTGGTTTCCAGCATTAAACTAAAAAAACTATCAGGATATTTGTGGGAGTTGTCAGTGTCCCAGAGGTCAAAGTAATAGATTCTTTTTCTATGACTTAGTATCTTATCAAAGCATCATGTCCTGGCTGAAAAACTTTATGAGCTCAGTTTTATTTTCTGATATCTTGCTCCCTTACATCATCACCAAAACCAACTGTCTATGGAAGAAGAAAAGTATACTTTTTAAAAATGATTAAAAATTTTTCACTTTAATTTGAAGGCCCAAGATGGCAAATAATACATATAAATAGATAACATAAAATAATGTATGGTTAAATGTTTTTTCTTTAAGCCTGAACATACAGCTGGATTATTATAGAAGTATTTTTATACCTTGTAATACATGTAAAAATGCATTATATGTTTAAATTTGAAATTTTAAATAACTGAAAACTCATTATTAAACATTACCATATTTACCTATTATACGTTTAATGCATTGCAATGCATTAAACCGAATAGTGTAAATAATAACATAATAATAAAGTATTAATAATGTACACTATGTTTGTAATTGACTGATATATATATATATATATATATATATATATATATTACAGAAATAATAAAATTGTTAATATTAGGGCCTACATTTACTTTTAAGAAAATATCCATATTTGGTAATGATTTTATTGATGTAGCCAAACAATTATTTAGTTATGTGTCAAACGCAGGGAAAAAAAACAGCATATTAGCACACGTGAAAATGCAATCTTTAAAAAAATCGGTATCGGTGATTAAAAATGATCTTTGATTAACCTCTACACGTGTATTATGAATGCACTGAGAAAATATTCGTCTTTCAGGTATATGCTAGCATGCATTTTAGCATGGCTATATGACGTCAATGCCCACTAATTTTCAATAACACGACAATAATACTAAGAAGAAGAAGAAGAAGAAGAAGAGAAACAACATTTAGCAGTAAGCACGGCAGCATCACCCACCTAAGAGCAGCAGCCGATGCGTCTGCTTATATTCGCGTTTGAGTTCCTTCAAGGCCCTGTCAATGTTCTTACTGACTTTCTTGGCCTCCTTCTCGGCCTCCTTCTCCTCCACCACCACCAGTTTGTCCCAGTTCTTGTGTTTCTGGGCGCTGCTGGGAGTCTGGAGCAGCTGCAGCCTCCTCTTTCCTCCTCCTCCTCCTCCGTTCTGGATGAGCGCTCTGTCCGCGTCGCCACGGCGGAGCTCCCCGGCGTCCCCGGCGCGCAAAGGGGAGGTGGATGATGTCTTCCCGCTGTTCCCCCCAGAGTCCTCGTCGCGCTGCCTGGAGCCCCGGACGCACGACGGCATCATCATCATCCCGGGATCCGGAGGCTGGTGATCTGACTCCGAGTTGGCGTTGGAAATGGATCCACTGAGGTCCCCAAACAAGCGGGGACGCAGACTGTAACACAGCCCCATGATGTGGCCAGGCGCTCACTGCTGAAATTTGATCATAAATACACAACAAACGCTCTATTCCCAGAGATTTAGCGCATCATCACATGAGCTGATAGCGCACGGTGCATTTCCCAGCCACGCGTAATCCCAAAATGATGCTCTTGTATTTACAAAATGTCATTTTGTCTTTTCTTACAGTCCAACCTACGCGCAATAGTCGGTGGATCACCTGACATCTGCCTGTGCTGACAGTGCAGGTCCACCTTACCGTAAAGAAACCAAAAGCCCAACCACACAAAACCAGTGGACACATATGGGGTCATCTGGGTGCCTTTTTGCTCATGTATTGGGTGATTTGTGCTCCTTAAGCCCCGTCGAGGGTTCTGGATGGATCGTAGTCTAGACTATTTGAGCATGGAGACTGCTTTATGCTCCTGGGACCCCACAAACTCACTAATGAGACGTTTAATAAGCACACCTGATGTATTCCGAGTGAGGAACAGCATAATAATAAAAGCAAACCAAGTCATTAGTTTGATCGTATTATAAAATAATAAAAAGCATTCATATTACTGTTAAAATAATTTTTTATTGTTTTACAAGAAAAAAAAAAAGTATTTCAGTCTTTACTGCAAAATTCATTACACGTTTGATTCAGTGGCATCTGCCGTTTCTTTGTTATTATTAGTGAAATTTGTGGGCGAAAATAATGTTCAGTGTTTGAATTTCGTCATTTTAATGAAAAATTAAACATGAAAGCGTAGCACTGCATTTATATTAGAGTGGGGGGGGGACTACTTCCACGCAGAAAACGGCAAGTAGCCTAAATTTTACAGATAATGGCAAAGAAACGACAAGTAATACATTAAAGTGATTTAAAAAAAAATACTAAAATTATTTTTTCTTGTATAACGTACTTGTATAACATGCTAAGCTTTGTTTAATTTACTTTGTTTCATTTTTTTTTTTTTTTTACAATGCATTTTTGACGGTGGTTACACTCTTGTGATTTGTATGGTGAAATATGTTTTAATAAAAACTTGATAAATATGATACTTTATATGCTTTAAATAAAAAAAATCCTGGTTTTATTAAAAGATTTTGGGGCCCTCTACAGGTCGAATTATGTACATCTCAGTCTGGAACTCACAATATGCTATAATATCTTTGGTTATAAACTTATAGATAAGTAGAGCTGTACCTGTTATTACTAAATAATTTTGAAGAACTGTGAATTACCCCAGATGGAGGAGAATGTGAACTGTGAACATGATCTGTAATGTGTAGATGCACATATTTGAAGCTGATAAAAGGCAATACATTTTATATGCTTTAATTTGTTCATCTTCAGTAATGAAGGCACTTCCATAGTTTTATTGTCATTCTCATACATCTTGCCCCTAATATTGTATAAAGTCTTGTATAAAATTTCCAATGAAACTATTTCAGTATCTCCTCTGGATCTGCAAGTACAGTTTCTGAATGCGGTCATCTTTTCTTCTTTTGTGAATTCTGTAGCACTTTCACACCAATCCTCAGGAACATCAACAAACTGCAAGAGAGACAAAAACATAATTCAACAACAAAAATAATGCATCTGTCCGTGTTAATGTCAATTATACCTAGATAACATACAAATATTACAATTTTCCTGCATGTAAACATTATGGATATCTGGGAAGAGCAAAAATAATGTATAAATAAAAAATTCATATATAATAGATAAATAATCTATAGCTAAAATAAAATATCCCTGCCTCGCTCCTGCCATTAGTCCAGCTGGCATAATCTTCCAAGAGCTCAAAAATCTCACTCCCATTAGAGTGGTCAGTGATCCAGAGGTGCCTACAAATATAAAAACAAATCCCATTAATGTCAATTATGAGCTTTATTCATTTTAATAAATTATATATATATATATATATATATATATATACATATACTTTTAGAAACAGAAACAATGACTTACCCAGTGAAAACCAGATATCTTTGTCATTCTTTGACATCTGATAAGCACCAACAAATGCTGCAATGCCAAAAATCATCCCAGCGACCAGAGAGATAACACTACCTGCAGCAGGAGGCAGGAACATGAGACATCTGACCATATTAGGAAGTTCCGGTGAAGTTCAGGTAAAGGTACGTTAACAAAAAATACAGTGCAAATACAGTTTTAAAGTGAGGCTGTTGACAAAAACTACAAATATATCAGTTATGCGCTCGGCTACATCTACACGATAAAAAAAAGTTTATAAAAAACATGTTCATTATTTGACTTCATACTGAAATATTTTAAGCGTGTTTTATATATACTAGCTTCTGCAAAACGAACAAAATACTAAACCGTTTGAGGCATGAATGAGATCTTACCTGCTTTAACATAACCAACAATACCTCCTATCGTTATTAGAGCCGCGTAACAATAACCAAACCAGTCCACAGCCATGTCTGCACGTTTAACTAGACGTTAATACAACAAAATACCTGTTGGTTGCTAGACAAAAAAAAAGAAAGCTAAATTATGTTCACTTTTAACTTCCTGAAACACTCCACAATTTTCAAAATAAAAGTCAATTTGCGCAGGTGAGAAGTATTTTAAGATTTATAGACAAATAAACCTAAAAAGAAATATATATATATATATATGTGTGTGTGTGTGTGTGTGTATTTATACATATAAATATACACAGTACACACATGAATATTATGTAAACAAACTTTTATTTTGGATACAACTAATCGCTTTGAAAGCACAAAAACAAAAGCAAAAATTTAACGTAAAATTCTTTTTTCTTGTCAACATCAATAGATGCACTGCAAATCACTCAGCTATATGACAGGAAATGTAAATAACACAACACCACCAAGGATTTCAATAAAACGGTTTATTGCACTTTTTGTTTTTTCTTCTTTTTTCCTTGTTTTGTGGAGCTGCTTTCTTCTAGAATCACCTCTTCTCCTGGTAGCCTCGCTCTTTTACCTTTGGCTGGCTTCAAGGGCTCCGCAACAGCTGTTTTGAGAACATACAGATATTAATCAGTGTTTCAACGTTCATCACCCTTAACATGTAATTACGATTACTTCTCTAATTCAAATTACACAGCATTTTGGATTTTTTTTGGACATACTTAAAGGCAGCATTCACCCAAAAATGAAAATTCATTGAAGTGTCATGATTTCCTCACCCTCGGTTTGTTCCTGTAAAAGCTCTTTCATTTGTTGATCACAAAAGATAATGTTCTGAAGAATGTTGATAACCAGACAGCTGCCGGTAGCCATTGACTTCTATAGAATGGAAAGTAATACTATGAAAGTCAATGGCTGCTTGGTTACCAATTCTTCAAAATATCTTCTTTTGCGTTCAACAGAAGAAACTTGTACAGGTTTGCAATTAACTGAAGGTGAGCCAATTATGACTTACCAATGTAATTTTATTTTTGGGTGAACTGTCCCTTTAAGGTGAGGTCATATTAATGAAATTTCAGCTATAAGTATATAGTCAAGCTCAAACAGAAGTCACTTTCAAACAAAGCAGCTTTCAAAAAATTTGTGTGACCAACTTGAACTAGTTGCAAAATCTTGAAATTCCTACTAGAACGGATTCCTCCTGAAACAACTGGATCTCACATGTGAAATTTTGCAGAAACCCTGATAAATGTAAACACACCTTTAGAAGATTCAGGCTGATCTGCAATGGTCTCTTTGGCTTCACCAGGTTTCCAGATGGAAAGACAGGTGAGCCTGGCGTTGGTGTTCACCTGGCCAAGCAGGGAAGGAGTCTCCAGGTTCTGTATAAGGATAGAGCATAATATACTGATCAACCAAAATAATACCACCAGGCCAAAATTATATTTTTTATGTACAGTTCACGGCCAAAAAAGACCACTTGTGTCTGATATATTTATAAGCAAGGAAGATACACAATACCTCAAGATTGAGCTTCCACAACTTTATGAATCCATCGTTTGATGCTGTAACAAGGACACAAAAATCATCCTTCATGAAGCTCTCAATGGCTTTTATTCTGGAGGGGGAAAAAAACATTAAATGAGCACAGCAATAACAAATACAGCAGATCTCACTCATTTCAGAGCTCTAGAAGCAGCCGATTCACTCGGACTGACTGAGATGCACCCTTAATGAAAGGTTAAAAAACGTCGGTCATACCTGTTCTCATGTGCTTTGAACTCAAGGACACACTTCTGTGAGGTCACATCATAGACGCGCACGCTCTCATCATCTCCTCCCACAGCCAAGAGTGTGTTCTTAAGGAAACATTGAGAAGAGATACTGGAATAAGACTTTGTTGCAGTTTAATAAAACTGATCATGTTACATTTGACAAAGCAGGGAAGCAAAACGTGAATTGTAAACTAAAAACTGACTCTTGCAACACGACTGTTCACCTTTAGAAACTTCAGACATGAAATCCTTTTTGTAAATGCAATGGTTCCAATAATTGTGGCAGATTTCAGAACGTAAATGTCCACTCGATCATTCACAACCACTGCATACTGCTCTCCGTCTGGTGACCACAAGATGATCTCTGCATCTACAAAACAGTATGACACACATACAGTACTGTGCAAAGGTCTAGTATTTTCAGCAACAAAAAATGGTTTTAAGTCAGTTATTTCTATCTTTTGTGGTAGCATGTCAGTTGGAATTATCAGTTTACATTTCCAAACATTATTTTTGTCATTAATTGTAATAATGCAGTGAGATTATTGTCTGACAACAGCCA
>JAUMHE010000082.1:15105476-15116253 GCA_032359235.1 Enteromius mattozi
GAACTGTGGCAACGTCTCCAAGATGAAGAAAAAAACCTACCTGGAAAGCTACAGTACTGTTCAAAGTTTTAGACACTATATTATAATCTGACTTACTCTGTTTGATATTCTTGATGAAAGCTGAACGTCCGTCAATAAGATTCCATGTTCTGCAATAAGAGCAATTAAATGTTGTCATCAAAACTATTGTTTTGAAACCAAGTCAAATTATATTTATTACCAATTGTAAAAAAAACACTCCTTGTTTTGTGGAGTTTAACAATCTGAACAAAATGTTTGAAATTCATATTAAGATAAAAACATCTGTGTACTTGCCGCAGAGTTTTGTCCGTTCCGACAGAGAGAGCGAGTTTTCCAGAAGGGTGTACTGATAGTGAAGTAACAGAACCCCTAAGCAAATAAAACCCACACTAATTAACACTTGTGGACGGTATGATTCTTTCACGTTTATGCACAATATTGTGGATAGTAGCATATATTTGTGTGCATTTCAAATAACTTACTTATGCGCTTTGATGGATTTTAAACATAGCCATTTTTTGGTGCTCCAGACACAGATGAGTCCGTCTTGTCCTCCGCTGAGTAAATGTGACGTGCCATAAAACTCCAGACATGAGATAGTACCTGACAAGAATGTGAGCTTACAATTTATATGCTTTATTACACAGTATATGTCACATGAAACATCAGTGAGGCAGAATCTTTGAAGCCAGACTCCAAGTCCTATCAGAAACCTAAATCCAACATAAAATAACACACAACATCCTCACCATCATGATGCAACAAAGCGCCGTATTCAGTTTTATTGCTCATATCATAGAGCTGAATGGTTTCATCTTTGCTTCCAGTGGCGATGAACAGATCACTGGATGAAAGTGCAGTCAGTGATGCTGTGTGTGCATGATGGGTAAAGTTGGGCTCAATTGTCCACTCCTAAAATAGACAGAAAAATCTTCTTAATTGAGATTATATTTAAAATAAATGCTAAATTATTTTTAGAGTAAGTAACTGAAACAATAATAGCCCTGTTTGTAAAATTATGACAGTTTAAATATGGACCAATATCAAAATTATAATGCAAAAGCATACTGGAACAAACCTGCATTTAATATTCACTATGAAAAAAAAGTAAGACTCTGAAATATGACAAATACCTTGTCACCCGGGGACACTCGATATCCAAACACTATTTGCTCATAGCAGCCTGCTACTAACTCAAATTGATCCACCATGATGACTATAAACACGTGCTCTTACAGTTACATACAGCCTTTGAGACAGATGACGCGCTGTCCCTCATTAATATGTAATTATGTTAATAAATCTGCTGCAAGGTATATATTACAAAAAGTCTAAAACCTTAAGCTACTTTTTCTAATGCCCACAACGTGAAGAGAAACGTGTGATCGCGTCTTTAACCGGAAGCACGATATTGCATAATAAGAGTCCCCATCAAAATAAAAGTCAGATGGGGGGGGGGATTAAAAATGTAGAAAAACAAAAAGTTTGTACCTGAATGTTCAGCATATTTAAGCCCTTGTGCTTTAAGCCAAAGATGAAAACAACATATGTAGATACGTAACTCCACTTTTTAAAATGACAAAACTCATACATTAGTTTTAAATACATATTCAGCCCATTTTAACGTTCAATGTCTTTTGCACTGACTTGATCAATGATCAAACATCCCAATTTATAAATTATGCAAATCCCTAGTATATAAAATCAACCCAATCATCTGGCTTCAATCATTTTTAGCTTCAGAGAACTAAACTGTATTAGCTTTCAAAATAAAAACCCCATGTTTTGGCCGGAGTGATTTTAAGCCTAGTGAAGATAAAGAAAGATCCATCTGTAGTCATTCATTGCCATGAGTAAATTAATATAATTCAATCAAAATACATATACATACATAAAATCATTCTAAAAATATTAAAATGAGATGGAATACTATGACCGGGCAAACATTCTGAATTATTACACTTGTGTTTTAAAAACAAATGAATCATATTCATTCTGCACAGTGTTGTGCAAAACCAGCGACTTCTTTGAAATCATCTGCCGTCCATCGATGTCAACGCCACGCATGTAAACCTCTTTAAAATGCACATGGAACACACTGTATCAGGAAAATACTCTCTCTTTGAAAAAAGCTGACATGATGTAGGGGTTAAAGGGAGATTTCGATGACAAATTCATATGACGTTTTTCAACCTGAGATTCAAAAGTCGTCGCCTCACGACAGAGGCATTGCTTACAGTAGAAAAGTTCACACGTCTTCCTATATGTTCTAGGAAGAAGTACTTACACTGATTTTGCAATTGTGCACTGGACTACATGGCTTCCACTAAACGGTGAGTCCTAAAATAGGCTGCAACCTAAACCTGAGAGAACAGTTTAGATGTCTTTCACTGAACAGCTACTCTGCAGGCTTATTAAAATACGTTAAACTGGCCGTGAGGGTTAGATATCAGTGTCTAACTTTGCATCCTACACCTCCTGTACCAATGTTTACCAATTCAAACCAAGGCTCTGAACAAAAAGAGCCTTTAAAACATCCTAAGGTCGCTTTCTGTTCTCTCACTTCGTTTTTGCACTGTTTGGTATAGTGAAATAAAGTCTTCTAAATCCAGTCCTCTTCTCAAGTGTCCATATTTTAAAACCGAGCTCTATGTCCACGTCCTGTCAGGTTGAGCGATTGCCGCTTACAAAGTTGTAGACCAAAAACTGAGAGGTTCCACAGTAATGTGTTGCGAAGAGTTTGCCATCAGGCGTGGGATCGGAGAAGGCGATTTCGTCTTTACTTAGATGAGACCCATAGATGAAATTATTCCTGGAGAAAAATAAAGAATAAACATTTAAGACTTGACTGTAAAGAAAACATCTCTTGTGCACACAATACAGAAAACAAATCAAATATACAGACATAATCAGTAATAGTGTGAAATATTACGATTTAAATTATTTATATTTTAATATAATTTAAAATTTTTATTTATTCTTGTGATGGCAAAACTGAACTTCCAATATAATATGCTAACTTGGTGCTCAATAAATGTTTATTATTATTACTATTATTATAATAATCAATACTGAAAACACTACTTAATATTTTTATGGAAACAGTGATGCATTTTTTCAGGATTTTTGTTGAATAGAAAGTTCAAAAGAACAGCATTTATTTGTAGTTGCAGTGTTTTAATACATTATAACTACCAATATTTACATATTATAAGAAGTGCTGTCAAACGATAAATCACATCCAAAATAAAAAATATTCATATAAATGCATTTAATATATAAACATAACATTTTTCTAAAATATATACATGCATGTGGGTGTATTCATATATATACATAATAAATACATAGCACACACACATATATATTGTGTAAACAAAATGTTTTATTTTGGATGCAATTGTTTGAAAGCACTAATTACATAATTACTCTTTACTGACAAACTATTTTCCTGTTAAAACTGTAAAGTTGCTTTGACACAATCAGTATTGTCTAAAGTGCTATATAAATAAAGGTATCTTGAAAAAAAAAAAAAGTTCAACCCTTTACCTGAGGCACTCGATCATGCGTGAGGCGATGCCTCTCCGTCTCATCATGCTAAACACCCAAATGCGACTGATGCCACAGAGCGCCGGCTCAGGTACGGTAGAGCAGCACCAGGCCCTCTGACGCTCGTACATGACCTTCTCTCCTTCTGAACCCTCCGGCACGGACTCCTCTATAACCCTGTATCCCTGCACACAGCAGCCAAAAAAAACATCAGATGCAAAACAGATACGACAAACATAGCACCTTACAAAGGACTATATGATATATATTGAAATATATTAAATGAGCTTAAAGTACTGCACTCTTATCGGTTTCTAAATTATGCAATGAATTTAATGAGATAAAATGCAAGATCTACACCTATTTACATGCTATTAGACACCTGCATGCTCAGCTGACCTCTTGTATATGCTCGGCGATAAGACAGCCTGCCACTTTCTTATCACTTGAAATGAAGAGGAAGGTTTTGGTTTGTGATGGGACTTTGCTCTCCACTTGCTGGAAGCCCAAGTCATTGTCCACCATTTCTCTGATCTCCTCAACCTTAAATCAAACCAGATAAATATTATAAACAGATATCATCATATGTATCAGGAAAGCCATTAGAAATCTTAAAACAGACAATGTGAGGGCTAGTGAATGAAAGGATACGAGGAGGAGACAAGTACCTTTTTAAGTGCGTACTTAGGATCATCAGGGAGAACAAGAATAATCTTGCCATCAGGATACTCTCCCAGGATTCTCTCCTTCTTCCAGCCCTGGAACAAATATTACAATAATGATTTTGAGACATGGGTATATAGTTATTTTTAGACTGTGAAAATTAAGCACATGTTAAGACAAGTTACAATATTTTTAAATAATTAAAAAAGAAAAAAAAATTCCAATGAGTAAGTACTTAAAATACATTGCCTTTTTATGTTTTTTCTACATTAATTTCAAGAGCCACTGTAATAAAAATAAAATATATTTATTAATACTAATTCTAATGTTAGGTGCAATTAATCGCAGGAAAATGTGTAATTAATTTGTTCATTTGTTTTTTATCTTCTTTTTAAATTCTACATTAATATTTATTTATTTTTTTAAAGCACTGATCTCTTAAGAATACATTAAAGAAACAAAACCACTCAAGGCTGTCCTTACTACTGACAGATATGTCAGGAACAACATCTTTATGGTATGGTAAATAACTGTAATAATAAGTATGTGGATAGGATGCAACATTTTCTCTCTTGACTCACCACATATCTGACAGCGCTGATGAACTGGTTGTGGAAGAGGAGGTGTTGGGATTCGTCCTCTGGGCTGGTAGGAGAGTACAGCATCCCACACACGTTACACGTCACCGCACCGAACGCCTTCTGACCAGCATCCTGTAAAGCACAAAAACAGCCTTCACCAGATACTAACGCATTCTTTTCTAGGTTTAACTGTTTATTCCAGAACTGTCTTAAATTTGTGACAAGTATTTGCATTTAGGTCTGTAATTTAAAAAACAGAATGGAAAAAAAATAATAGGAATTTATGATTAATTATGATTAATTAATCCAAATGGGGATAAATTAACCTAAACAAATACACAAAGGGTTTTAGAACGTAACTGACTTACACTGCTGGACTGTGCTGCTGTACTGGCAGGTTTGGGACTGGTTTTGTCCTCTTTCTTCTGTTCTGCTCCAGATTCAACATCAGAATTTTCCCTGATATGATAACAGAAAGGCTTTAAGTCATAGATATTCAACAGCTTTTCGACTGAATAACAAATAGACTAGAAAATAGAATAGACTCTAATGGCTCTAGCATCAACAAATGGAATTACAAAAATAATGACTTTCTCAAAAAGCTGTCCTAAATAACAAAATGAGAGCACCTCAAACTAAATACCTTACTTGTAGTTGCATTTTAATAGGAAACAGCATGTTCACAAAAATTACACTTCAATAAAATATTGTGCTTTTTTACAGACCTGAAATCAATTTTTTTTAGTTTTCAAATTTTTAAAGAAAATCCTTTGAATTACCCGTTGCTGTTTTCTGTTTGTGTCTTTTGGTCAGGTTCTTGCTGGGGAGAGGGTTTCGGCTTAGTATCTGTGAACACATGCAACACAAAGTAGTTAAGTTAAAAAAATGTTTTATTACACATACTTCCAAAGATAATTAATTTAGCATGTGTTTAACACTTTAACACATTCATTACTTGGGTGTGATAAGCGCAGATTATGACACTAGCATTGCAAGACTGAGAGAAGTTATGCAAATTCATTAATACAACGTCTACCTGCAGTAGTCGGGACGCATGGCTTTCTCTCCATTGCTGGTTTGGGCTGAACTTTAGCTGATGAAGAGGACTGCTCTGGTTTGACCTGTGAGAATGACACATTTTATGATCAATTGTAGTGGCATGAAGACATTTCATTAAGAGAATATACACTTCATTAAAATAAAGTGTAGAATACATTTTAGACCATAAATAGTCTGACAGCTAACAAAAGAAAGTGCAATCCTATAACCTTCCTCAACAACCTGCTGAATTTGACGTATCATTTAAGTAAAAAATTATGCTAAGCAAATTATTTCCTAAAAATTGAAATATTCAGGGATAAGGCTCTGTTGTATTCACTTCTTTACAACTTATTCTGCCATTCAAATGTTAGGGATTTTTCTTTTTAAATTCTCTTATGCTCACAGAGGCTGCATTTATTTGATCAAAAATACAGTAAATATATATATTTTTGAATTACTACAATTGAAAAAATTACTGTTTTTATTTAAATACTGGAATGTTATTTATTCATGTGATGCAAAACCTAATTTTCAGTATCATTAGTATCATTATCAGTATCATTCTTCAGAAATCACTGTAAAGCGTTTTGATTTGACGCTCAAGAAAGATTATTATTATCAATGCTGAAAAGTTGTGCTGCATCATATTTTTGTGGAAACACTTTTTTAGGATTCACTGATGAATAGAAAGCCAAAAAAAACTGCATTTACTTGAAATAAATAACTTCCGTAAAATTATAAGTGTCTTTATTGTAACTTTAGATCAACCTTGCTAAATAAAAGTATGGATTCCTTTCAAACAAAATCTTACTGACCCCAAACCTTAAAATATTTTATGAACTGTAAGCTATTTTAAAAGTATTTAATGCATTATATGTGATTCTTAGTGCATTATAATACACATTTTACTGCTTTATATTTTGTATAAATAGTTGCATTAAAATGTTTTACATTCATCCCTTTGGACAGTAAATTAATATAACAAATCTAAACCGTTCTTGGCCATGTATTTTTATGCACTACACATTTTAATAGCATAATTCTCCACTTACTGACCACAAACTCTTTGAACGGCAGTGTATGTGTGTCTGCATCAATGTTTCACCTCATTTTTGGGTGCTGCTGGTTTGCTCGGCTCCTCTTCAAAACCGTCAAGCTCAAAGTCATCTGGTGAATACTTGCGCCTGGGAGTGTAGGGTTTGTACTCTACCACTGGTTTGGGTTTGGGGCTGGTGATTCCATTAGGCATGGGTGGCGCCTGAGCCGGAAGTGCCCTCCTGGGTTCATTGGAGCCCACTTTGGGCACGCTTTCCGGCACAGGAACCTGTGCAGGGGTGGTGGCCGGGCTGGGCGAGACCGATGGAGTGTCGGTCTCCTGGGAAGAACCAGCCTGACTCGCCTGATCCGACTTTAGCTTCTTAACACGGGTCCAAGTCAGCTTATCCCGCTGAAGCTCCACCTGCCTGAGCCTCTGATAGCGGGAGAGCTTCTTCTTCTCGTTGGTCTTGAGCGGCAAAGACACCTGGCTGAGGAAAAAACGTTTTTTAGGCGTATCATCCTCAGGTTTGGGATCATCAGCCTCAACACTAGAACTTTCAGGTGGAGCGGCGTTTTCAGAGGCCTCTTTTTCGGTTTCGCAGACCTCCGTAGATTCAGGTTCCTCTGGTTCCTGGTCAATATTTTTCCCATCTGAAGTTCCCGGAGCATCAGATGCAATATCATCTGCGATTTCCTCACAGAGAGCAAGAAGGTTGAGCTGTCGAGGTGGGGGTTTTTTAGCAGCAGCCGCTCTTTCTTCAGCTAAAGCCGCCAGACGTGCCTTCGTCCGAGCCTGCGGGTTCATGGCCTGCTTTTTAGGAAGCCCTTCTGAGGAGTCCGTCGCACTTTCCTGGGGCAAAGAGGGGGAAGAAGTGAGCTCCTTACACGTCACAGCTTCACCTGCTTGTGTTTTCTCATTTTCCTCCTCCTCCAAATCCTCATAAGTTTCGATCTCCACCACACAATGTTCAATCTCAATATCATCATCCAGAAATGCTTCTGAATCCGGGAGAAACACTTTTGCCACGTCTGTACTTTGTACGCTGTCCTGCAGGGAGCACGTGTTCACAACTTCTAACTCATCCATGTCGGAAATGTCTTTACCGGTGAACGAGTGCTTCGTGATGCTGCTTTCTTGGATGACTTTGAAAAGCGCCTCTAGAGGTGGAGGAGATTTGCTCATCACATCTACTTTCGCATCTACACTCACTGTGATTTTCTCAATAGGGTCTGTCGGAAGCTCCTTATGCTCTTCGACTTTGCTCACTCGCTGTTCGTGAAGGGACTGCAGATCACTTATATTGTCCACGTGGATTTTGTCAGGTTTGGGTAACGTTATCTCCTCACTTTGAAGGTCAAGCAATCGTCCATAATTGTGCTCTATTTGCACAGGAAACAAGGTAGCGTCTGTTTTAACCGTTTCATGGATGGCTGGCTTTTCTTTCTTTACTCTTGAAACATATTTCTTGCTTCCTTTCTTCAACACGGACATATTATGAGATTTTTTATCTCCAGAGGCTTTCGGCTTCCCCTCATCTTTCCGCCGTCTTCCTCTTGTGCCCTTCTTTTGTGGCGTTTTCAAGCGAGATGACCGTCGAACAGGTTTTCCGTTTTCTTCCTTTGTCTGTGCTTGATGTTTCTGCTTAGACGACTGAGTTTCCAACGCTTTGTTTTTTGGAGGCCTTCCTCTCAAAGACTTCTTGGGCATCTGAGACTTATCTGACTCCACGAGACTCTGATCCATCTTTGTTTTCTTAACTTCAGGTTCAGAAGACGACATCTTTCTTTTCTGCCCAGGCATCCTAGGGAGGAACGACAAAGCAAGTTACATTCAAATACAAAACCAATCAATTAATATGTGACTGTGTTTGCTTTAAAACAAATATTTGTGTAAAATCTATTTAAATACCAGTAAATAATAAAAATAAACGTAAAAAATCTTGCAGAAGGAAACAAAAATCAGATCAACAGAAATCCTGAGCAGCTGTCATCCATCAGAACGGATTTCTTAAAGTGACAGCTGAGGCATTTTACTTACATTTCACTTACAATAAACGCTCCTACAAGTTGTAATAACAATAACACTATTTTCTCATTTCTCATTTTATTCGTAGTGTATTAAATTAACCCAACATAAATCACATAGTCTTAATTTTTTAACACACACCGACATGTCAACAGCTCAGATCTCAGTCTCTGCTGAGATGAGAAGAAAAGTATGAAGGGAACATGTGTCATTTATTCTCATTTCCAGTGTATTATAACATGCTACGACGATTTGAACAGCATACAAAAAGCATTAAATAAATTAATCATATTTTTCAAGTGTCTCTTCAGTCTGACGTCGAGAAGAAAGTTAGCAGAGCTGGCTAACTCCGTTAGCTGTCTCCTTATAAAGCCAACGACATTCACTACTGTCGATTATATATTACAATGAAGTAAATAAGACTTACATATGGCTACTACGATAGGTAGAAAAAGAAACTGCTGTAATAAAGTACAGTGCTGAACTTACCTATCTTTTCCTGTTTCTAAACAACAGCTGTTTTCCGCTGTGTGGAGCAAAGTTTAGCCTCACTTCCGGTCCTGAGTCTTCTTCGGCTACTTTGCTGTGTTACCATATGATTAACGACACCTACTGGATTAGAGGATAGATAGAAATATAATTTAAAATTCTTAGAATTTAGAAAATTACTATTTTAAAGAAGTTCAATTAATATGTTTTAACGTGTGTGTGTGTATATATATATATATATATATATATATATATATATGTATATATACAGTACAGTAAATCTATTTTTCGTTTCGAATGCAGTTTTGGCCACTAGATGTCAGTAACGCTCTTCTGATTGGTCGCCGCTGAACTCCCAGAATCCTCCGCGAGGCGCGGAATCCGAGTATTGATTACATGAACAGAAATATGAGGAGTTGTGATATGTTTATAATACACGTGCCTTGTTTTATAGTTATGGTTGGATAAAGGTAGCGCATGATGTTGTCATATAAACAGCCGATAGGAATATATTAGTCAGCTCTGTGAAGCAGCGCATGTCAGCTTGATCTCTAATGAGTGGTTATTGACTTGTGTGTGGAAGCAGAGACTGAAGGAGAGTGATAGACTGACCGAGGATGAGTACTCCAGATCTGAGCCCTGCTTCCAGCACATCTGCAGACTCCAGAGAGAAGCTCCAGGATCTGCTGAATGCTGTGAGAGACATCCATGATTCTGCTCTGCAAGGTACAAGAGCTTTCTCTTTCTCAGCACAAATCAAAACTCATGATAAGATATCTGGATATCTCAAGATATCATCAGTTATTTAGTTATTAGCTCCTTTAGATATGTGCCAAAGATAAAAATAAATTCACAAAAGTGATTTTATGTCCATAGAGAGCGCACATTAAATGTGAGTAATGTCTACTTTTAAGGTTTCAGATGTTTTTGGAGAATAATATGTCTGAAATAGTGTTACGTTGTTATTCAGTGTAACACAATATTTATATAAAAAATTTTAAACATACTTATTCTGACTTATATAAATAATAACGAAGCATTTTCAATCTTATTATGTTTTAAATGAGTACAAAAAAATCTTACTGACAAATGGGTAAAACCTAGGATAGTGACAAATTAAAACTAATTATTATTTGTGGTGAAAGTAATTTGTCTTTTAATGTGTCACACATTTATTTATGTATTTAAAAAAAATTTTTTTGGTAAGTATACTTAACAAGATTGTTACACTGAATGACATTTTAGTGGGTAAAATTAGGAAATCAGCAGAAAAACAACAATTTAAAGCAGTATTACATTTATTTTTATGGTTAAACCCTTTTTTCGTCTTCGACCCATACATACATATTTGTGAGTATGTGTATATATA
>JAUMHE010000082.1:15135227-15150976 GCA_032359235.1 Enteromius mattozi
CTCTATTGACAGACATGTATTCTTGCTTTAAACAAAGTTATTTAATTTTTGTAAATGTGCAGAAAATAAGACTTGTTGTTTTGTGTCATTTTGCTTCTTAAGTACATATATCTTGATTTATTTATTTATTTATTTTTTTAGGAATGTTTAGGTATTTCTACTAGAAAACAAGATTTTGATTTGTTTTCCAGTAAAATATTTATTCAAATCTAGTAAAATACTGAGAAGGAAAAATTATTTTTCACTGTTGGTATGAGCATAAAAAGTATTTAAGAGCATAAACAAGCTCTTTTCAAGTCATCTGGTTGAAAGAAACATACCTTAATAATTTCATCCATGGTGGCCTCTAATTCATTAAAATATAAAGAAAATTAGAATAGTGACATGGCACTGAGACATGTTTATGATATCTGAAATAGCATGAGGACATTATGGCAGAGAGCTGTTTTATTTCTAATCCTATACATTTTATAAGAAAAAAAAACATGCAAAAAAATAGTTTTTAGTTTATTGCCACAGAAATCAGACTCACCTCTCTGTAAGTTACTGTTCCGATGAGAAAAGCAAAGACTTCTGAGACATTTTGTAGCACGAAGAAAAAAGGAATGGGCTAAAAAAAGACAGCAAAGACAAGGATATTTTTAGTGTGCACAAAGGTTGCACGTTCACTATAAGCATAGAAAAGACGCTAAAGTCTATATTTAAAGATATTTCTTTGCATTTACCAAAAGTGACAGTGCTTTGGACCCTGCATAAATGTTTCCAATAAATAAGAAGCACCCAGGAAGCTGGGAAAATGCTGCAGATCTAAAAAAAAAACAACCACAGCAAGAGTGCAGATCATATAGCAGTGCATAATAAAATGTACAATCCACCAACAATCCATATTTTATATTTAGTTACCTGGAGAAGGCATTTATTTCAACCCATCCCAGTTTCCATGTAACCAGCAGCAACAGAGCTCCAGTGGATGTCTGCCAACTGAAGAAAGTTAATGATGTGGATTAATATTGAGATGTCATGTAAATGAGGAACTACATTTCAAATTTAGCCCAAGTGATGTTGTCATGAATACTTACCCCTGAAAAATGGTTGGAAATGTAAACTTTAAGATAGACAGGACATACTGCAAAGTAAAAAGCAGTTATACATTTTGTGAATTCGGGTATCTGGCAGCATTACTGTAATGTAACAATCTAGAACACATTTTAGAAAATGCATTGTTTTACATGCAATACAAAACAACAGGAGACACTCTGATGCTGTCACAAGTGCATCAAAGTCAATTTACCTTATTTGTGAAATGAGCTGCAGTGAAAAAGGTGCAGAAAACTAGAGCAAGAATCACTCGAGCAACATTCATTGGATTTGGTGCATTAGTAACTTTGGTTGCATAGCTTCTCTAATACTCTGCTTTAATGTTCTTACATCTCATCTGTACTTCCTCTGTTCTGTAGGCCACGCCCACTGTGACACGCAGCACATTTTTAACCAATAAAAGCCTCAGTGAAATCAGCTCTAAATGTAAAATGCGAACAACAACAAAAATTATATTTAACCGGAATTTTTGATATGACATAATCGTAGATTTAAAAAAAAAAAAAAAAAAAAAAGTAAGACATTTGTACACAAATACCTTTATATTCTGTCCTTTTTCTTCTTCTTTTTAGTTTATTTTTTTTTACAAAACAATTAAAAAAAGAAAGTAACAGATGTAAAATTGCTCAAAACAAATTTATTCACAACAAAGAGAGAAATAGAATATAAATATGCATTGAGTTTAAGAAAATATGCAAAAAAACAAAACCATATATATTACTGGTATGCTTTAATTATAATAAAAAAAATCGATTATTAATTATTTAAGTGTATTTAAAAAATTTTAAGAAATTAATCTTTTTTGTTTCCTCTTAATGAACGGTTTTGAATACAAAAATGATAAAGAAAATAATAACAGAATCTCAAAAGACTGCTTTGTTATTATAATTAAAAAAGAAGCTTAATAAATGTACACATTAGTTATATAGTAAAAGAAGGCTTTGGCTGTTTTTGGAAATCCCAGTCATTATAAAATAAATGACTTATACTTTTATTTGTTTTCGTTTGACTTTTATTTTGAAAATCCGAATGATGCCGTCATAGGGGTTGTCGGTTGTATCTCACAGCTATTTTTATCTGACACATTGTCGGTAACGAATTTGCTTGTCGTTTTAAACCACGTTTTAGCGGTTCTGGTCAAAGATAGTCATAAGTAAAGTTACATATTACATTAAAGTCGATATTGACGAATCTTACTCGAGTTTTACTCTAGTAATCTACGCGATAAAGAGTTACAACCGTCTCGTTAATTTTAGTCTTGTTTGAATCTAACGTTAAACCTTCTGTCAACCAACATGGACCAACTTGAAGTAACTACAAAAGAAACCAAGGTGAGATTTCCGAACAGTTTTGATTTGTGTCGAATTATTTGGGGAAAAAAGCTGGCAAGTGGTAAAATATGAGTTGGTTTAGTACAAGGCCTGTCAAGCGTTATACAACAGAAGGGTGAGTGATGAGACTAAACCTGCCTGACGTGTGATGACTCACCTCTGAACACTGGATTGGACTTAAACAGTGCTGAACTTTACCCAGTTAGAACGTATTTGAATAAAATAGAGTAATAAGGTTGTCTTATCTAGTGCAGAAGTTTATGGGTGAGGTCAACTTAAGCGTGTGAACTCTGAAACTCTTGATCTGTAGGGTTAAGTAGGCCAAATAAATATTTCAATACTTAAAAACAGTGTCATTTTAGTATTACTTATTACACCCATTATCATTTTTATTAAGATTTTGAGTGGCTGAAGTGTTTTAGTTTACGTTTTAGTTTGTTTTCTTATTTTTTCATTAATATTTCTATATACATACATAAAAAGAAAAGTTAAAAGTTTTATGTTTTTAGATATGTGGTTTGTATAATGATAAATATTAATAAAATATTCTTATTTGACTGATTTAATGTGAAACAATGCATATAGATGGGGTTATTAAAGGGATAGTCCACCCAAAAATGCTTCTTTCTTCTGCGCAACACAACAGACATTGTTTTGAAGAGTGTTGGGAACCAGGCACGTTTGATTCTCATTGACTTCCATTGTATGTTTTGTTATATTTATGTAATGAGAACCAAAACTATTTGTTTATCAGTATTCTTCAAAATATCTTGTCTAACGTTCAACACAAGAAATGGATTACAAAGAGGTGGAAAATTTCCAGAAACTTCTATAAAATTTATGCAAAAAGCCAAAAATTCAAAGTGTTCTGTTTCCTAAATGTACTGGAGAACTTCCTACTTTTGGCAGCACTAGTTTGAAATGACGTGAGGGTGAGTAAGTGATGACAGAATGGTAATTCTGTCACGTGACAGGACTTTTATTCTGCTTGTCAGCTGCTAATAGTGTTATTAGTTTGGAAAGTCTTAGCTCTGGCGACAGAGTGTATCAGTCATTTATGTCTGTTGTGTGTTATTTTCCCAGAGCCCATGGGGCGCTCCTGTCCTGGCACCAGCTCCATGCTCTCTGGCTGATGTTATGAGTGAGCAACTGGCCCGACAGCTGCAGGAGGATGGCAACCCTTTCCCAGAAATCCCAGAGTAGGTCTCAAACACCTACATTTTAAATTATTAGCACTGTTACGAATCTAATAGTGCATTATATGATATAGCCACTTGAAATTTCCCTTTTTACTACTTACTGTACATTAATTTTTTTTTCCACAAAAACTATATGTACTATGTGTATGAAATCATTCATCTGCCATTTACACTTAAATCACTAAAGCAGCAGCGGAATTCTTCTCACAAAATGTTTAGTTGTTCAAAGTAAGTTTGTCAAGGCAAAAACATCTTTTGTGTCCATTCACTTTTTCAGTACCGATCTGGACCTGACCTGCGCTCCTGACGCAGACACAGACAGCGACCTGATTCTGGCCCAGATGCTTCAGATGGAGTTTGATCGTGAGTTTGATACGCAGCTGCGCAGGGAGGAGAAGAAGTTTAATGGAGACAGCAAAGGTAAAACAAAAAATTTTAATTCATTTAATTTTCATCTATTGGACTTTCAGTCTGCATTTCTTATATATATATATAAAACTTGAAATTGTGACGAATATATTACTTTTGTTCAGTAGAATGTTCTTTATAATGTAATAATATTACATTAATATTAAAGTTAAGTTAATATAAAATGAAAATTGGTACATAATAATAAAATTAACTTCTATAAATTAAACCTTTTATATAATAAAATTAATCTTTATTATTAGTGTTTTTCACAGTATCACAATTTTTCTTTCAAGTTTTAATTTGAACAAAATACCTTAGTTATGTTTGTGAAAAAATAAAAGGAATTGTTACATTTTCCTTTAACAATCAATCTGTAAAATAAAATAAAAAAAAATGTTTTGTTCCTTAATTTCTTTACCATTGTTTTTGCTAATTAATATTTATTTAATTAAATGAAACTTTTCATTGGCTTTATTATTAGAAACATTTTTAAAAATAAATTAATAAAATGTTAAATTTGATCATTTCAATTTATTATGCTTTTTTATTATTAAATGTTTATGCATGCATGTATAATTTTTTTTTATTTTTAAAAAAAACAACAACAAAAAAACAATAATTAACAAATAATTTCATTTCCAGTCTCCATATCCTTTGAGAACTACCGCATGGTTCATCCATATGAGGACAGTGACAGCTCTGAAGATGAGGTCGATTGGCAAGACACTCGCCATGACCCCTACAAAGCTGGTGAGCTGGTTTGTGCTACACAGCAAACCATATTTTAATATGACTTCATATTTTATTACCTGACTGCATTTGATTTACTAACTCAGACAAACCAACAACGACCCCTAAAAAGGGATTTGTTGGGAAAGGCAAGAACATCACCACCAAACACGACGAGGAAGTCTGTGGACGGAAGAACACGGCACGCATGGACAATGTTAGGCTTGTTCACACATTATCCAATATAATATCTTAAATTATTCTTACAGTTGTAATCATTTCGATCTCTGAATGTTTGCACAGTTTGCTCCAGAGGTGCAGGTGGGAGATGGGATCGGCATGGACCTGAAGCTCTCCAACCAGGTGTATAACGCTCTGAAACGCCACTGTCACACCGAGCAGCGCCGTAGCGCTCGACTTCACGAGAAGAAGGAGCACTCTACTGCTGTGAGTCGTTTTTCCTTTTTTAGGAGCCCAACCCATTCTTTATTAATTATTTTGTTTTATTTTTTTATTTAATTAATGTTTTATTGTTTTTTCATGATTATTTTAGGGGTTTTCAAACTTCTTAAACTGTAGAATAAAGATAATGCAAAGAGCCCAACCCATGATAATTTTATTTTATTGTTTGGCTTACTTTAGTTAGTTTTCAGACTAATAAATAACTGTAGAAGAAATGTAAAGAGCACAACCCATTTTTCTAGTTTAGTTTTTTTGTATTATTTTGGGGTTTTTTGGAACACTGTAATGTAGTACAAAGGGCCCAGCTCAATTTTAATTTATTTTATTAGCATTATTAGTATTTTTAATTGTATTATTATTATTTTATTTAATATAATTATTTTATTTATTTATTTTAATTTTTATTTGAGGCTATTATGGTTAATTTTATTTTATTGGTTTTCAGACTCCACAAACGGTCTTTTTTTTTGTATTTTTATTGTATTTTATCAATTTTATTGTAATTTTATTGTAGAAGAAATGTAATGTAAAGAGGCCAACCCATCATTTTATTGCAATTTATTGTAGGAGTTTTCAAAACAGTATAACAAATGAGCCCAATCCATTTTTTTATTTTATTTATTATGTTATTTAATTAAAAATATATATATTTTAGCTTATTATTTTAGGGGGTTTGACACTCTACAAACTGTAGAAATGTAGTGTGTAAACTTGCATGCACTGACTGTACATTTCATGTCCTGTTTTGCTCAGGAACAAGCTGTGGACCCCAGGACCAGACTGCTCATGTACAAAATGGTGAATGCTGGGATACTGGAGAACATCAATGGCTGCATCAGCACAGGAAAAGAGTCGGTGGTTTTCCATGCTAATGGAGGGAGGTGTGTGCTTTGCATCATCATGTGTGCAACTTGCTGTGGTTTTGCAACTAACGCAAGTATGTATTTACTAAGCAGTGTTCATCTCAATGTGTCTCATGCAGCTTTGAAGAGAAGATTGTTCCAGCAGAGTGTGTCCTCAAGGTTTTCAAGACCACCCTGAATGAGTTTAAGAACCGGGACAAATATATCAAGGACGACTACCGCTTCAAAGACCGCTTCAGCAAGCTGAATCCTCGCAAAATTATCCGCCTGTGGGCTGAGAAGGAGATGCACAACCTCACCAGGTGACATACAGTTTCATTTAAGTGTACAAGACAAATATTCACATGTGACTGATTTACAAGTGATGACACTACAACATAATATTGTTTGGTCTACTTTTTGCTTGCACACATAAATGTGCATGTAGGATTAAGAAAGCAGGCATCCCGTGTCCGGAGGTGGTGATTCTGAAAAAGCATATCCTTGTGATGTCATTCATTGGAAAGGACCATGTTCCTGCACCTAAACTGAAGGACGCTATTTTGAGTTCTGAGGATATGAAGAAAGCATACTACCAAGTGCTAAATGTGAGTGTACTAAAAAACAATCTGTGCTATTGTTAAATGGATTTTAGGTAATTTTTGTTACTTTATTACAAGTGCTTAATTGTCAGGAAAATAAAATAATAAATAAGTGTTATTTATTGTTTTAATTTTGGGGTAAAATTTTGATTTGCTCCTGATATTGACCTCGTTCTCTGTCTCCCAGATGATGCAGCGTCTGTATCAAGACTGTAACTTGGTTCATGCTGATTTGAGTGAATACAACATGCTCTGGCATGACGGACAGGTTTGTATTAAGCCAGCCCAGACCTTCTTAGTAGCACATCTTTTTAAATTCTACAGAAAAAAATGTTTTCATCAAACTTAAAGCCTCTTTTGCTCACCAAGGCTGCATTTATGTGATCAAAAATGCAATAAAAATAGGAATATTGTGAAATGTTATTACATTTTAAAACGACTGAGTATGTTTTAAAATGTAATTTATTTCTGTGATGCAAAACTCCAGTCTTTCTAATATGCTGATTTGCTGCTCAAGAGACATGATTATTCACAGTGTTTCTCAGAGCTTTTTGATATTTTTTTGTGGATCCTGTGATGCATTTAATGTCAAGATTATAAAAATAATAAATACATTTGTTTTGTAACATGATAAATGTATTTACTGTCCCTTTAAATCAGTTTAACACATCCTCACTGTATCGAAGTACTATTATTATATTTATTTATTTATTTTTTTAAATCTTACTAACCCTATCACACTGTTGTTGTTTTTTTCCTTGTGAAGGTGTGGTTCATTGACGTGAGTCAGTCCATAGAGCCCACTCACCCTCACGGTCTGGAGTTCTTGTTCAGAGACTGCAGGAATGTGGCCACAGTAAGTGGTTTAATGAAGAGCTCTGTAATAGCTCTAAAGCAAGGTTGTGATCATTAAAGAATGCTACTTTCTTCTCTCCAGTTTTTCCAGAAAGCTGGTGTGGCCGAAGCTCTCAGTGTGTTCGAGCTGTTCAACACTGTGTCTGGACTGCAGATCAGCAGCGATAATGAGGCCGATTTCTTAGCCCAGGTATGAATTTCAAACATTTTTAAGACAGACCCAACGAATATTCAATACCTGGTTGTTAAAAATCAAATGCATCTTACATTTCTTACAGATTGAAGCCTTGGAGAAAAGAAATGAAGACCATGTGCAGAAATCCGGCAAGAAAATCTTCACAGACACCAGTGAAGGCAGCCCACCCCAATTAAACACTGATGATGATTAACACAAGCACAATAGTCATTTGAAAAATAAAAGGGAGAAAATTCCTCCATTCACAAATAAGGTGTGGAACGGGACAAACGCCATGTCCGTGTGACATACTCGCGTCATCCTTCTGCTGTTAACGCGTTTGCTCGGTGTTGAAAGTGATGTGGTCATTTGAGACATCTAGTATAACCTGTCATTTTTTTAACAGACAGTTTTGGAAGATGGTCAAAAACTGACATAAAAATCTAAAAATAAGGAAACAAGTAACTATAAAAACACATGTAATGTTTTAGAATTGTGTGGTGTTAAAAGTGTGTCCTTCCACAACGAGAGCAAGCAGAGAATGAAGGTCTCCTGAAGATCTTCTGAGGATCTCTGAATGCTCTGCATTTGTGTGTGGATTTGAGCTTTGGTAATGAGCAGAACATCGGACATCGATCCAATCTGTTCATCATTAAAAAATGACACATGGGTTTCTATGTGAAATCATTGTACTGCCTAAGATGACTATTGTGGAAGATTTGTAGTCTTGAGATCTTTTTTTTAAATTGGGCAAAGATCAAATAAAACTCTTGAATTTGAGTTCTTTCTTGACTTTCTTGTTCTTCAGCTGAGGACATACTGGTGCTATATACCGGTTAAATGAATAGTTTAAGGGTTAGTTCACCCCAAAATGAAAACTATTAACTACTCACCCTCGTGTTGTTCCAAACCCATAAGACCTTTGTTCATCTTCAGAACACAAATTAAGATATTTTAGATGAAACTTGAGAGCTTTCTGACCCTCCATAGACAGCAACACTACTGAAATGATCCCAGCTCCAGAAACATAGCAATACATCACGCACATGAACATAATCAGTGTTTAAGCCTAGGGGATAATGTACACGTGTTGTGATGCTCTCTAAATGTCGGGGGAGAAGGATGGTTGAGTAAATTATTTTATTTTTGTTTTCTTTGCACAAAAAAGTATTTTCGTAGCATCGCAAAACTGAAGTTGAGCCATTGATGTCACATGGACTGTTTTACCAGTGTTTTTACTACGTTTCTAGATCTGGAAACATTTCAGTTGTATTGAGGGGTCTCTGATTTCATCAAAAATATCTTAATTTGTGTTCCGAGATAAAAGAAGGTCTTATGAGTTTGGAACGACATGAGGGTGAGTAATTAATGGCATAATTTTCATTTTGGGGTGAACTTACCCTTTAACTCAAAACGAGAGTTTGCTGAAATGTTCAGTCTTCCGAGATGTAGATGAGTTTGTTTCTTCATCAGAACAGTTTTAGAGAAATGTAGCATTTCATTTGTATTACTAGAAATCAGTGTATCATCACAATGATATTTCAAAGAACTTGCAGCCAGACTAAAAATACCTTGAAGAAACTATTATTCCAAATTTTAATTCTCATAATGTTTATTAACATACATACTGAAGTTTGGAGTTTGGAAATTGGAGCTACAGGATTAGGTATGACACTCAAGCAGCGCAATGTAGTGAAATAATATTTAACTGTTATGCAAGTTATTTTGGCCATATTTTCATATGCTTGACATTTTATTCATAAAAATAAATTAATTTATCTTAGCTAGTTACCAAGGCAACGTTTCTTTTATTTCCACATGATGCACCAAAATAAAGCTGAAATAAAAATAAAAACATATATAGACATAAAAATAATGAAAAACTAAATGAGTAACTATGGCAGCATCTCAATAATACTAAAATAACATTGGTCAGTAGTTATTCACATCTAAAAATTCTTTTTATACTTCATTATGATTCACAATTTTATACTTATTCAAATGTATAGCATTTATAATTGTGGCTTTGTTTGCTGTATCTCCTGATGGAGAATCTGTCGTTCCCAGCGCTGCAATTGGAGAACATGTAAACAAAAACAGAACAGAATGTCAGTAGAAAAGTTTTTTTGCTGATTCGTCTGGTACTCTTCCTTCTGTCAACATGAAATGTAACATCCTTCACGTCAGAAGTTTTAAAAACAATGCATAGAAAACTAGGTCTGATGGATCTACATTTAACCCTTAATATATCTTGGAATAACAATAATGATACATTTGCATACAAGCTGTCATGCCCCAAAGCCTTTTTAAAAAAATAAAAATGTAAACTTGCAGAACAGTTTATTTAAGGGCTTGTAGGGACAAGTTGTTGTGTCCTAGAATTCCAGCAAAGTGCAATTTCAACCTTTTTTCCTCATTTCTCAAAAATGCATGTACGCTGAGAACGTGTACAGTAGATCTTGTATCTGCATATGTGTGATATTTTCCCATGACAAACATTTATTAGTAGGTGTTTTGTGTAATCAAATGACAACCAGTCTCATCTTCACCCTTTAAAACTGCATATTTCAGCTTTTGTCACCTTTAATTACTCTGTTTATGTTGTTATGCTTCTTAGAAATACTTGACTTTTATATTGGCTCACTCAAATAACAATATCACCAATTCTATTCCATCTCCGTTGTTTCTCCCAAAGACAAACTGAGATGTCCACATTCATTTTACAGCTCTATAGGGTCTCATATTTATTATTATATACCCTAACAAATTTTAGAATAAATATTTTATATAAATTGGTATTTAAATTACACAAAATCAGGATTTGTTTGTTTGGGGTGCTAAGGGGGGGCTTAACAGGCAAAAACAATTCAATGCAGTATTACACTTATTATTTTGGTTTTTCGTCTTTGATCCATATGCTGCTTCTTCGTGATCAAAGGTAATTAAATGCAAACTACTTCTGCATTGTGTAAATTAGATATACTCAGATAAAATATGAAGTTTAGATCAGTTTAAAGTAAACAAAATAATCCCAAGCAGCCCGACAGGCTCATCCACATTTATATAATGTCACAAATATATGCCACACACCCATGAGCCCAGAAAACTGTGGTACAGTAGTTTTCAGTTTAGATGTCGCTAAAGTTTTATGTCTACAAAGTCTTTTATCAGTGAGACCAATGCATTTGTGTACATTTCAGGGAAACTGTGTTTATGATTTCTTTGTTGTGGATTTCAACAGTGATTGAGTGGCTTTCGGTTACAGGCCATGTGTGGAAGCCCCGCCCACTTCACCTATGTGTGTTTAGCTTGTACCTTTCCTCCTCAAACCATTTATATGCTCGACCTGATAACATCTGCTGATTCCTCTGGCATCAAGTAGAACGAGAAAGCTGCTGAATTAAGCAGTCAGACAAATAATGGAAGGAGACATGCAACTCTGAAGGACTCTGAGAAGAGGAAGAGACCAAACGTTTGGAAATCGTCACTGTATAAGAATGGCTTTTATTGAAAAGAGTCAAAAGAAGACTTACATTTCAACATTCAGGTTCAACCTGAAGTCTTCAGCAGCGTTGGATGTCCCGAGGAGAACAGAGAATGCAATCAAGATCTGTCTGAAATCAGGTATTTCTAGCATAACACATTACTTTTTAAAGAGATATTTGGGAAATGTTTCCTCGTCAAGATGTTTAAGACTTTTTTGAGTCTCTTCTGCTCACCAAGGCTGCATTTTTAAAATCAAAACTACAGTACATATTGTGAAATTATATTAGAATTTAAAAGAATTTGAATTTATGTTAAAATGTCATTTATTTCTGTGAATTTCCAGCATCATTACTCCAGACTTCAGTGACACATGATCCTTCAGAAATCATTATAATATGCTTATTTGCTGCTCAAGAAACATTTCTGATGAGCCTGATTATTATCAAAACAGTTTTTACTGTTTTATATTTTTGTGACCGGGATTCTTAAATGAATAGAAATTTCAAAAGAACATTTATTTGAAATAGGATTGTTTTATAACCATATAAATGTCTATTGATTAATGCGATTAATGTGCTTGACCACAACTATATTTTACCTGATATGTTTCAATATTTGTGCAATTTAAGTAACACATTATTAAACATTTTCAAACAGAAACTGCTGACACAAGGAAAAAATCTCCTAAAATCTCCCTGGACACAGAAAAGAGCAGACCAGGTATGTATCTTAAATTACAAACGTACACATACTAATATTGGTAGATTAAAGACCGTGTAAAGTCAATTTTGAGAATTGTATGTAAACACATTAGAAATGTTTGAAATGCATTGCTGAAACATGTTACAAAAACTGTGAACTATATACTTAATAATGGAGTTATACTGTCAAACAGTTTTTAAGCATTTCCGTGAGCAGGATTTTTTGGCTGGGTCTAAATCGGAGCTCGATGACTAGGGATGGGTACCAAAACCCGCTATTTAATCGGTGCTAAATTATTAAAGACCAAAATATCGATAAGCTCTGACGTTAACAGTTCTGCAGTCAGTACTGGAGGAATTAAAAAAAATAATAATCCTCTTCGTGCATGTTTAAAATAAAAGTCATAACAAAACATTTATAATATGTATGCAAGCAGTCTTCCAAAATAACAGCACAAAACTTACATAAGGTCTCTCTAAAGTAGTAATGTTGTTAATTTTGTTCTCAATTAAAAAAACAAACAAACAAAAAAAAAAAACCCCACACACACATGTTGGGTTTACATGTTTTATGGGGACTCTCCATAGGTGTAATGGTGTTTATACTGTACAGACTGTATGTGGTATTGCCCTACACTGACCCTACACCTAAACCTACCCCTTACAGGAAACTACAGGCATTTTTAGATTTTCAAAAAACTTTTTTGTGATTTGTAAGCTTGTTTCCTCATGGGGACCTAACAAATGTCCCCACAAGGCCAAAATTTACTGGTATTCCTATCTTTGTGGGGGCAATTGGTCCCCATAAGGTGATAAATACCAGGTGCACAAACACACACACACACAACAAAAAGTACCGATAAGAGTAGGCCTACCGTTAAAGTACCGGATCGATAAGTGGTATCTATACCGTTAAAACCTTAACAATACTCATCCCTATCGGTGATGCAATGGAGCCACCTAGCACTGCCCAGAGCCGTCGAGAGTCTAATCTAATGATTCTCAACGGCTCTGGTTCAGTATTTAGTATTTAATATTTAACAAAAATGTTAATAAACAATAGCAATTTATTGATATAGGAATGTTCATGTCCTAAATTGATATACTTCTGATGCATTTTGAATAGAAATGCACAATTTTAAACGTTTAATTTTGTTTATATCACATTTAAATGTCAGTGCAGTGCAGAATGTGGGATTGGAAACAGATTACTATTAATTGAATTCAGATGGTGTGATTATGCCTGTAGCCAATCACACGAGCCTTCTGTGTCTACTAGCCAATTATATGCCTCATTTAATTAAACGTTGCAAAGTTGAGTCCTGATGAGCCATATCTATATGTACATGCCTTGTTTCAGTTCACACATTTAATGTGTGTTTCACTGCAGATGTCACACACAGTAACGCAGCCAGCAGTACTTTGGGTGAGTGTGTGTTTTCAGAGCTCTCAGTTTTGCCTTCAGTGAGATGTTAATGTTACTAATAACTTAAAGTTGATTTTTTGTTTCTTTTATTTAACACCTGTTTAATCATGACTGTATTATAGTGATCTTTATTATCAGCATTTTAAAATCTAGAGATTCTGAATGAATGACTGAAAGAGCAACAAAATAGTTTCACTTTTCTTTGCTTGACATAAAACAAACCTTTCAAACTTTTAGTTGAAGTTCTAAAATGGCTAAAACTAAACTTAATTACCAAAATCAATCATACTATATTAGTGATGCTAAAATAATACTGATGCCATAAACTAATTCTGATTCTCAAAAAGAGCTAAATACTGTAACTGATGAATTCTGAGTACAGTAAGTAGGCCACAATCAGTGCATTCTTCCAAAAGAAGTGAAGCACTTGTAAAGGTGGAGTATCTGTATTGTGGTTAAAGCTGTGTGTAAGACCGTTCTGTTCTCCAGGTGCAGTAGCTGAGTTTTTGGATCCCCAGCAGCAGGTTGTGGTTGGTGTTGGAAAAACCGCTCAACTGCTCTGTCGATTCAGAAGCTCTGGGCCTGTGGCTTCCTGCTGGATTCATGACACTGAAAAGGTATTTAATTAATTTGATTCTCCACACCTGTGTCAACTTAAGAACTGACTTCATGAATCCACCACAGAACACCTGCTTATTTGAAATGTATTGTGCAAAAATCTTGGGAAGACTTGGGAGAAAAAAAACGCACTCGTCTGATATTTTTGTGGTTAGGTTGTGTTAGAAGGACCGCGAGTTTGTGTGACGAACACCAGCAGTAGCAGCAGCCTGGTTCTCTCTGATGTTCTTCCTGTAGATGCAGGAAGTTATTCCCTTTTTGTTCGGAACCGAGGAGGCACAGCTCACTGGACCATAAGCCTCTGTGTCATTGGTAAGATCTGAAATCTAATCCATATATATATCTTTTTTCCCCTCTTTTTCTTGTAATTTTTCACCAATGTGTTCATCTTTTTTTAAATGAATTAATATTACTTCTCAATAACCTTGCTTCTCATTCGCTTTTATATTTCTCTCCAGATCACCCAGAGCCTCCAGCCTCGTGTCCGTTCGTGTCCCAGCTGACCCGCTCATCTCTGGTTCTGTCCTGGTCTGGGCCGTGTTTTGACGGAGGTTCTGCCATCACAGGCTACGTGGTGGAGTTTCAGAGGCTGGACCAAACCGAGCCCGGCGACTGGACTGAACTCACTAACCAGTGTTCCAACACCTCATATCGGGTCCGCTCTGGTCTCGACCCGGAGGGGAAATATCGCTTCAGAGTACGAGCCTGTAACACAGCGGGAGTCAGTGATCCCAGCGACGAGTCGGACTGCATTCAGATGAACACTGCAGGTAGACAGAAGCCCAACTCTTAAACCAATATAAGTTACAGCGTATTAATGTTTCTGTAGTATATGTAGTGTTGTCAAAAGACTTGGTACTTTGGTAAGTTACTAAAAAAAATGAAAACATCACAGTACCAGTGTTAAGTACCGGTTTTGTTTACTATATACACTGAAGTGCGTGGCGCTCACCGTGATTCTCAATGAGTACATAAATACATAAACATCTATAATACTCCTCTGAGAGTCACTTCACTTCATTTGAGTAAAACCAGCATCGTATACACACACACACCGAAATGAAAAGGAATTCGCAGCAACCCGTCAAAATAAAAGTTCGGTTTAGACATTGTTCCAGAATTATTAGCCTACTATTATTTAGAATAATGTATGTGATTGGCTACTACTACGGTTTAAAAAAAAATTAAAACCAGTTTACTTTTTAAAGAAATAACCACGCAATATTTTTTACATTTTAATAGCAAATCCCCTTTATTTACCAAAAAATAAAATGTTTAAATTTCATTAATTAAAAGACAAATTACATTTGGGTGAAACTTTACTGTTTTTCATACTTTTATTACTTGTGGAAAAACCTGAAATGCATTTTTAAAGATGTATGGAATGGCATTGATTTTTATTAATTTTTTTTTTAAATTAGCATGCTTTTGTGTTTTCCTTTGGTACCGAGAACCGTGGATTTTCACTGGTATCGGTACCGAATATGGAAATTTTGGTACCGTGACAACACTAGTGCACAGTATGCAAATTTTTATGCAGGGAATATATGAGAGCAAATTTGTTTAAAGTCAATATTAAATGTGTGTTCTGGGTTTATCACGCCACAGAAAAATGTGTTCTTAACCACCCAGCCAAATTTGAATGCTAAAAAAAACCGCAAAGTAAATATCAAAATCTTGAAAAAAATAAGCCGTCCTCTCTGCTCTCAAACGCTGGGGGCGTGTCTGCTGGTGGTGCTGAAACCACGCCCACTCACAGCAAAGCTGCAGTCTCTCTCAGCTGTCTTGACCTCAAGCAGCTTGATTTAAATAAG
>JAUMHE010000082.1:15164347-15193779 GCA_032359235.1 Enteromius mattozi
TCACACAAACACTAAACACCATCATGGTGAGACTCATTAAACTCAAATATGCAATAAACATTAATTTAACAACATTAGATGTAACATGCAACCCTAATAAACATAACTGATAAGAAAAAAACTAAGAAGAAACAGTGATTTTAAAGAAAAAACATCAAATTCAAACGAAATTTGAAAAAAAAAATAAAAAAAAAATGCAGGGAATTCCGGGAAAGTCAATTTACTGTAAATTTTACAGGAATTTACTGTTAACCATTAGGTTTTTACTGTACCATTTTAGCAGTTTTTTTCTGAGAAATTCAGCTTTTCTTGAAAATTCAACTTTATATTACAGGAATAAATTATATTTGAATATATATTTAAATAGGAAACAGTTATATTAAATTGCACTAATATTTCACAGTATTACTGTTTTTATGGTATTTTTCATCAAACAAACATACCTACATGAAAAATATTACAGTCATTTATAGTAGTGTTTTCGAAGCATACTATATTAGAGTACTTGAATTAATTCTATAGTAGCTGTAGTGATATAACAACTATAATAATATAAACAAATTACTTTACCCAATACTGTACTACGTTTTCTAAAATTATAGGGTATATTATACTACAGTTTACTGTATTAAATAAAGTATACTACAGTATTCATTACACTTTATCAGTTCACTATAGTTAATAGGATAATATACTGTAGCATTCATTAACATGGTGTTGAAAATACTATAATATATACAGTATAATACACTTTACTATAGTATGGTTCAAAAATACTGTTGTATTTACTACAAATTACTATTTTGTGGTGAGCAAAAGACTTCTTAACATGAAAAAATCTTAACATGATGAATGGTACTTTATATGGATAAATATATAATCTCTGAATACGTCAATAGAGAAAGCAATAGCAGCTGATCACATGATCAACATGCACATGACTAAATGGCCTTCATTACACAGCAGTCATAATGCCGACTCTTTAAATGAACGTCTGGAGACTCAGCCTGTCTTTTTGTTTAACAAAAGGTCTTTGTGCATAATCCACCATCTATACAACAATTCATCCTGAATAAAAACACACTATTCGCCAAGTCCTCTTAAATATAACAGTTACAGACTAATGCATGATGTATTGATCAATAGATGAAGTGATTATGTGATTGTGGAACTGTAAGTGCTAGTGAATATGAAAAGGTGAGTGGGTTGTTCGTACAGACGGAGGTTTGAGCAGCGTTCCCAGCAGTCTCGTTCTCAGGCTGGAGGAACTGATCTTCTCCTCCTCGATGTCAGCATGATGGGCGTCTTTCAACAGCTGGATCTCGTACAGAACCAGCTCAGCCAATCCCTGCACAGAAAACAACACTTAATCACATACTACAAACAAATTAATGACTGAATACTGGTGAAGGGCAGACCACAGCAAAGTCCAAACACACTGGGGTCACTAGGTCACAAGCACACTGAATTGACGTGGGTAATTAAGTTCAAAGTTCACTGATTTCTAGTTTATGGCTTACTGAGGATTAAACATTTGAGTGGTGACAAGAAATGCACATTAAACTGCCAGAGACAAAGACTTTCAGATATAAGCTTCATAATGAATAAACAAAAATTATACATTTATTATTTTTAGTGCTGTCAAAAGATCAATCGCATCCAAAATAAGTTTTTCTTTACATAATATATTTGTGTGTATTTATTATGTATATATAAATACATGCTATAAATACAGTATATGCTTTCTGCATCCTTCTGAATGTATTTACAGTCACTTGTGATCAATTTAAAAAAAAAAAAAAACCTACTCACCATAAACTTTTGAACAGTAGTGTATATTTTTTAATAATCAAAAATACATTTTGAGGTACTGTATATCAAGGTTGTGGTTCTCTGGTCTAACGATAAAGACTTTTATCGGCACTGAATAACAACCAATAACGTTCTCACATTTTCCACACGCTTCCTGTTGACAGCTTCCCCTCCTTTCCTCGTCTCCTCGCTGACCACAATGCACTGCAGCTCAGGGTCACTTATGGAGGGACCGAAGGGGTCGGAGAGAGGAACGATTTCGTACTTGAGCGATGGTTTTACATCATTCAGAAAGTCATGGAGCTTCTGCACACGCTGGTCATACGGCTCTATCAACTCCTTCAACACCTTATCTACACAAAAATCAAAATTTGAATTTTTTTCGAGGTCAGACTGTTTTGTCACATTTTCAAGTGGTTTATCAAACAGCTTACACATTACTAGATATTCATCCAGACACTATATGACCATCATAAAGCCTTTTTAAAGTTGCTTCAAACAGCATTACGTAGCTTGCTCACCAGTGGATGCTCTGCAGTGAATGGGTGCCGTCAGAATGAGTCCAAACAGCTGATAAAAACATCACAATAATCTACACCACTGTAGTTCAGCAATTAACGTCTTGTGAAGCGAAAAGCTTCATGTTTGTAAGAAACAAATCCATCATTAAAACGTTTTTAACTTCAAACTCTTGCTTACGAGTTCATAATTCATACTACTGCTTTCTCCAGTGAAAGCAAAATGTCCTAATAATGGATTGTTTCTTACAAACATGCATCTTTCTGTTTCTTAAGACATTAACTGATGGACTGGAGTGGTGTAGATTATTGTGATGTGTTTATCAGCTGTTTGGACTCATTCTGACGGCACCCATTCACTGCAGAGCATCCATTAGTAAGCAAGTAAGCGTGTTAAATCTGCTTAAATGAAGAAACACAATCATCTATATCTTGGATAACCACATTTTCATTTTTGGGCAAACTATTCCTTTAAAGATTCCCAGAGAGTCTTCACTTACTTTTTAGTAGCTCCTGGTCACACACACCAATGACAAAGCGTCTGTTGGCCATCAGACAGGAAATATTCAGCAGGGTCTTGTGGGCACCATGCAGACGGTCAAAAGTGCCGCCAACCACCACATCACTGAACGTCTCTAAAGGCTTTAACAGTGCACCTCTTCCTCCTCTATCATCATCTTCCTCAACCTCTTTCAGTCGCGGGTACAAAAGCACAGAAGAGAGGCTCGGCTTGCAGACGTAGCAGTGACCCGTGTACTTCTGCAAGCACTGGGTGACCAGCGAGGACTGGCCTGAATCCTGGATGGGGAAGTCTGTGAGCACTACTTCTGGAGAATGGGACAGCGTCTGCGGGGCGGGAAAAGGGACGTTGTTTCCGCTCAGCACCGCAGATTGGGCTCGGACGTTACTGAGCAGCACTCTGACGTCAAGGTGTGCGCAAATGTCAGCGGCATTGCTGTAAAGGCGGGAGATGAGAGTGCAGAGATCCACCACGGGAGGGATGTAGGTGGGCCGCACCTGCCCACCTGTGCCCAGGTTGAGGCCGGGGTGGAGATGGACGTAAAGTGTGCGCTCGACCACCTGGGCGGCAGACGAGAGGACAGGAGCGATGCGGAGAGGAAGGACGTGTAATGGAGACGTAAGGACCAGGATGCCGGTGCTAAACATGGACATGATGGACAGCTGTTGGTGACTTTATGATCTGAGGAGCTGAAAGATATAATACAGATTAGTGCTGTCAAACAATTAATTGCAGTTAGTCACATCCAAAATAAAAGATTTTGTTTACGTAATATATGTGTGTGCATTGTGTATATTTATTATGCATATATAAATACACACAAACACGTACAGTATATATTAAAAAAATGAATAAATAAATAAAATAAAATTTAAAAAAATATATATATATAAACATAACATTTTCCTAAGGAATTAATATGCAATTATGTATGCTGGACTGTTATTTGCGTGAAACATTGCCACTTTAAATTGTTTTAAGGACTTGTCATTTGTAAGTATATACATGCATATTTTCTACCTTATTCTGTTATTTTGAGAATTGAGCTAATAGAATTAGACTAATAGAGCTAAAAGACTAATAGAATTCTGATCTTCAAAGAGAATTGAAATAAGAATAGAACAGAAATAACACTGATGTCTGAAATTGCACTTTGATTAAATTACTTGATTGATTAAACTACTCTAAAATTACACTAATAATAATAAAAAAAGTATATATAAAATACAGCTATTATATGCATCATGCAAGTTTTTAATAAATTAAATCATTGAAATATTAGAAAATGACCATGATAATTAGAATCATGAAGACTTTAGATTAATTCAATAAAACCTGGCAAAATTATTCCAATAATTAAAATAAAAAAAGAATCTTTATAAATACAGCTCGTATACATATCCTGCAAATTTTGTTTAAATTAATTCCATGAAGCATGACAAAAAATACCATAATATTTAGAATAATGCAAATTTTAATTAATTCAATAAAACATGACTAAAATTACCATAATGATTAGAATAGAACAGATCACAATATAATAGAATAGACATATAGCTCTCATTCGTGAAACTTTTGATTACAATTAAAACATTTCAGAAATTACTCTTAAAAATGTAATATTAAACCGAAAATAATAGAACATGCATACACACGCATGCAGCTACATTCAATAACTTAACTGAATTATCTAATAATTTACAGTAGCTACAGACATTGAGAATTTGTTGATCTCTTATATTTATCCATAAATGTTTCCAGATTAGTGCAAAATCAACACAGCTGATCCGGAACAACACACTGTAACACCAGACTACTTCAGCGAAACCTACCTGAGGATATTCCGCCGATCAGTGTGTTGAGAAATGCTAACTGTGGAATAATATTGCAGAGGACAACTGTCTGGTATCAGGCTTCGTCATAATGACTATATAAAAGACTAATGTTTTGCTCAGCAGAGCGAACTCACGTCCAGTTGACCTAGACGGCCATGTGCTGGAATACTGACTAATGATTGGCTGATAGCAGGAGTTCCTGCCTTAATGAATTATGGGAAGTGTAGTTTATACCTGCTGCCAATTCCTCCGTCCCTTTGAACTCATGACATGTCGCCAAACACGAACATTTCTCATCTTATCATGGTAAATTATTTATGTTATTTAAAAATTGAGTATCTTTAATATGAGAGCATATTTTATTTACACATTTTTACATTTGCGCGTCTTGTTTTGTGTCTACAACTATAAACAGCAAGTTTTTCTGTACCAGATATAATGAAATTTATGCGTTTAGCAGCATACAAATGTTGTGTAAATACTGTAAATGGGAAGGACTTTGACTAAATACAAAACAAGTATGAAAAGTACAGCTTTTATTTGAGAAAAATACAAAAATAACTTTTCAATTTTAAGAAATTCTGCTTTATAAGCTCTTAGTGACTATCATCTTGTCTGTTCTGCTTTATTAAAATAACTAACAAGAAACTTTAGACTAAAAATCTGACTACATAAAAGGCCATACGCTCCAAAAACAGCTAAACTACTCAATCTTAGTACCGTAATAACCTTTCAATGATTCACAGGATCATTTCAAAGATATTTTTGCATTTAGTTTGTGAATGAAAGAACACAAAAAACAACGTTCTGCAGCTTCTGCAGCAGTGTTTTGTCTGGCAGGTCTAGACTGGGGCAATGACCCAGTTTCTTGTAATATTACAAAACAGCAAAGTTACAACAATGTCTTCGTTCTGCCTCTACAGACATTTTATACAGATTTATACAGAAGTATACAGCATATCTGACATACATAAAAACCTGGAACATCAGCAGAAACCTGAAAAAAAATGCAGATAGAACTTGGCAAACTCACTGCAAGACCAATACCCAAGGGGGCGATAAAATTAACACATTTTCTCAGCAACTGTTTTCCTGCCATTGCTAATGCCTGCTATCGCACCCCTTACTGAGAATGCAAAGTGTCTTCACATTTATTGAGCTTGCTAGATCCCATACTTGCATTTATTTACTTGCACATAATTTGTTTCAACACACTTCGCAAAAACACATTCGTAATGCAGTAAACCTCAGTAGCTGATACATAAAAAATTAGAAGTTCCTACAAGTAGTCTCTTATGATAGTTTGGCCATTATTTTAAAATGATAGTGAGAAGATAAATTAAATGCAAGCTGTTTTTTGACCACTGCCGGCCACCGTATCCAAGTTCCCTTCATTTTAGCCTTTTCAGGGCATATGGGTAATATTTGAGGAAGATCCGTCGTGCAATCTCATATGTGTCCCCTAGTGGTTTGGAGGGGTATTTCCTCTGGTTGTAGACGAACCCTTTCTCAACCTGGAACACGGCCTGGTTGAAGACGTCTTGTTTGAAGGGTCTTCCTCTATCCAGACACTCCACCAGAGTATTAACAAACAAGCCCCAGCGCTGTAAATAATAGTCTTCCACTAGACCGCCCCACTCCTTGCTGGCGTAGTCCAAGATTTCCCCATCGGGTCCCCAAAGGGTGATCTGATTTCGTGCGTTGATATCATACAGCTGTGCCTCGTGCTCATCCACACCCTGAGACTGAGCCTGCTCAAGCCAGACACCCAAAAGAAAGTGTTCATTGCTGGAAAGGAGGCGATCCAGTTCAGGTAAGAGATCGTAGACAAGCACGCCACCAGCGGTTAGGAGGTCAGGAAGCTTTTGAGCCTGAGAATCATACAAATAATAGAACATTTTAAAGCATACAATAAAGGTGAAGTCACACTTACTGTCATTTGATGAATTTCAATGGGCGAAATTCAATAATTGCAATAGGAATCAATGAATTTGGGAATTTTGCATGAGGGCAAAAGGTTTCCAAGCATATAGCTGTTTGGTGTGAAAGTGAAAGTGCTGCGCTTTATACAATGCTGCACTACTGACAATAGACAAAGGACTTTTATTTGCCCATAAAATTTCGCAAAAAGTGTCACTGATGCTGGGGCTTTCACACAAAAATGTCATTCCAAACCCAAGTTTTGTTTGTCTTCGGAACACAATTTATGATATTTTGGATGAAAACTGGGTCCAGCTGACACAGAAGAGCATATGTTATTTGCGTGTAACGATACTCCCCAAAAATGCACTATGGTGATGCTATAGTGACAAATTTGTTGAATAAAGTCGTTATTTTTGTTTTCTTTCCATACAAAAAGTATTGTCGTTGCTTCATAAGGTTACAGTTGAACCACTGATGGCAGATGGACTATTCTGACAATGTCTTTCATACTTTTCTGGACCTTTGGGGTAAGAAATAACAAAATGTTCATTTTGGGGTGGAATAACCCTTTAAATCGCTGACTGTTTACTTGTTGAGCTTTTTTTAAATTTAGGCTAGTATACATTTTTTGACACTGACACTGGTGAGCAACAAGAATTATGAAATTTCATATAATAAAGACCTTATTTGAAGCAAAAATAACTATATCATGATATGTATTGTTACGGTGAAATAAAATCAGGCTACTCTTATTGTGATTATCGCACACCCCTTCCATAAATAAAAAAAACCCCCTAAATAATACATAAATAATAAAAAACCTAGTACTGGGGTACTAGTTCATCGACATACATAACCGTTAAGTTTGGGTTTACCTGGAAAGCATTCCGTATCTCCTTGTAGAACTCAGTTGTGAGAAGCTGAAGCGCTTGACGTGTCACATCCACAAGATCATACCGGAAGGTTTCCAGAGTCGCTAACCCTGACGCAGCTTCGAACAGAAGCTTCCATGCCTTGTAGAAGTCAGCAGGTTCGTACCAAATGTCTGTTTGCATGTGCAGGGACGGCCGATGTACTAAAGGACTCCGGTTGTGGTTCTTGTATTGTGGAAGAGTGCAGTTGTACACACTATGAAACAACAGCTGCCAGGCCACAGTCAGATTCTCATCCATACTACCATAGCGCCGCAAGGCGTACAGCGACACCCACTTGGAAAGGTTGACGGGTTCTTTCCGCCAGGCAAGTTCGCTCATAAGTTCATAAATGACTGGATTCTGTTCGATGCCTTCTGGAGTCAAACCCAATCCCACTAGGGATGAATTTGGAAAGCGGATGGCATCGAAGGGGCCGGAATTGATGCTCTCCACCGTTCCAAACAGACCGCTGTTCCCTCCAAAGTTGTGCAGCATGCACCAGATAAACGGCTGGCCGTAGAAGGAGTTTGTGGAAGAGTAGACAGGCATGGATTCAGCAAAGAGATCCAGGACAATCATGCGCCCCAGGGGGACTCCGTGTAACAGGGCCTTGACCTGGTCTGGTTTCCAGAACGAAGGGTCACTGATAAATAACCAGCCTTGCATCAGCCAAATTGCTTGAGGGTCCACTGCCAGGGAGAGAGTAAAAGGAGAGAATGAGAGATCACATTGCATCTGTGTGAGCAGTTGTGAGGTTTGGGAACCCCAACTGTGCCCCAGAAAATAAGCGGGTCATTTGTGGGTGAAGCAAATGCAATCCCAAACATTATTTCCAGCACCAGCCAAAAAATGGCGTAATTACCTGAAGTCATAGTATTGAAAACGGCACGGCTGATAGATGCCAGGTAAGCAGGGTCCGAAGAGGCTGGGGCCATTTCGTTAAAGGTGTCCGTGTTGTAAATGTGGTCTGTTCCGAACTCCTTAATGACCTGGGTCAAAAAGAACGCTCCTATTCGCTGGAAGAGCGGGTCACGTGGGTCAAGCACGTAGGCGCAGGAGTAGGTGCAGTTAAAATGGCTCCAGGGGTTCAGCTTGGTCACGTTTGCTTGAGGGAACAACCTAAAAGGCAATGCTGAATGTCATTATTCCTGCCTTGCTCTCAAATATCTGCTAAAAAGAGAGAAATAGAAATTATGTGCTCTTTGCAAATTGTATTTCGCTGGCCATTTAAAGCGCCCCTATTATTGATTTTTGAAAATGAGTTTTCATGCAGTGTGTAAAACAGCTTTAAGTGAATGAAAACATCCTGCAAAGTTTTAAATTGGAAAGTGCACCGTGTATAAAGCTTTTGTCTCTCAAAAGAAAAAGTCGACTCTGAAACATTGAAACGAGTCGTGTTTAAAACGAGTCCCAAGCCGTTTCATGTTGATGTCAACTTGAAACATTAGCATATTGCCCGCCCACTTATTGGTCTTTTTGCATTGGTCTGAATGAAAATACAAATTCATTCTTTACCACTAGGTGTCACTTTTGGAGCTTTAAAAGCTCACAAACACTGCTTTAAATTAAATTGATCAATTGCAGGAGGGGTTTGGAAAAATGAATCATTGTATGAATCGTTTGGGAGTCGTTGAACAAATAAGGTGCAAAATAAATGCAAAATGAAAGTGTTTTTTGACCTTGCATGTATGTCATCCTGTTGTTTGGGACTCCCAAAAGCAAAATGTGAACCTTTCATAACCCATAATAGTGGCTATTTAAATACCTCAAATAATAAGGAAATTTAAAAGCCATGAAAATGTACTTGATGACCAACCCCACTTCCATGATTTCAAGATTCAAGTCTATGTTAAATGGAAGAAAGACATATTTGAGGAATATTACCTGGTAATACCTTCTGGTACGATTCCTGAAAAAGCAGGCAATACAGGTATCATCCCAAAAGATCTCATGCGGTCCAGGATTTTAAACTGGAGGAATAAATGGCACAATTATGAAAATGGTAATGCATTAAATATTTATGTGTTCTGGTAGTCACATTTCTGCTTTTATAATGCTATGGCAAAGAATATGGAAAATAGGGAATTTTATCTAATCAGAAGACCGTTCAGTACCTGCAGGTAAAGCTGTTTAACATGCCAAGACTGAGGAAGTGGTCCTCCCCACTGAAACAGGTTTCCCATGCGGTTCCATGCTAGGAAAGCTGGCCCTGTGAAGAAGTGATCCAGCTCAGTCTGGTTCAGACCGAGAGACAGATAAACCTACAGTACATCAGGGAGAAAACAGACAAACATAAAGCACCACATACACTTGAAACTATACATTTATGAGACCGAAAGTTCACAGTCATTTCTTGAAGAAATCCTCTCACCTCCTGCCATAGCACCTCCTGTCCAGTGAATGCCAGAGGAAGATTTATGCCATTCAGTGCCATCCAATCAATCTCCCGTTGCCATCTGGGCCAGTCCCACCACACGGAGGAGTAACTCTGAGTACACACGTTCTGATAGTACCTGAACCTAGAGTTACACAAACACTAAATGAAATGAATTTGCTGCAGTAGGTCCTCCACACACTAACCGCCACATCTCCAGCTTGAGACGTATCTGCCAATTAATACTATTATCTGTTATCAGAGCTGTAATGAACATGACCTCATTTGTCATAACGTCATGTAGAATTCATTGTCTGCCGGCGTCTCTGAGAGTGACATAGTACAAAACAGCTCATGCAGAACTAATAAGACAAAGACGCAAGCAGACAACAACAAAAAATGTCTGGCTACAACAAAACATCCACACTAAGAGTGGTGAGTATCAACAATGCTGCTTTTTTCACTGTCTTGCAAATCACACACAACACACTCTCATTATTGGAGCTATGCAAGAACGTGTAGAAGAAACAAAAACAACGGCTTGCAGAAGGACAACTTGCCTGAAGAAACATACAAATGACCAGATGAAAGGAAAAAGACAGACAGTCTTATCTAGACACCTATTAAAGTGCTCACATATGAACAAAATACATAAAAATAAACTTAATCACACTGAGAAAACTAGTGATGCAAGTTTGTAATATTTTGTTTGATATCTGCGCTAAAAGGCATTAAATGCCAGTCAGTTTGCAAATATTTTACAGAATACACAGTATGTCAATTGTGGTTGACTCGTACAGATTTTTTAATAATTAATCATTTCTCAATTTAAATTAACACATTTTATAAAATATTTCAAATATTTAAAAAAATGTAGACTGTTTACAAAAGAAAGAAAAAGCATACAGCTGACTGTAGAATTAGAACTGCCATAAAGAGGAATGTGTTATAATTTCTAAAATGGCAAATATCACTTACATCCCAATAATATATATTTTGTTTAAGATTGATTATGGAAGGTAGCAAGAAAATTGCAAAAAAGTCAACAACATGAAAAGGCAAGTTTAACAGCTGGAACTGGAACTTCAATCTCTGCAAAATATATCATCTAAGAAGGAAAATGCATGTATGATTAACATGACAAATATATACAAACATGTAAATGCTGAGACTGCATCAGAGGAACTTTGAGATTTGAGCTTTGTAAAATTACGCTTGAACCACTGATGTCACATGGACTATTTTACAGAGCCTGGGAATATTTCATTTGCATTGCTGTCTATGGAGAGTCAGAAAGTTCTCGGATTTCATCAAAAGGATCTTAGTTTGTGTTCTAAAGATGAACAAAGGTCTTACGGGATTGAAAAGACATGAGAGTAATGTGTGAACTATCCCTTTAAGGGAACATTGTATTTTCATTTTTCATATTTCAAAATTATGAGAATGTTGCTTCTGAGTGTTCTCTGAATATTCTGAAAGTTGTAACTTGTAACATTAAAAAAATGTTAGATGAATGTCCAAAATGAACGGTGTATAATTTTATAACGTTTTTGTGCTAAAATTTTGAAAACATTAAAGACCATTTAAATCTGAACAAACGTTCTATTAATGTGTCTGGAAGAACATTCGTTCATAACCTTTCAAGAACGTTATCCAAAGTTCTGAGAACGTTACCTGTAACCTGGAATCACCTTTTTTGTGACATCATTTTGGCATTCTTATCTATATGAGTTAGCGACAAATACAATTTTAAATATGTTTTGAAACTTTAAAATAGCCTATATAACTGTATGAAACTAAGAATTATACATCTAAAGATTTTACTTTACGATTGATTGACTCTAATAAATAAAAATGAAGAATATCAACGAATAAAAGGTGTTTTGTTGAAATAATTTACCTGTACGGGGTGTTGATGCGCAGGACGCCGGTGAGAGGAGGCAGAGGTCGGGGGATATTCATCTGATCTCCAGACCAGGACACATGACAGTTGCAGAAGTATTTGAGATAGTTGTATATACCGGTGGCCACCGCGACCCCCGTGCTGCCCACCGCCAGGATCTTGTTGTTCTTCGCGGATCGCAGCTCACACACGTCTAAAGTGTCATTAGAGAGAGTTCTGTTGACTGACACGATGAAATCCCGAGATCTGTTTCCCAGCAGTCTCCGGAGCAGATCCACCACAGCTCTGGACTGTGCTTTGTCGCTGGCTTTCGCTCTCAGATGCGCGAGAGTCTGAAAGTCGCTGCAGACCGACTGCAACAATGTAACGAATAAAAGCGCGAGCAGCGCGCCGCGGATACAGTGTATCATTTTGACTTCTGTGACGTCAGCGGCATCGGTGCTACAGATGTAGAGTTAAAAATGTCAACTTTTCTACTATTGATTTCCTTCGCGTGAGCAGGAAGCAATGTGTGTCAATGGAAAAGCAGGCGACCAATCACGAGACCGTGTGAAGGGCCTCTGAGGAGCTTTAGCCAATTAGAACACCAGACTGGAAGAAAAGGGGGAAACTCGGTTGTATTCATCACATGATCCAATTCTGTTCGATGTGTGATCTCTATAATGACCTAAACAACTGCTATCTGCACTTTTATGAGGCTGTTTGGCAGCATAAACATGAATGCACTTCCAGGAAGAGAATTATGAGGGAATAGAAAACTGTCATCAAAGCGAGGACTATTATTATTACATTTTCCAGTTCAAGTGGGTTACATAATGCATTTATTATTACAATAAGTGAAACATCTTTACAGAAAATAGTAAAAGAGCCAAATGCGACAAATGTGACAAGTTTAGGTAGATAAGGACGAAGAACTGGAACAGGAACCCAACTCTGATTGGCACATATTAAAATAAATACAATATATAAAACATTTTAAAAAATCAAATCTTAATGTTAAATTATTATTATTAATAATAATAATAATAATAATAATTTTACATTAACATTCATGTATTACCATTTTTCTTTTCTTTTATTTATTTAGTTTTAAATTATGAAGAAGATAAGGAAAAATAAACATCTTTACAGAAAGTAAGAGACCCAAAGGCAGCTATAACCCCTTTAGGTAGATAAGGACAAAGAACTGGATCTGGAACCCAACTCTATGGCACTATAAAAAAATAAAAAATAAATGCACAATATAACACATTATTTAAAAGAAATCTTAATAATAAATTATTATTATTATTATTTGTAGTAGTAGTAGTAGTAGTAGTATGTATCTATGCATGTATGTGTTTACAATAACCTCTGAACTGTACATCAAAATGGCAATAATTTAATTTTACATTAACATTTATGTATTGATATGTATGCATTTTACTATTTTATTTTGATCGTTTGTTTATTTTAATTAACAGAGAGGATAAGGAAATCAAATCACATTAAGTGGAATAAATCAGTGCTACAGGTCACTGTAAATATGTCGGGACTTTTATTTTGACGGGTGGCCTTACGGAAGTGAAAGCATTGTGCTGAGTTTAAAAGTCACTGTTCAGAATTTACCATGCAGCTTCGGGAAGGATGTGAGTATAGTTAAATAAAAATATGTTTGTAGTTTTATGAACTGATTAATAAGCCCAGAAAGTTAATAGGAAGCAAACACGTGGATATTTGCACACAAAGTCTACAGGAGAACCACATACATCATAATGTAATAATTATATGAAGATACGTGAAATCCACTTGGCATTATCTGTTTATTGTTAACGTGTGCAAGAACTGCTATAATATACATACACACGTGTATATGGTTATAATGCTAAGCTGTTATATGGGCCTCTCTGTTATTTGTTTCACAGACCTGTAGTTGTTGTTGTAGCCATGTCAGAAGAAGCTCTGCTGGTTCGTGTGAGAGCTTTGGAAGAGGAGGTGGAGAGATTGAAAGATCAGCTGAAAGTAGAAAGAGATGGAGCTCATAGAGAGGAGAAGACTGAAACACCAGCCGGTCTCCAGACAGAGAGCTCAAAACCTCAGGGCCCCAAACAGAAGAAACGAGGAACAGAGAGGCCCTTTGACTTCTCTGTCCACCCTCGCAGACATGCGGCCCTGCGGCTGGCATATCTCGGCTGGCAATATCAGGGCTTCGCTGTCCAGGAAAACACAGACAACACAGTCGAAGCCCGGCTTTTTGAGGCACTGCTGAAGACTAAACTGATTCAGGAAAGACAGACCTCTAACTATCATCGCTGTGGCCGCACAGATAAAGGAGTCAGTGCTTTCTCCCAGGTACTGGCATCTGGGTTTAATCCATATGATGTTGATCATGCTTTCATATTTTCCAGGGTTCACACAATAATGGAAAATAAAGATTCACTAATAATATTTTATACAGCTGATACAGTATCATTTATTTTTCTGCATCTGATAATTAATATTTAGAAACGATTCTTGTATGATTTTGACACAATAATAAAGTTAACTAACTGTTAAACAGCTATAAGTATAACATGAATTATGAATTTTACATTCAGTAATAATAATAGTTATTATTTATGTCATTACATGTGTGGTGGGTGTGATCTAAATAGTTATATATATATATTTATTTATGTATGTATTTATTTATTTATTTATTTATGTATTTATTTATTTATGTATTTATGTATTTATGTATTTATTCATTCTTTCTTTCTTTCTTTCTTTCTTTCTTTCTTTCCATATTTTGTAAAGCAATGGATTCCTGATATTCACTTTCTGTTATATCCAACCAATTTCTATTTCAGTAAATTGTGTCTGAGAACTGTAATTAAAGTATTATATTTTGACATAATTAATAATTATTAGATCATAACAACTAAATAAATAGCGTGATGGTTTAATAGTACTAGTAACAACAACAACATATTTATGCAACATTATTAATAATAGTAATAATTATAATAATAAAATATTTACAGTTCATTTTATACTTAGTTATAAACTTTTTGTAACTAATATTTGTTATAAATTTTATACTTTATTGTCTAATAATTATTTATTAATAGTATTGTTTCAATTTATTAACATTTATTTATAAAAAATAAACATATGACTGAAAAAAAAATCTGAATAGCCATATATTTATTAGTCACATAATTATTTTAATATTTAATTGATTCTGTATATTCACTTTTTTCTTTAGGTTAGTCATCCTATTTATATTTCTGTCAGTGTCTGCTAACATTTTAAATGTGCAATTATTTAATTCTAATAAATAATCATTAGATTATAACTAAAAGTATAAAGCTACTAATTATTATTATTGTTGTTATTTTTATGCCATTATATTTATGCAGTGTTTCTGTGATCTGAATAGTCATACCTTTCTTCTTTTTCATGGATTCCTGATATTTACTGTTTTCTCCAGGTTATATCTATTGATCTGCGCTCAACTCAGTATGGAGGAGGTTTAGGTGTGACTGTCCCAGATGGAGTGGAGGTCAAAGGCAAGGTGACTGCAGAAGAACTACCCTACGTGAAGATATTAAACCGAGTCCTGCCACAGGACATTAGGATCCTGCATTGGGCTCCTGTCGAGTCCGGCTTCAGTGCGCGCTTCGACTGCCAGTCCAGAACATACAGATACTACTTCCCTCGAGGAGACTTAGACGTGGATCTCATGGCAGAGGCTGCTAAACGGTCAGTAGATCACAACATCAACACATGCTGTCTGGTTAAAGAACGTTTTCTTATATTTTGAAGTTGAGTGGATAATTATGTTCCTCTGGGGAAGCAGGTATGAAGGAACACATGACTTCAGGAACATCTGTAAGATGGATGTAGGTAATGGAGTCTTGCAGTTTCAAAGGACCATCTTGTCTTCCTCCATCCAGCCAGCCCAACTCAACCCCACCTGCCCTAATGACCCACACCAACTCTATGTCTTCCAGGTCAAAGGTCTTGCTTTCCTCTATCACCAGGTGAGAAGCTCATCTCAAACTGGAGGCCTTCAGAGCTAAAGCTGTGGTTCTCAACCAGATGGTCTCAGAATACTTTCAAGAGGGCTTCGATAAATTATATAAAATTAGACACAACAAGCTTTAAAATGAGCTAAAACAAATAAAAATCAAGATATTGCTGCTTGTATTTTTTCCTATGAAGAACTAGAAAGTCTTTGGTTCTACACCTGAAAACTGTTTAAGTATTTAAACTGGAAACAGTATTAAAGTGTCACTGAGATATGATTATAGTTTCAATAATATTTTTAATAAGTTATTTTTTTTATTTTGAGTTTTTATATTTTACAATTTTTAGTGCTGTCAAATGGTTAATTGCATCCAAAATAAAGGTTTTTGTTTACATAATATATGGGTGTGTACTGTGTATATTTGTTTATATATAAATATACATGCAGCTTTACAAAAATCTTTCATTTGTTAATATAAGATAAAGCATAAGCTAACATGAACTGACAATGAACAATATATACAGCTTTTATTTATTTTTTGTTAATATTAGTAAAAATGAAATAGTTTGTTCAGGTTAGTTCACAGTGCATTAACTAATGTTATTAAATCCAGTTATGAATTTTAATAATGTGTTTGTAAATGTTGACACTAATATGAACTAAATTTAATACATTCTGTAGAAGTATTTATTATGGTTTTAAGTTTAACTAATATAGTTAACTAATGTCAATAAATGAAACCTACCTGAACCCTACAGTGTTAAAATATATTTCTTTATAGTTTTTATTCATTTTTATTTCAGTTGTAAGTTATTTTAATTCATTAAGCAATACTAAATAAAAATAAGAAATATTTCCTTGGCAACTAGCTCACATAAAATAAACATTTTATTTTATTTAACATTTTATTGCAGTTAACGTTATATTTACCAGAAATGTTTTCTCTTGGTTATAGTTAATTATAATAACACTGTCTGGAAAAATCAAGTAAATTAATGAAGTCTAAAAACCTGAAGAGCATTCATCTCCAAAAACTATTTAATAAATGTAATTATTTCTTTTACAGAAAGTAGGTGTGAACAGATTAAAATACATTTTCAAATATTATTGGGTGCAGTCAAAACAGCTGGTATTTATAAATCGTTTGAAATTATGTCTTCAATATGTAGTAGTCAGTAACCTTGTAGAAACTGTGTTGGCTGTCGACTCTTTTCCTGTTGATTTTTGCTTTATTTGATTTTATTGAAGTTTTGCCCTTTTTGTACATACACAGCAGTAGTATTGTATTCCAAACATAACCAATAACTTTGGTGTTCCAGGTTCGCTGCATGATGGCTCTGCTGCTACTCATTGGACAGAAACTGGAAGCTCCAGAAATCATTAATCAGCTGCTGGATGTGGAGGAAAACCCAAGAAAACCTCAATACAGGTGAGTTTTATTTCAGTATTTCGTGAAATTTTGAAACTGTTAAACTGAAATGTTCATATTTTGGTTTTGGGAGTCCCAAACAACAGGTTGTCATACAAGGTCAAAAACCCTTGAATAAAATGAAATATGCATTTATTTTTACTTTAAAGCAGTGTTTGTGAGCTACAATAGCAGCACCTAGTGGCAAAGAATGAATTAGCATTTTAATTCAGACCAAGCAAAAATAATGTTTCATGACACCAACATGAAACGGCTTGGGATTCATTTTACAAACGACTCGTTTCAATGATTCAGAGTGATTCATGTGTTACACACTGCACGAAAGCTTGTCTTCAGACATAATAGGGCACTTTAATCATATCTGTCTGTATTTTATAGTATGGCGGTGGATTACCCTTTGGTGTTGTACGACTGCCACTTCGAGGGTGTGAGTTGGAGGAACGAAACGGAGGAGGAGAACCACGTCTTGAACTCTCTGCATCAACACTGGGTTCAGAACGCAGTCAAAACTCAAGTTCTGCTCGGCATGATCCAAGGCTTTCAGAAAACAGCCACAGGTGTGTGTCCATACTGAAACTACTAACTCAAAAATGATTTATTACATTTCTGGAAAGAAATGCTACACACTGCCTGATGTTTATCTAAAAAGTAGCACATAAAAACCGCTGTAAGACAGATCTCGTTTCTGTTTTCTTAGAGCCGACATCTCTACAGTGCTGGCTCATGGAGGGCTCCAGGCAGAAGAAGTACCAGCCTCTTCTGGACCGGCCGCGCTGTGAGAGCTTGGAGTCCAGGATTCAGCACTTCTTGAAGAGAGGAAGACTGGAGCAAGAAGAAGGAGAGAACGGGGAGGAGACGACCGTGTTCAGGGGGAAAAGATCGAAACATTCCCATCTGACAACAACAAACCAAATCCAGGAGCAAAACCATGGAGCAAACACCCAGGATCGCCCGTGACAAAACCTGTAAATGTACCTTTATGAAGTTTTCTGCTTTAACTTTAAATTTCTGTACAAAAAGTTTTTATTTTTACTGTGTTCTCCTAGCATCAGCGCAATTACCAAATTTTCTGTCATGCGGAAGAAAGACTTTTATTAAAGGATTGCTCTGTGTATTCTGATCATGTGCGAATTTGAAATTGTCATTATCAATTTTGAAATAATCAAAACACACCAAAAATGTTCTATTGTCAGGACGGAATTCATCATTTTTACACTTGATCTGCAGGCTGTGGCGTTAAATACATAAATACAGTTTATCATTGTCATTTTATGTCATGTCTTGACAGGTTTTGTGTGTTTTGCTCATATAAGAGCAGTATTTACTGAATAATGTTAGTTTTCAGTTGTTAGCTTTATGAACCAGCCAACATCAGACGTCCTGGGTTTATTAAAATCAATAGGAAAGTTAAACATACATTAAATCAAATAGTGTTGCTCAAAGATATTTTTTTAAAATAAATTATTTTAAACTCTGCTGCAGTGCAATATATATATATATGCATGTAAAATTTTTTTGTCATTTTTAATATTATATATTCAGGTTAGAAATATTATATTTTACGTTTAATTGTTGTTATATATACATTTATATGTAAATAACGTTTTCAAATTTATTGTTTTCATCAGTAGTAGTCATTATAGACTAAATTAACATCTCTGTTGGTGTTCAAGTCAATATTCCCTTAAAAAAAAAAAAAGGCAAACAAACAAGCCTGACTCATGGAGTGTCACATGACATGCCCAGGTCACGTGATAACATGACAGACAAATAAAGTCAAACTCAGCAGAGAGCAGCGTTACATCCACCTCACCGGATCCAGTTTTATTCTGATATATTCTCTGGCCTTGTCAAAATACGGTAAATTCTGTCTCTTTATACTAATATTATCCTGTACTTAAATGAAACATATCTGTGTTTAGGGTTTATTCCGGCCGCACACGCGCTTCCGTCGGAAACAATGAGAAACGGGCAACATCAGATTAAAACATGATGCGGTTTCAATCATCGATGAAACGAAAACAGACTTCCTGCCTTTCAAAGACAGACTGTAAAATATATTAACTATTTACTTAACACTAGACGAAAAGCTTTGCAAGAGTACAAGACATGTCAGGTTTCATTAATCAGATATAAATGTCATCAAATAGTGTTGGCTGTATTTCTTATGTGCTTCTTCAGTGTGATTTGTTTATGCTTTTTGTTTTGTTTTACAGCGCAAGAAAGTCTTTCATGAGTTTGCATCTGAACATTTAAAGAGCGTTAGTTTTGTGGGTCAACAATCACACACACAATGGTGAGGAGTATGCAAATGATTTTTATATTATAAAACAAACCAGCACCAAATGAACTCAAACCATGTTGACACAGCTCCTCAGTAAGCCTCCTGAAGCAGTTGTTCACCAGCCAGATATGTCATGATATTGTCAGCTATGTTTATTGTTGTATTGCTCAATAAATTGACTCATTTGAAAAAGCTTGTTCAATGTTGTAATCCGGTCAGCTGACTAAGACACAGTCATGTGGAATGTTTTAAAATAAATGCAATGTAAATTCAGTTTTCACTCAATTAATCTCTGATCTTAAATAAGAGATTTATATTCTTTATTTAAAGCGTTGTAGCTAATCAGCTTTGAGTTTGAGGTTCTGTGCTGCTGTGCAGGTGTATCTTTTGATAAACTGGGTCACATAAACACAGAATCAAATGCTGTTCAGTGCAAACACATTTCCTGTTTTTCAGGTGCGTGCGGATGTTGTCGTGTTGTTATGTGTGTGTCTGAGTGTGTGTGGTGCTCTGATTTGTCCTGATGGAGGGATGTGTGAAGATGGAAACACCTGCTGTCAAATGCCTTCAGGAGGATACGGCTGCTGCCCGCTACCCAACGTAAGAGAGTTTACTCAACAAGGCTGCATTTATTTGATCGAATATACAACAAAAACAGCAATATTGTGAATTTTTTTTCCAAATCAAAATATATTTTTTTCCTTTAAACTAATTTTTCCTGTGATCAAAGCTGAATTTTCAGCAGCATGAGTATTCAGTATGACATGATCCTTCAGAAATCATTCTAATATGCTTTTTTGTTGGAACTGTTATACATTTTATTACTGAATTTATTAATAATCAGACAGTTAAAAACTACAACACATTTTACTTGATATTTTTGTAACATTAATGTCTTTATTGTCACTTTTGATCAATTATTGCATCCTTGTTAAATAAGAAGGCTACTTCTAAATCTTGCTGAGCCTAAATATGTATATAATTAATAGAATATGAAAGAGATTAATGTTAATGTTTTACTTTGTTCCTTTACCTTTTTAATGTGTGCTTTATTACAGGGGCAGTTCTGCCAAATAGTTCAGCCTCATATAACCTTCTTAACACGAAAGTTACTTAAAACATCTCTTTTTGTTTTCCATACTAGGTGTTGTTTTTCTATGTGAAGTGTGAACTATTTAATTAAAGAAATAGTTAACCGAAATATGTAAATTTGCAGAAAATGTATTCATCCTCAAGCCATCCAAGATGTAGATGAGTTTGTTTCTTCATGGGAACAGATTTGGAGAAATGTAGCATTACTTGCTCACCAATGTATGCTCTGCAGTGAATGGGTGCCGTCAGAATGAGAGTCCAAACAGCTGATAAAAACATCACAATAATCCAGATAACATCTTGTGAAGTGAAAAGGAGTGTGTTTGTAACAAACAAATTCATAACTGAGACATTTTATCTTTAAACTGTTGCTTCTGGCTTAAATACGTAATGCTGCGCTTCTCCAAATCTGTTCCCATGAAGAAACAAACGTGGCTGGCCTGAGGCTGAGTAAACTTTCATTTGTGGAAACTATTCTTATAGTAAAGAATGTCCACATTCATATCAAGTGACTCTTGTTTGTATGTGTGTTTGCAGGCAGAGTGCTGCTCCGATCACTTGCATTGCTGTTATCAGGGCACTCTCTGTGACTTGGTACACTCCAAGTGTGTGAACAAGACACACGTTTTAGACTGGGTGGAAAAAGTCGCCACAAAGCAGGTAACACACATACCACAAATCCAGATAAGCCTTAAGTAAATATTCAGAATTGAAATAAATCTTTCTCCTATCTATCTCTATCTCTATCTCTATATCTATATCTATATCTATATATATATATAATATATATGTATATAATATGTGTATATTTATGTGTGTGTGTGTATGTATGTATGTGTGTTTTTTTATTTATTTATTTTTTGCATTTTAATCAGATGATAAATGCTCAATAAAACATAAAATAGCATTATACAATATTTAAATAGCATTAAATAGCATATGGAGTACTGTTTTACGTACACGTGTGTGTATATGTGTATATATATATATATATATATATATATATATATATATACAGTATATTTATTATTGTTAGAAATTGCACCAATAGAAAAATTGAAATTAAATTTAATTAAAACATAATAATATATATAAAAATGAATAAATACAATTTATATATCAAATAATAAATTATATAATATAAAAAAATATACAACAGAAATATATTAAATGAATTAAACTATAAATTAAAGTTGTAATATATATCATAAAAATAGACAGAAAAACAAACAATGCACTATACATTACAATTATAGCAAATTAATAAATCATATAAATGACAATCTTCAAATAATGAATAAAACAGAAATATAACAAATACATGAAATTATAAATTAAAATGCCCCATTGGGACAAGACCACGGGAATCAGATAAGCCTTTTACACAATCTGACATGGCCCCCCAACTTAGCCTGTTTTTTGTTTTGTTTCTTTTTGTCTCCATTCTGTCACAGATGGAGTTTTTGTTCCTTGACTTAATTTCTAATGATTATCGTCAAGTTTGATTGCACAGATACTATTTAAACTAAACTGAGCTAGACAATGATGTCTCTGAATTTAACTGAAAATGTAGTATTTAATCTTATCATTATACATTACTGACACTCTATTCTCTTATTTGATATTAAGTGCTTTGACACAATCTGTATTGTTAAAAGCGCTATATGAATAAAGGTGTCTTGACTGGACTCCTTTTGTTTGTGATTTTTAGCAAGCAGTAATCTGTCCGGATCAGGAGTCTGAGTGTCCCGATGACACCACCTGCTGCCAGATGCCTGATGGGAGCTGGGGCTGCTGTCCTATGAAAAATGTATATCACCTGTTTGAACATACTTCTGTTCTGGAATGTTGTTGCATGTACATGGTAGTGTTTACATTTGTCTGTCTTTCTCTGTGTGTGTGTGTTCAGGCTGTGTGCTGTGAAGATAAGCAGCACTGCTGTCCTGAGGGAACTAAATGTGACCTCGAGCATTCAAGGTGTTTGTCGGCAACATACGGACCCTCCCCGCTCTGGAGGAAGTTTGCTGCTCGTCGCAGGAAGTCATCAGAGAGCACAGCAGGTATGGCATTTTTTCAGTTTTACGTTTGCATTGATCTGCGTTGTGCTTTATTTTGCATATTGTCTGCCATATGGTAATGTGGGAACTTTTAAAAAAAACAATTGCTCACCAAGGCTGCATTATTTGATACAGTAAAAACAGTTATATTGTGAAATATTACTGCATTATAAAAGAACTGGGGGCTGTTTCTTTTAAGTAAGTTTACCGAACAAGCCAGGCTTATTTCAGTTGGTCTGATTTATTTTGATCCAAATCAATAAGGCAGACTTAACTAAAATAAGCCTGTCTTATTTGGTAAACTTATTTTATGATATATTCTATTTGAATATATTTGGTCCGACTTTATATTAGGTAGTGCTATGTACTTGCATCCAAAAATATGTACGATGTACTTGTGTTCATATTGTATTGCAAGACTTTCGCTGCTCTTGAGGTTGATATGGGTAAGGTTTAGTGGTATGGATAAGTTTAACGGTGGGTTAAGTTGTGAGGGATGACTCAGCGGTGTAATTATAAATGTAATTACAGAAATTAATCACATATGTATTTTTTAAAATATATAAGTACAATGTAAAAACATGCATGTACACAATAAGTGGATTGTACCAATGAATAATTAAATGTGTAATTAAATGTAAGTACATAGTAGTAAAGGTCTCCTAATATAAAGTGGGACCATATATTTTAAAATGCAACTTATTCCTTAGATACAAAAAGCTGAATTTTCAGCATCATTACTCCAGTCTTCAGTGTGACATTATCCTTCAGAAAATGATAATCATTATAATATGCTGATTTGCTGTTGTATTTATGTAATTAATTGCAGTTGCTCAACCTAAAGACTCCAGTCATGTTAGAGATGGTAAGTTTTAATCCCTGAGCCCTGCTAAATACTATGTATTATTTATTTCTATTTATTATTCATCAAGTGACTGTTAAAACTTACACCTGTGTGTGTGTGTGTGTGTGTGTGTGTGTGTGTGTGTTTATGTGAGCAGTGATCTGTCCGGATAAGATTTCCACATGTCCGGATGATACAACGTGCTGTAAACTAGATACCGGAAGTTACGGATGCTGCCCGATGCCAAAGGTGCTTCATACATGTATATTTAATCATTTTACTGTAGGTCTGTAATTTGTGGTTTTCCTGTGCTTTGCATGTATTTCACTCACTTTCAACAAGCATAAATGTGTTTTTACTGTAGGCTGTGTGTTGTTCTGATCATGTGCACTGCTGCCCAGAGGCCACGACTTGTGACCTCGTCCGTAGTATGTGCGTGTCAGCCAATGGCGTCATGGTAAAAATGGCCACTAAGATCCCAGCCACTTTCCTGATGCCTGAAGGTAAACAGTCATTTATTTTCTCTTTGTGCATTTAAAGCGCCGACCGTTCTGTATTATGGCATCCATCGTCTGTGTGTGTTGAAATGTAATGCACCATTCCATCTTTTTATCAATCTCTCTTTCTGTCTGCAGAAAAAGTAGTTCCCTGTAATGAAACGGTGGCGTGTGCTAGCGATACCACTTGCTGTAAAACACAAGAAGGCAGCTGGGCTTGCTGTCCTTTACCAAAGGTATTCAAGGGCTGCTGCCCTCTTCCACAAGTAAATACTTTTTCTTTGTCTCATTTTAACATAAAGATGCTTATTGGTAAAACTGTTTTAAAATGTGTATATACTTTATATCTATTATTTATTTAAAAATGTGAACTAAATGAATATTTTATATATATATATATATATATATATATATATATATTTAACTTACAAATAAACATTATTTTATTCCTTTATTATACCGTAATTGATTTTTAAATATAATTATTTGAACTTCTAGGCAGTGTGCTGTGAGGATCATCTTCATTGCTGTCCTCATGATACTGTGTGCAATCTGGCCGCCAGCACTTGTGACAGTGCTAATGATGAGGTTCCTCGTTTTTCTGTGCCTTTGGTGAAGAAGATCGCTGCAGTGAGCCTGCCATCACAGAACCAAAACTGTGACGAGACATCGCTGTGTCCAGCAGGAACAACCTGCTGCAAACTAACCTCAGGGTCATGGGCTTGCTGTCCGATGCCACAGGTACAAACATACTCAGCACTAATGGTTTAGACCTACAGCTGTATAACAAGAGCATGCTGGTATAAACCCCAAATCTATTGGAATCCATTGTGAGTTGTAATAAATGGCTGTCTGTGTGTATGATTGACTGCAGGCTGTGTGCTGTGCTGATCAGGAGCACTGCTGTCCTCAGGGATACAAGTGTGACTCGACTTACAAAACCTGTGTACGTCCTGGCCTTCCCAGCATGCCCTGGTTCAGGAAGCAGTCTGCACTGAAGCAGTCTGATGATCGTACTCCAGTGGACGGAAACATGTGTGACACTCACACCAGCTGTCCAAAAGACGACACGTGCTGCCTCATGAACAACCTCGGCAAGTGGGGCTGCTGTCCGCTGCCAAAGGTCAGACGTGCAAACATATAATATTGTACCATTCACTCGTTCAGTATTTAATACAATGTAAATGCCACATGTGAGCCTTAAATGATCACAAATGTGTAGACTCAGACTTAGTTTTAGATACTACAGTACTACAGTAGTTTAGTATTTTATGCACTTATTATTTAGGTTTTAGTTTAGTTGCTTAATTTTAATGATTAAATTTAATGTTTTTTTAAAGGTATTTTTAGTTGTTGTTTTATTGAATTGAATACTTGATTTTAGCTATTTAAATTGTAATTATTTAAAGTAGCATTAATTTTTATCTATTTTTATGTATCCATTTGGGGAAGAAAAAAAAATTTAATAAATAAATAAAATATGTATATATATATATATGTATATAATATGTATGTGTGTGTGTGTCTATGTATATGTGTATTTTTATTTATTTATTTTTTGCATTTTAATCAGATGATAAATTCTCAATAAAGCATAAAATAGCATATTTAAATAGCATATGGAGTACTGTTTTACGTACAAAATAATAGTAGGCAGTATATATAGTGCTCTATTATGAATGCTATTCTCTCACACTATATCTATATGTATATATGTGTGTGTGTGTGTGTATATATATATAGATATACATTTATATTTATATTCTCTCTTTGAAGGCGGTGTGTTGTAAGGATAGAGGTCACTGCTGTCCTAACGGCTACAAATGCAATGAGAAGAAAACATCCTGCTCTAAAGCCTATCATGAGATCCCCTGGTTCACAAAACAAGAGGCCAGGGTCCAGAAGGAGTCCAAGCTGCTGTTTGGAGATGAAGATGTGAAGTGCGACGCGACGACCAGCTGTGCATCTGGATCTACCTGTTGTAAATTACCCACAGGGCAGTGGGGCTGTTGCCCTCTTGTGAAGGTGAGTCTTTTTTTTTTTTTTTTTTGTTCTGAATGCTCCTGTTCATGTTTTTCTGTGTGAGTAGCTCTGGGTTTGTTATCATGTGTTTTCTTTCTCTGCAGGCGGTGTGTTGTGAGGATCACGAGCACTGCTGTCCACAGGGATACACCTGTGACCTCGAGTACGGAACCTGTGTTAAAGCGTCCGGTCTGGAGAGTGTTCCTCTGACACGATTACAGACACACACTGACACGCGTTCAGAAGAGGAGGTGCTGTGTGACGCCTCCACACGCTGCTCAAAGACACAGAGCTGCTGTAGACTATCAGACTCCACATGGGCCTGCTGCCCATACAAAGAGGTAACAAAAGGGCTGCCACGTATAGATAATTATTTGTTGTTGTTTTTTTTCCTCTCTCTGATGTCTGATTATATTATTGGTGTGTGCTGAAGGAAGCATTACTATCACTGTGTTTGTTTCTTTGCTTTATATTATATATATTTTTTATATTATAAATAATTTTATTATTTAATGATTAAATTATTTATAGTTTACCAAAATTATTTTACATTTATTCATATTTAGGCTATTTTATTATTTACTGTAATAACATTTGTTTACTGTTTTGTTTATTTATATGTGCTTAATGTACATAAAGTATTTGTTATTTATATATACGTTATCTTTTAGAAATTAATGTTTTTATTTGCTATTTCATTATTTGTTTTATGTTAATTGTTTTTATCATTTTTGATGTTGTCTGTCTTCTCCTGTTTTCATTGTTTTTGTTTAAATTTTGTTTTTGTTTTCATTGAATTAAAAATCTAGTTATTTGTTTGCAAAAATGTCAGTTTATTTGTTTTTTTTAGTTTTATTTTACTATATTTTAATGTTTATTGAATTTTACATTTAATTTTTTTTGTTTACTAAATCTTTTGAACAAATAACCTATTTTATTTATATATTTGAGTTTGAAGAATTTTACCTTTATCTATTTATTTATTATTGTGTTTACATAATATTGCATGCAATTATAAAGATTGCTACTGATAGCAGTCTTCATTAAAACACACAAACACTAACCTGATAGTTCTCTCTCTTTGTCTCGTAGGCGGTCTGCTGTGAAGACATGAAGCACTGTTGCCCTGTGGGATATAAATGTGACCCAGAAGTCCAAGGCTGCACTAAAGCCTCCACATCCATGTGGTGGGAGAATGCTCTTTAAATGATGAACCACAGACTGACACATGCCCATAACACACACATACATCTATAAACATACACTCAAGCGCTCAGACCGGCTAGATGTCACATAAAGCGTTGTTTTTAAGATGCCCTCTTCAGACAAGGGACTATGCATCTAGGTTTTTTTAATGTTTAGTTTTTTACTGAAATATAAAAACGTGCTGAACCTTATATTTTAGGCTTTTTAATTTGATTGAAAGGAAAGCAGGGCACATTTTAAACGCTAATAATTCGCTTTACAGGCTGAAGTTCTGTGGTAAAGACATCTATAAAAATGATTTTTAGCAGAATTGTAATTTTCCCAAAACATCAAAGTGATAATTAGAGGCTAAATGACACAATTTAATATCGTAAATGTTAGTAGGATGTTGATTTGATATATTTTGAATGGCATTACCATGATTGCAATGACATAAACCAACCGTAAGTGAGAAAAGCTACTGAGATTCAAAACTGAATGTATCACCAGAGAACGTAACATACAAAAGAAACTTGTGAACTTTTATTTGATTTTTGTTTGGTTGTTTAATACTCTAAATCTGATTGGGAAAATGACATTAATGGATGTCCCCAAACATTTAATTATAACCCTATCATTTACTTAGAGGCTTGCAGGGTTAATTAAACTTTGTTTGATTTTTTTCCATTGCTTTTTTGTTTTTTAAATATTTAATTGTTCCAAGGTGTTTTACAAAAAATCTTTCTAGTATCTGAAAGTGTCATTCTCAACATTTGCTATAGGTGCTTTTGTGTTTTGACAATTTTTCTCTCGTATTAATATTTACAGAAGGCTGAAATGAATCCAGTTTATTACCTGTGACCGTTGATTTATTCTTTATTTTATTTTCCTGTTCATTGTTGAAGTGGATTTGTTAGTTTTTGGTTAATTATACCAGGAAAAAAACACTGAAATTAAATATTTTCTAATTAATGGCACGTTGACTCATTCATGTCTCATCAGACTGTTTTGATAAACTCTGTCTGGTTTCCATGGAGTAGATTGGCAGATCCATCTCTGCAATGCCACTGAGTTTTTACAACTATCTATCGGAAGAAAATCCTGGAAGTCTGTTAAATGTTGGAAACAGAATAAAAATGAGAATTTTTTTTCTAAAAGTTGGGAAAATCTGATCTGTCTTTTGTTTTTAAGAAATCATGTAAATGCATTTGACCAATCAGAGAGGCTGACACAGATATTCCAGATGGCTTCTGCTTGATGGAGTCGTGTTTCACCGCTCTTCTGCATGTGTTTGAGTCTCAGTCAGACCGGCTCTAACACTGTCACCATTCAGCTGAAGCCACACACAGCTTAAAATATCCACATCGGCCAAGTGTGTCTGACTCCAGGAAGAAAACAAGACTGCTTTGGAGAAAGTTTGCAAATTTCCAGAAGCCTGTCCTGGCTGTTTTTTGTGGTATGTTGACATTTTATGTCACGACTTACACAACACCTGACCGGAACTACTTTAGGACACCGGTGTAACTGAGCTAAAGTGAGTGGGTTTGTAAAAATAGATAACAACTAAATACAAACGCATGTGTGGGGTTATACTACCATTCAAAAATTTGAGGCTGATAAGTTCCTTATGCTCACCTGTGCTGTTTCCATATGATTAAAAAAAGTACAGATAAAGCAATGATATTGTGAAATATTATTATATTTAAAAAAAGTCTGTTTTCTAATGTAATTTATTGCTGTGATCAAAGCTGAATTTTCAGCATCATTACTCCAGTATTCAGTGTCACATGATCCTACATAAGTCCTTTATATTTTTGTGGGAAAGGATTCTTTATGATGAATATAAAGTTTAAAACAACAGAATTTATTTGAAATGGAAATCTTTTGTAGCATTATACACTTCCTTACTGTCCCTTTTGATACATTTAATGCATCCTGGCATGCTTTTTAATATTACTAATAAAATATTTATTATTTTGAATTTTTTTATATATATTCGTTTTTTTAAATAAATTCAGTATTAATATTACTAATATATTTATTATTTTGAATTCATTTTTTATATATCCCTTTTTTAAATATAAAAATAAAAAATTACTGTCATTTTAGTTTCAGATTTTAGTGAATATGTGCTGTTGTAATTTTTAATTAATTATGTGTGTGTGTGTATAATTTTTAAATAATTTATTTTCTTTTTAATACATTTTTTACTATTTTCATTTTATTGTATTA
>JAUMHE010000082.1:15193879-15215807 GCA_032359235.1 Enteromius mattozi
AAATTACTGTCATTTTAGTTTCAGATTTTAGTGAATATGTGCTGTTGTAATTTTTAATTAATTATGTGTGTGTGTGTGTGTGTGTATAATTTTTAAATAATTTATTTTCTTTTTAATACATTTTTTACTATTTTCATTTTATTGTATTACTTTTCATTATTGTTTATTTTATTATTATTTTCTTTTTTGTTCCAAAAATTCAGCATATTGTCATTTTAATTTTAGCAATTATGTTTTCATTTATATTTTAGTATTTAAAATATTTAAAAAATCCAATTTAGCCAAATTTTTATTTCAGTTGTAGTTATCAAAATTTAGTTCAGAATTATTTTTGTCACTTTTAAACAGTGTAAGTCATTCTTACTGAATGACTAGTAAACTAAATAAGTTCAAATAAACAAAGTCTTACTGACCCCGAACTTGTTGCATAACTCTCCTGAGTGTGTTGACTGTATGTGAATGCTGTGTAGTGAAGTATGTGTGATTATATTGAGGTATTGAAAGAGCTCAATCACTGCCTGAACATTTAATTACTGCAAACACTCAGTGGAAATCAAACTTCAAGATGGAGAAGGCAAAGAGACCGACAAAAATGGCAAGAATGTTGGACTCTGCTAAACGATCCGGTGTGAGAAAGTGTGAAAGGGAGCGAGCGGGACAGCTGAAGGGAAGCGGGAGACATGCCGCCTCAAACGAGCCAAAATGTCACTGCTATTAATACACCTCAGCAACTGCTCTCCAATCAACAGTGTGTGTGTGTATCAGGAAGTGTGAGCAAAACGATGGCTTCATTTTTCTCCCTGCACCTAAAAAGCTTGTTATCTTCCCCAGTTCTCTTCTGTTGGTGTTTTCAGTTGAGGGGGCAGAGGAATGGCCATCCCGACCATGACTGACTCCAGCAGGCTTACTGAGGTGTCCACGCTGGATTATCTGGATGAGGGGACCTCAGAGTGTGGAGAGGAGCCTGATCTCCAGCCAAGAGCTTTGGAGGAACCTCAGGCATCGGGTGCAGAAGACGTGTCGAAGGGTGAGCGAGGACAGGCGCTATAGGGGTTAATGAGTTCAAGGATGTCAGTCACTTTTTAAGATGAATGCTCTTTTTTACCAAGAATCAATTAGTTGGCTGTGGGTTTTTATGGAGATTAAAAAAGTTCTTGATGTTACATTATTTGTTCATCGAATCAGCATGTCATAACAAGGATATTTTGTGGGACTGAGATCTAAATCTTTTAATTTTTATGATGTTCTCTTCTTTAAAAATGCTGTTTTTTAGTATACTTAATAATATTTTAATTATAACTTTTCGAAGCTTGGTTTTCATCTTAATTTCAGTTTAAATTTTAGTAATTTTGTTGTCATTTTTTAGATGCCTTTTTTTCCATTTTTTTTATTTTATTGTATTTTTTATTTGTAATTTTGGTACTTTAAACATTTATTTATTCACTAAAAAAACAGCTTAAACTTATACATTTATTTAAATGATCATTTTGTTTATTTTATTTTTAGGTTGTTTGAATCATTTTGTTATGTGATTCTGCCATTTTTGTTATTATTATTTTTATTTTAGAAATTTTCCAAAACCTAAACTTTTTTTAACTTAAACATAATAAATATACACAGTACACACATATATTATTTAAACAAAAACTTTTATTTTGGATGCGATTAATCACGATTAATTGTTTGACAGAACAAATATATACACACACACATATATATATATATATAAAGTAGGCAAAATAATAAGGTATTGCCTAATGTTGGATATTTAATTGTTCATGTTCATTTACCAAATTTTTACATAGATAACCTTTGCCATATGATACTCACTTAAGCTTTAATTCATACATGTACTAAATGTATACATTTTAGCATTTAAGCTGATCAAATTTGTGTATATTTTAGTAATTTCATTACATGCCTTTATCATTTTGCACTATTTTTTATTTTACTGTATTTTTATTTGTAATTTTGGTAATTTAAAAAATTAATTATTCACTAAAAACAACTACATTTATTTTAAAATGATAATTTTCAGTTTATTTTATTTGTAGTTTGTAGTGAATCGTTTTGTTATGTGATTTTACCATTTTTGTTATTATTATTATTTTTATTTTAGAAATTTTCAAAAACTTAATAATAAATTCAAAACAACAACTTATATATAACAAAAGTATTTAAAAAAATTATATATTTTTTTAAATCTGAATTTTTAATTTATATTATTTTTTAAATTAGTTTATTATTTTTTTATGATAGAATGTACATTGTTTAAAGGACATATAGATATAGATAGAGAAGACATTGCAGCTTGTAGACTTTGTGTACATGTTAATATTTATGTTTTAAGTGATGTTTTACATGTATTTTGAGGTGAGGATTATCAAACGTCTGGCTTCACAAGTAAAGAAGACAACAACATCCAGTCATGCATCAGCAGCAGGTTTGTACAATGTTCTTTCACTTACTACATTCACTTATTAATGAATTGACTGATCCATTGCTCTGTTTACCGTGGTAACTCATAGGTCAGATACAGAAAGAGAGAAGAAATCTACCACTTGCTGCTTCAGAAAACGTCACAGGAAACACCGAACAGACATTAAAGCCATGAGGAAAACAAGAGAGACTTGTAGAAAAGACAGAGCAAGTATGAGAAGAGTCGTTTCAGACCAGAAGACCGGTGGCTCCTCAAGATGCTCCAAAGATCAAGACGTGTTCTCCTTGATTCCAGAGCGATTTTCCAGGCCTCAGCAGATCACCGGAGATGTCTGGAAATGTCCTCAAGATGCTGGTGTTTCCCGTCTCTGCCTCCACAAGCTGGAGGTCGACTTTCCTTCGACCTTTGAGTCTCGCAGCTTGTTATCAGATGCCGTTGAACCAAACCTGGACTCAGAGTTGGCGTATATTTACGCTGAAAGCATCAAAGGATGCGACTCTTCCTGTTGCACTACTCCAGGAGACTGTAATACCCACAATCCCTTTGTAAGAACCGAACAAAGCCCTGAATCTGTCTCTGAGGAAGAATCTGAAGACTTATACATGTCTGCTTGTAGTACGGCGGCTACTGCAGGGTCCAGATTGAATGCTGAGCGCTTCGGGTCTTTACTAGATGATTTTGGCTTGACTTGTATTTACACAGACTGGGAAAGGAGGGAAAGCGAGCAGGGTACCAGTCCAGCCGAGGCGGAGTGGGGCTCTGAGAGCTCATCTTCCACCGCCGAGCGTGACTCGTACTGCACCACAGATTCAGATTCAGAGGCTCCCGGTGATAGAGGATGTCCAGACGCACGGCCTGGAGTGTTTCTGCCAGGATCTGAGCGCTGGGATGTCGCTGAAGACATCTGCCGAGGCACAGAGAGCAATTCTGAGTGTTTTTGCTCCGGGCAGGACACAGGTGAACTGTGGGGTGGCGTGACTCAAATGGACCGCCGGCATTTCTCTGAGCTTTTCTGTGAAATGATTAAAGACGTGACGCAGGAGAAAATGAATGTAAATGAGGGGTTCCTGTTCCACCCTAAACAGGTGTGTGATTAGTGCAGTCATTAATGCAGATTGACAGTCTGGCATCCAAAATAAAAGTTTTTGTTATATGTGTGTACTGTGTGTATTTATACACACATGCATGCTTATATATTAAATACATGTATATATATGAGTATAAATATATACATGTAAATATTTTCAAAATATATGCTGTATGTGTGTGTGTGTTTATATATATGATAAATATACTCAGTGTATTACGTAAACAAAACTTTTATTTTGGATGCGATTAACTATGATTAATCGTTTGACAGCATAAATATAAATACACATATTTATATATGTACATAAAGTGGGCACAAAAATAAGTTATTGTCTGATATTTGAAGTTGACTTCATGGTTCATTCAATTTAGATAACCTTTGCCACACGATACTCACTTAATCTTTAATTTATAGTTTTATTTAATTTATAAATGTTCTCAATTTATACATTTTAGCATTTAAGCTGAACAATTTTAGTTTTTAATGTTTTATTTTTTAATTTAGACAACCTAAAAAAACATATTTTCAGATATTTTTTTAATATATATTTTAACTATGCAAAACATAGTGCAAATGTACTGCAAATATACATTTTAAGGCATTTATATATATATATATATTATATATTAAATGTGTTTCTAAGCATATATTTACAGCATATATTTAAAATATATTTTGGTCAGAAATATATATACTTGTAAAATTTTATATAATTTCAAAAATTTGTTATATCATCATATTATTCAATGCTTAATTTATTAATTATTCTATCCATATGTGTTGCATTCCTCACTCTGTGGCCCAGTTTTAGCAAAATTACAACAACTTAAAAAAAGGTTCTGATTTTATTTATTTATTTATTTATTACTGGCAAATCTTAGGCAGCTGAACTATTCTATTTTATGTATATATTTCCAATAAACCCATTTTTACTGCAGATTTAATGGTGAACACCATTTCTTAGTTCCTCCAGGTAAAGAACTCAGAATATCGAGAGGGTCATGAATATTCATTTCTCCGTCACATTCAAAACGGCTCATATGGAGACGTCTTCAGCATTCGGGACAAACAAACAGGATTTACATGTGCCGCCAAAAAGGTGAATATATGCATTTCTTATCCAATGAATTAACAAGCCTAAATATCTCTGCATGCATACCTCTGCATATTCTTGCATGCAACGTTGTTGAAAGAAAACCTGCAACTTGATTATTTCCTAACTGATCCTCTTGTGAAGATTCCCCTTTGTAGTTTTAGGTGGGAGGAAGTGGAAACGTGGAGCAGGATGGAGTCTCCTCGTGTCCTCCAGCTGTATGGGGCCGTGAGAGAGGGACCCAATGTGATTCTCTTCATGGATCTGAAAAGAGGTGATTGCTTCTATCAGTGGATGCCTCTGAGGGCAAGCCAAGTCATATTTGAGCCAATAAATTCTCTCTTTCCAGGTTCTTTAGCTCAGTTGCTGAGAGTGAAGGGTCGTCTTTCTGAAGAGCTGGCTCTGTATTATCATTCTCAGGTCCTTCAGGCTCTCCAGCACCTGCACAGCAGACGCGTCGTACACCTGGATGTCAAAGGTCAGCGGCACGGCCTTGGTCATGGATTTCCATGATATCACGATATCATTTGTGTGTTTATATATGCAAAACATCTGACTGGGACAATATATACATGCATAATATGTGTTTTCAAGAATTTTGGTGCTCTTACCTTTGCCATGAAATGCTTACTTCAAACTGATAAAGTTTGTTTTTTAATGTTTAATTTTTAATTTTGACAACCCATACTGAAAAAAAAAAAACATTTTAAATATATATTTTAAACTACAAAAATGCAATTATTATATACGAATATTATTAAAATATAAAATATCTAAAATAAAATAAGTATGTTTATGAATATTTGTAATACATAAATATATAAAATATTTTAATAGACATTTTTTGGTACATTTACTTATTTTTTATCATATATATTTTTTAACAGTGTTTATCATCTTTATGTATTATTTTTTATTTTATGTATATCAAATATGCATATATAAACATTTTTGATTTACTCAAAATATATTGCAAGATTATAAATATATTTTCTTGCCCACTGTAAAACATTTTGTAATATTATTTGCCATTACAAATAAAAATAATAATAAATTGTAAATGCAAATATTTTATTTTTGGGAAAATCTGTTTGCAAAATATATTTGACGTGTTTGCAATGTATTTTGACCAGAAATACATAAAAAAAAAAGTCATATATATTTTAAACAATTCTAATATTTATTATCAATTATTTATTTACTGTTAAATATATCCCTAAGATTATTATCAATGCATCTGTGACTCAATCGATTCCAATTTCACAACTTTAAACATGGCTCAAAAGTCAATGTCCAAACTGCCACCATATACACATGCCGCATGCATAATGTGTGTGTGTTTTCAAGAAATGCCATTATTATGAATTTCATCACAGAAATACACTGACTGGTGCACTGACATCATTCATACGCTGATCTAATGTGTGCAGTTGACAACGTGTTGCTGTCTGAAGATGGCAGACAGTGTTTCCTCTGTGATTTTGGACTCTCCGAGACTCTCAATCAGGGTGGATACAGCACCAAAACCTTCAGAGGTGACCACACACACACACACACACTAGCATGCATGTCTATATGAAGCGTGATGTATGGAGTGTATGGTGTGTGCAGGGAGCATTCTGCGTGGCACTGAGTCTCACATGCCTCCGGAGGTGGCAAGGGGTGATCCTCGCTCTGCTAAAGCTGACGTCTGGAGCAGCTGCTGTATGTTACTGCACATGCTCAACGGACACCAGCCCTGGACGCGATACTACCCTCATCCTCTCTATCTGAAGGTGAAGTGAGCATGCAGTCTGTGTAGGTACACTATCACACCTCCTCATTCTTTATGGGGGCTATTTTAGAAATAGGGCTGCTTTTGACTCTACTGATTTAAATGTGCTCTGACCGTCAGATTGTGAGCGAGCCGCCTCCTTTATGGGAGATTCCAGCCGACTGTGACCTGCTGACCTGTGATGTCATCAAAGGGGGACTGGTTAAGGAGCCGAGAGAGAGACATTCTGCATCAGAACTGCTGCTAAAGACTGTGAAAGCACTCAGAACAGGTGCAAGCTGGTTTTGGATGGTTATAAAATGTGATGAAATGTGTATAACATAATTCGGTAACAGTTTACAAAAAGGATCATCAGTTAACGTTAACAACATTAGCAAACATGAACTAAGAATGAACACTTCTACAGCATTTAATAATTGTAGTTCATGTTAATTTTAGCATAATTACTAACTAATGCATTATTAAAAGAAGTTTCTTATGCTGATCAAAGCTGCATTTATTTGATCAAAAATACAGTAAAATTGTAAAATATTATTACAGTTTAAAATAACAGTTTTCTATTTGAATATGTTTTGAAATGTAATTTATTCCTGTGATCAAAAACTGAATTTTCAGCATCATTACTCCGGTCTTCTTAATGTTTATTCTTTTTTACATTTTGACATATTGAAAATAAAAAAAAATCAAAAATCAAATATATTTTAAACTACAAAAATACAATTAAATAATATTATTATACTATTAATAAAATATATACAAATATATTACTAATATAATATAAAATAAGCATGTTTATAAACATTTTTAATTTATAAATTTATATTTATAAATATATAAATAAAATACATTTCAATAGACATTTTTGGTTATATTTAGTTATATTTCATATACATTTATATTTTTAAGCAGTGTTTATTATTTTTATGTATTATGTTTTATTTTGTTTGATGTATATCAAATATGCATTGTTTTATTTTTATGTGTATCAAAATTTTTATATTGTCTTAAATATAAATATCACAAATACACAATCCTTCAGAAATCATTCTAATGTGCTGATTTGCTGCTCAAGAAACATGTATTATTATTATTAATATTAAAAATAGTTGCTTAATATTCTGTTGAAACCATGATCCTATTTTTCCAGAATTTTTTGATAAATAGAAAGCTCGAAATAACAGTTTATCACATTTGCAACATTATAATGACTTTACTGTCACTTTTGATCAATTTAATGCATCCTAAAATATTCATTTGAAAATCGTACTGACCCCAAACTCTTGATTTTGTGCATATTTAGTGTGTGGGCTGTTTGGTCCTGAGGAATCAGCTAAACAGCGTTCAGCATCTACATTCGAGGACTGTCCGAATGTGAACTTGCAAGAGACGCCTCTCCCATCTATCTCAGAAACTCCAGTGAAAACAAGTCCTCCTGGCTTCCCAGAAGACCTCTCAGCACCCACAATCCACTGGGTGAGCACATGGAGACAGACGGCAGCAAACGAGGATGATTCTGACTCCGCGACGGAGGAGAGCGAATGGAATGAAGATGCAGATATGAACAGACTGAGAAGAGATAAGATGAGCAGCTGGATGGACAGATACTGGGGTGCGGAGGAAAACAACGAGGAAGAAAACTTCTCCGAAGATGACAGAGCACTTGAGTCTGATGAAGATGTCAAAGCGACAGATCAAGCAGGCAAAACCAATTATTTCACTGAAAAAAGAGTTGTGTTTAGGGGATGCGGTGAATACGTCAGAAGTCTTTTAGAGGAATCGGAGAGCTGGGATGGAGAGACCCGAAGCGTTGTGGATGATGAGGAAGTGGAGAGTGATTTGGAGAGTCTTCGAGAGCTCGGCAGCGATTGGGAGCAGGAGTGGGAACCGTTTCTACAGCTCCAGACACTTTATCACCCGAAAGAAGCTCAACTGCAGAGCGAAGACAGCTATTCAGAGTCTGAAGAAGAGTCGGTCATGCTGAGGGAGAGTGGTGAGTTGTTGTTAGTTGTGTGTGGGATTGATTTGCTTCAGACTAAATATCTGTGCATTTTTGTCTTCTATGCACTGAAATAAAGGGCTAACAGACAAAATGTGTTTTTTATAGTAGGAAAGAGTTCTTAATTCCTAGAAAAAAATGTTCTTTTAAGAATGTTTCACTGAAAAGGTTCCTTGAGGAATCAAATGGTTCTTCTATGGCATCACTGCAAAGCTTTCAGACCCTTTATTTTTAAGTGTTCACCCCAAAAATTAAAACTCTGTCATTAATTACTCACCCTCATGTCATTCCAAAGCCGTAAGACCTTTGCTCATCTTCGTTCAGCACAAATTAAGTCAATTCGAGCCACCTTTATTTATATAGCGCTTTTAAAAAGCACTTAACAGTATCACATTGGAGAATAGAGTGTCAGTAATGTATAATGACAAGATTAAACACTCAATTTTCAGTTAAAGGCACTTCCTTATTAAATTCAGAGATGTCATTGTCTAGATCAGTTCAGTTTAAATAGTATCTGTTCAAACAAATTGCCCAGAAATTAAGTGCCCCCAAATAAAGAAGATCATAAGATGTTTTTGATAAAATCTGAGAGCTCTCTGATCCTGCATAGACAGCTAGGATATAACCATGATCAATGCACTAAAACATAGCAAGGACATTGCTTAAGTAGTCCATGTGACATCAGAGGTTCAACCGTAATTTTACAGAGCTTTCATTTTAAATTTTGGGTGATTTGGGTGGATTATGGAGGGGTGGGGTTTAAGCAGACTTAATGATTAGAGAAATCTATCATACATCACCAGTGGTGTGTAAATAGCGTTATCTAGTAACTCGAGGACCATGATTTTGCCACGTTGTGTATTTTCATGAATAAACATCCTTGAATAACAACACTTCTTCCAACAAAACTTCTATGGCTTCCACAACTTTAAACATCCATGGAACATTTCCATTCCACAAAAGTTCTTTACAGACTCTTTGGGTTTTTTAAAAAGTTCTTCACACTAAGAAAAAATATTATTTTCAATGAAACTATTCAATGAAAGTTTATTTTTGGTAGTTTTTTTGACTGTGGAAAATTTCCATTTACCAATCTGATTCTGTGGATATGGAAAAGAGTATGTTTAGGGTTAGGAGCTTGAATAGGTTCTTAGTTTCCCTCTGTTTTGCTTGTGATTTACATACACCTTTGCAGCATACTGTGTCTCAAACATTTCAAGAAATGCATCAAGCAGCAAATGTAGCTCTAATTGTAAATGTCAAGCATTTTTTTTATGCATTTTTCTCCACAGAACAAAAAGGCACAAGTTTACCTGATTCTCATGGACTGCAACCTTTCACCTGCACCATCGACTGTGACTCTGAGCAGGACCTTAGTGATGAGGTAAACCTGCAGACCGAATCATGAGTTCAATGAAGGTTATTCTGCCAGAATGTCAGATTAACCCAATGTTCTTGTTTTAAAGGACTCTGATGATTTAAGCTCTGGGGTCTTTTCCTCCTGTAGCACCGCAGATGGTCAAAGCTTCAATGTGGATTGGTCAGTGTCAACTGATCAGACACCTTCTTGCTTCTTCGAAGGTAAGTTTCATCATTTCATATGCTTACGTATGTGTTTTTGAGTACTGATTTGTGCACGTGTGCAGGTCTTGGCGTGGATATATGGGTGGAAGACGTAAGCGGAGAGAGTTTAAAGATCAGAGAGAGGCCACAGGTGAAAATTGGACACATTGCTGTGGGAATCAGTGAACAGGTGAGATTATACATAATTAAGATAAGCTATAAGCAGCGTACTAAAACAGTATTTACTTCTTTATCACAGATATCTCTGAGGACCTTCAGTTTGGCCACCCTAGACGGCCGTCTGGTGTCTCCGGACACAGAAGTGTGCGAGTCAGGCATGTGGTTGCAGTGTGTTCCTGCTCCTGACGGCAGTCCCAGCTGGGATTGGAGGGTCAGAGACGGAAAACTGGAGACGCAAGAATATGACGAACACTCAGATACCTGCTCAACAGTGGCACTCTAGCAAAAGTGACCACTACAAGCAGAGCTGAGCTTTATACATCTCATTCCATTATGTTTTGTGTAGTAACTTGAGTTTAATTGCATTTAAATTCTATCAGTTTGCTAAGCTTAATTATGATGTTTTAAACTGTACAATAATTTTGATGCAAATGTACATTGTACCTACATTGTAAATTTGTTGTGTTGATAGTTTTGCTAAAAAAGACGACACTGTTTAACTTCAGTGCTATACATAGTATAAATACTTTTATATAAAATAATTTCTGCATGAAAACAAACGCTCGTTGAACGCTGTGCAATGTAAACTAAGGCGTGTACAGTCGCTACAATAAATCGGAAGTTGCTACTTCCTCATTTCCCAAATCCAACCGGATCTGTCGAGCATTCTGATTGGACCTCACTCGTAGAAGGCGGGATTATGTATTGTTCTGCTAATCCGATTGGTCCGTCGTTTGTGATGGGAGGGGCTCGTGAAGCCGGTGCGTTGAGTTGCGATATACGCCATTTTGCAGTGACAGCGGTGCGCTAAAGCAGTGGAGACAGAAAGCTCGAGAAGTCCCGGTTTAGAGGTGATTTTATTTCCCTGTCTTTATGATACACATTCTCACTTGTTGACGGTTACGTTAAGGTCGTTTGTCATTTATTAAGCCGTTTTCAAATGACACAAACGTCATCTGAAGTGCCAGCTGGCTGCTGTTATCTTGTGTGTAGCTAGCAGGCTAATTTGCTAAAGATGATTGGTTCATGGAGTCTGTTAATTTGAGAAAAACACAGCCTCACGTTACTTAAATAGTATGTTTTTGTACTTAACAGTGGTTGTAAAGCATCTTAAACATTTGTTCGTGGTCAGTAGTGTAGACAAAGCTAGCTATCCTGCTATTATGACAGAAGTATACGTTATGCCAATTAAAAATTATTTTGAAAATGATTGAATTAACACTAATCTTACCTTTATGTCGTTTAGTAGCCTCATTAAACTTTGGGTTAAACCTGAATGCCCTGCCAGTCTGATGGTATTTGTCCGTTTAATTAGACATTTATTTACATAAACATTAAATGTGCCTTGTATTTTATAATAAACAGCTATTAAATGATTTGAAGTGTCTATCCAAGTTTCCAAGACCGATAATGATGGTATTTGTCCTTGTATACTTTGATTTATTTAAAAATTAAAAGTTATATCTGTCTAACAATATCAGACCATTTTATTCTTCCTGTGAACTTTTATGAAAATGTTTTTTTTTAATATATATATATATTTAAAAAAATGTTGCATTGTCATTACAGGGTCTTGTTTTCTAACCCAGCATTAAATGGGACTTTTGAATTAAAGTTAATGCACTGACAAGCATATAGTTAATGCATCTAATGTGCTGTATAACCTCTTTTTTAAATTGCTAATATATGTTTAACTCTTATTTTTGCAGTGTAAAGCATGGGGAATGTCTTTGCGAACTTGTTTAAGGGTTTGTTTGGGAAGAAGGAGATGAGAATTCTCATGGTCGGTCTCGATGCCGCCGGTAAAACCACCATCCTGTACAAACTCAAGCTGGGAGAAATAGTTACCACCATTCCCACTATCGGTACGGCTGAAGACGTCATCTGTTATTTGTTTTTGTCAGTGTATGCTATCGTAAAATAGCTTTCAAACACTGTCATTCTGTCTATCTCAAGGTTTGGCCTTGACTTGTGCATCACGTTGCACAAAAGTCTTTTGTTCAGACTATGCATATGTGTTGAATTTGTGTCTGTAATGCTCAAGCTTCAAAGTAAATTTCACCTGTTGCATCCTTTGTGTGCTGCAGGTTTTAATGTAGAGACGGTAGAGTATAAGAATATCAGTTTCACAGTTTGGGATGTTGGTGGCCAAGACAAAATCAGACCACTTTGGAGGCACTACTTCCAGAACACTCAAGGTATGACAGCCAAAAAAACAATCGGGATGAATGTTTTGCAGTGCAAATAGATTCATAGAAATTTGCCTGAGAATTTTATTGAACTACTGTAACAAAATCATGTTCAATGATTGTCGTTGTAATGATTTTCTTGATATTCCTGGTGCCAGGTCTGATCTTCGTAGTGGATAGTAATGACAGGGAACGAGTTAATGAAGCCAGAGAGGAGTTGACGAGAATGTTAGCAGAAGACGAGCTGCGTGATGCTGTCCTTCTTGTTTTTGCAAACAAACAGGTGAGAATCACTTATTTGAGATAAAATGACGTATTAGCTTTAAAAAGGAGAAGAAAATGTTTCCCATGTCCACTTGTTGTTTAGCAGTGTGTGCAATCAAACTCTTTAGTATTTTGGAATAAATTTAGGCCTAATTGGTTTTAGACAGATGCCAACATGGATTGGTTGCATTTCATCCTAATCTTAAAGGAGCTTGAAGTTGAGCTTGAAAGGTTAACCCTCAGAGATCCAGAGCTGCTAAATTGCTTAAAGTATTGTGCTGTCAAACGATTAATCACGGTTAATTGCATCCAAAATAAAAGTTTTTGTATACATTATATAGGCTATGTATGTGTACTCTGTGTGTGTATATATATATTTTTATATATAAATACACATACAGCATATATTTTGAAGAAAAAAATATATATATATTTTTTAAATATATAAACATAATATAGTTTTCTTAAATGTATGCATGCATGTGTTTGTGTGTGTGTGTATATATATATATATATATTGGTATAAATACATATTAAATATACACAATACTACATTTTATTTAAAATATGCTTTGATATAAAAGGGACTGCAGATAAAAAAAATTAGCCAGTGTTGGCAAAATCTGGTGCATATTACATATAGAATGTATTATTAATGTGCATTGTCCCTGATTAAACAAATAAATAAATACAAAATGCTAATATGACTTTATTACAATATTTGAATGGTTAAATAGTGAAATTTTTCAGCTTTTCATTGCTTTATTTTTACTGGTTGAAATATATGTATTTTCAAAATACACATTTATACTGAATTGTTAAGAATTCATAACTGTGACATAGGTATCAAAAAATATTTGTGAATTTTTGCAACCCTAAGCACCCTATTTTTTTTTTAAATTATTGTAGATAATGGCTTCCCAACATCATTCTTAAGGGTGAAAAAATGCATAAGCCTAATTAACTACTAATGGCTGGGTTTCTGAGGTTAAAAGTGATATTTAATGCAAAATCTGTCGTCATATTTTTTTTTGTAACTTTTTTTTTTATTTTATTCTTTATTTACTTCCTAAATATCCTGTTTCACTTGGAGATGTCAAGTAGATTGTGAATGCCATTTCAGTTTGATTTTAAGTGCTTTTACTGATGCACATGTTGTCTGTCTGGCTGGTTCTGGATCTCTGTGATTTGATTTATCTCTTGTTCATCACAGGACCTTCCCAATGCCATGAATGCAGCTGAGATCACAGACAAACTGGGCCTTCACGCTCTCCGTCATCGTAACTGGTACATCCAGGCCACCTGCGCCACCAGCGGAGACGGGCTCTACGAGGGGCTGGACTGGCTCTCCAATCAGCTAAAGAATCAGAAATGAGCTAGTCTGTCGCCTCCAAATCTGTGTGCGTGTGTTGTCGTACGAATGGGTAGGTGTGTGTGATGTGAGCGTGTGTCTGAGAGAGCGAGACACACACAGCTACAGTACTGACCCAGACTTTGACTGAACTCAGTATCCCATGTTCCCCTCTTTCGTGTAGGTTTGGGCATTGCTGATTCAGACTGTGTTTGTGTGTGCATGTGTGCATAGTTTATCTTTTATTATGCACGTTAGCAAGAATGTATCGTTTCTGTGTGTTCATGTGTGTTTGAAGGCTTCTCTGTCTGTTTGCTTGGTTTGGGAATGACCCTGGCGTGCCTTTTATACACACACATCTCCTCTTATCGTTCCATCTTGCAAACTGTAATACGACTCATTGTTTTTTTTTTTTTGCTCCATACTGCACCACGCGTGGTTTTCACATGGCGAAGAAAGAACCAAGGTTGTGCGTAATGAACCTGCAATAACTTTGTAATCCAGTATTACAGGCCTGCTGAATATACAATCTATACACTTTCCATATAGCGTTTTAAATCGAGATTACAAAACCTGCCCTGTATCTTTAGGTAAAACTGTGTTGTAACCTGTATCAGGTCAGGATCGATTCGCTCAGATTCCCCCCCCCCAAAGCATCACTATCCTTGATTGTTCTTTTGAGTCATTTGAAAATCAGGCTGTTTTATTTTCGGCTCTTCAGCTCCATGTTTTAATTCGTGTCCGAATGTGGGTAGTGGAGTCGTGGGCAGATCTCTGGTTTCCTACTGTACACTACCTGTTTCCAGCCGCCACACAGACCCCAAGCACAATCACAGACTGCTGAACATTCCCCCGACCACCAAATTGTTGGATTTGATTTGAATTAAAAACATCATATATTACACGCTTCTTTATGTTCATTTCCTGTGTCCTGGAGATTCTTGTGGGTTGTAAAAATGGAAGGATTCCTAAGTCCGGAGGTGCTCTTAAAGTAGTTTTGGATCAAAATGAAACACTAGCTTCAGTCAGTTTTGGGTCATATATGTTTACATTAAGGAATTAATGTTTTATTCTGTTAAAAAAATATATGTATATATTATAAAGTTTGGGTTGGAACATTTTAATGGTTTTAAATGTAAAAAGTATCTTCTGCTCACCAAGAACTAAAAAATATAGTAAAATTGTGAAATATTTGTACAATTTAAGTGATGTTGATATTATTTAGAATATAATTTATGACTGTGATCAAAGCTGAATTGTCACATGATCCTTCAGAAATCATTCTATGCTGCTCAAGTAATATTTCTTATTATAAATGTTAAAAATAATTACTCGCCCTCAAGTAGTTCCAAACCTGTATTGTATCTTTGTTCCGCCGAACACAAAGATATTTTGAAAAAAGTTTGGGTCACCATTGACTTCAATAGTATTTTTTTAGTCAGTGGTGACCCACTTGTGAGTATATGATGGCAGAATTTTCATTTTTGGGTGAAATATTCCTTTAGTTACTACGTAGGAAAGCTGTACTCTGTATTATCCACAAATAGCTATAATAACTTTGATATTTTGCTGGGAGGTAAGTAATGGTACAGTTGTGTTTCCCCCTTAATCTGGTAAACCTACCATACCTGTGATTGAGAGATGCATGTGAAATAAAGGTAAACCATTTTTGTAAGTCAAAGTAAATTTTCTTTACAGCAGGTAAAATAAATTCGATATTAAAACTAATGTGTTCATATAAAAATAGCTGATTACAAATGATAGGTGACTCTTTCTCAAAATTGCTGCTGTGGGGTAAAGTGTGTCAGGTAAGGTAAGCCGTGAATGATTCAGTAAAGGTAATTGTGAAATTTTGACAGTTGTTTTGCAGCATTTACATATTGTGAATGTGAAATATTTTTCTTGTTGCTTTCTCAAAATAATAAACAGGAAATATGACTAGTTATTGCTCAAGCTATTGTTATTGCTCAATCATTGAACTTTCCTGTGACATATTTAGGCTTAAGTGGGGCAAGGTGTGTTATTGGACATTTGTGTGTGTGTGTGGGAAGTCATATTTTATGGCCCCATATTATAGATGTTTTGAAGAATATTTGTTTCTTCCATACCAAAGGTCAATAGAGTTCAAAACAACACTGGAACGACATGAGGGTGAGGGAAAGATGACGCAATGATTATTTTGGGGGGTGTCCTGTCCCTTTAAATAGTTTAAACACAATCAATTGAAGCTCGAATATATGACTTATGAGCAGTGTATTACGTATGAGTAAAAGCACATGGGCTGTTGTAGAAAAAACAGTCTGAATTGACCAGTACCTGTCTGTAAGCTGTAGGCGCGTCCTGCACCTGTGCATTCATAAGCTCCGCCCACGCGACAGGTGTTTCAGACGAAACTCGGCTGAAGTAAAGAGGATGTTACTCATGCCGGCTGGACTGGATGAAGCACTCCACAAACGCTTAAACTTCAGCTTTTGTCACCATACATCGATACCAGACAGCAACAACAGGTGGACTGTTTACATGCAGGTGAGTTAGGCATATATAGGCTTTTAAACTGCATGACTTTAAACTCAGTGGCTCTGCATTCTTCAACATAGGCTTTTAGAGAAACTGAACTGTCAAGCGTAATGTTCATGATCTAAATTGACCCTGAGTGGTTTATACGCATGTCCCAAAGGTTAGAGTCAAGAAATATGTTTTTATGTTTTGTTTGTTTAGTTACTGCTATAATAAGCTTCACAGAAAGGACTGGTACTACTTTGATATGCCCTTGCATTGAATGATAGTAGTAATTCAGGTCAAAAACAAGCAATTCAGTGTCAAACTGTCGTCCAAATGACGCAGTTCATTCTCTAATGGTGTTTAGTTTTACGATTAATCGCATACAAAATAAAAGTTTTTGTTTACGTGATATATATGTGTGTGTACTGTGTATATTTATTATGTATATATAAATACACACACATGCATGTATATATTTAAGAAAAACCTTATGTTTATATTTTAAATATATTATTTATGTACAATATTAATCATATCAATATAAATATATACATGTAAATATTTTCTAAATATATGCTGTGTGTGTATTTATGTATAAATGCATAAATGTAACATTTGCTTTGTTAAAACTTAGAAAGCTTAAAATGGGTAGAATTATTGAATGTGTTCAATGTCATTATTTTAAAGGAACAAACAAATGTAAAACGATAGCGCGTGCAAGCTTTATAATTATGTGTAGGCTTAGATTACATGATTATATGTGCTAATTGTTCTTTTTTATTTAATATTAGTGATTTAGTGCTGAATAATATTCAGCGTGACGCAAGTTAAAGAGATAATTACCTCACATCATTAAATTACCCTCAATCATCCTTGGTGTATATGACTTTCTTTCAGATGAATACAATCAGAGTTATATTAAAAATATAAGGTTCTTGCTTTATAATGACAGTGAATGGAGATTTTGAAGGCCAAAAAAGTGCATCCATCCATAATAAAATGTAATTAAAGGCCATCTAAAAAAAAAACAACCCACATTTAAAACTCTTGTGACAATATGGTAGTCTCACGAGAACCAAGCTTTTTCTTTTACAGCAAAGGAATACCAGATTCCTCTGGACTTATATTGAAAACCTTTGCATTCAAGCACTTTTTATGATGGATGGATGCACTTTTTTGGGTTTCAAAATCTCAACCACCGTTTACTGCCATTATAAAGATTAGAAAAAAAAATATAACTCTGATTGTATTCATCTGAAAGAATAATTCATATACACCTATGACTTGGTGGGTGAGTAAACTATGAGGTAATGTTGATTTTTGGGTGAACTATTCCCAAGAAAAAGTTGCGTAAAACTGCTCTGAGGAAACTGCTCGTTTCAATATTGAGTATTGTTTGTTTCAGTAGCTTTAGACTCAACAGCTGCTTTATTAAGCATTACAAATATGACCCTATTTAAGTTTGCATGTACTTTTAATTGATAAAAGGCTGTTGTTTTCATCGATGCCGTATTATTCGCTTTAGGTGATGAAACGACATCAAAGCAGAACAAACACAAGCGGCAGGTGCACAACTGCTTGCACTTTCATTTCTCTAAACATGACTGTCATCACATTTGGTTTGGGTTTGTGTTGATGTTGAACCAGCAGCCTCTCTGAGCCGGTCGTTCCTTGATGCACGTTTAAGAGAAACCCACGAAAGCATTTTCTCTTTGAGCATGAAAATGTGGTCTGTGTGGTTTACTCTCTTTGTTATTTGATGTAAGTAGAGCCCGCAGCCTTGTACAGGGACAATAGAGCTTTATTTGCAAAGCGTGACATCACCTTTTTATTTTGACAGGTGCGTTTAAGTGCATCAGCTACAGAAAAGGTGCTGTTTGTTTGTGCAGCTTCATAAATATTAGAAAGCGTAGTTGATTGCTTTTTGCGTGTTTAGCTGAAAAGTGTTGAGATGCTTTTGTTGGTCATTTGCTGTGTGTTTGTTACAGTTGAGTTTCTCTGCCAGCTTCCTGGTTCACAAGTTCTCTGACACCGTCAACATACGAGTGTCTAGTCAACAGTTCTGTTTCCTTTAGCAACAGCGAATAAAAGATTAATAACAAAAAGGTGTGACTTTGGCACACGTCATTGTTTTCTTTTTGTTCTTGGCTGAAAATCAGGTTCTGCCGTGTTGAGTAAAATCTATTTTTGGGAAGGGAAACTTTGCTTGTACTTAGGAAAACACATATTTGAATGTTGTTGCGACACGTGGATGGTGTAGTAGAGTAGCAAATAGTTTGGTTTGTGAGTCACACCTGGAAGTGGTCAAATAGTCAGATTTTTTTTTTTCTAAACGAAGCATTCGTCTTGTGTCTCTCGGCAGTGATGGAGGTGAAAGGATTCAGGTCAGAGGTGGAAGTGTTTAGGAGGTCGACGATTAACACCGTGTCCAGAAGAGATTCTGTTTCTGCGAAATGTTCTCCAGCTTCCCAGAACCTTCAGATGTCTACACCTCGATCGATCCCTCTGACCATCAGAAACACTTACAGGTAACTCATAGCACTTGGTGCTTATAGCATTATACATAAATTCTTATAATTTGCATACAAAGTTTTATTTCATTAAATATTTTATTTTTATTTATTTTATTTTGTTTTGTAACTATAGCAATAGTGTATTAACAGCTTCAAACTGTTCCAAAGATGTAGTTGTTTCTTTTTTATTTATATTTTGCATACATAATTTTATTTTAGGAAATGTTTTTATTTTTTGTTTATTTTATCTTGTAACTATAGCAATAGTGTATAAACAGCTTCAAAGAGTTCTAAGTTGTTTAAAGATGTAGTTGTGTTTTTAAATTTTTTTTAAAGTTGTATTTTATTTTATTATAACTATACCAATAGTGTATAAACAGCTTGTTTTTAATTTATATTTTATATACATAATTTTATTTGTTAAAATATATGTTTTATTATTTTTATTTTATTTTAAACCACGGCAATAGTGTGTAAAGACTTCAAATAGTTGAATTTAAAGATGTTTAATATGTTATTTATATTTGAAGGCGTTATTTACATTTTAATTTTTTTTTCTTGCACTATAAAGTGTTTTTTGTTCTTTATTTTATTTTAAACCATAGCAATATCATATAAACAGCTTCAGACAGTTTATATTATTATTTATTAAATTATTTTCTAATTTAGAATCAGAATCACATTTATTGCCAAGTACTGTAAGTGATTTTATTTTATTTTATTTTAAACTATAGTATTAGTGTATAAACAGCTTCAAACAGGTCCTGGTGAGTTTAACAATGTTAAAGATGTTATTGATATTCAAAGATTTTAATTTAATTTAATTTAACTTAATTTAATTTAATGTAATGTAATGTAATGTAATGTAATGTAATTTAATTTAATTTAACTTTAACTTTAACTTTTTCTTTTTCTTATTCTTTACTTTACTTTACAAACTGTTCCAAGTTCAATTCAAAGCCCTGCTTACTACAAGTACACATTGTTGTCTTATTCTGATGGTTTATTTATTAATGCATGTTATAAAACACTTAAGTGTTCATTTGATAATTTTTAGCAGATGTTCCTCAAATCCTGTCTCATTTAGTCTTGGTAAATATCCTGTTTTAGTCAGAAATATGCACGATTATGGAAACAGAATGTGTTGAAATGATCTTCTTACTCTTCCTTGTCTTGTGATTTCAGCATTCCGATTAAAAGAGAGTTTCGAGCTTCATCTGCTCCTCTGATTCCCAATCCGTTTCCGGAGCTCTGCAGCCCGACTCACTCCCCGGTGCTGACCGGCTCTCTGGGCGGCAGGGATCTCCCCTCCAACAGCAACACACACGTAAGCGTGCCTGGATGCTCTACGCTTTGACACAAATGACAGACAGTTGCCTGTGGCGCAGTGAATTCTCACTAGTCATAACAGGTGACAGACGCCATGACACGGCCTCCTCAGGGGAAAAACAAGCGTGCATGCACACAAACACTTCACAGGGCTTTCAGTTCACAGACTTGTCAATAAAAACACACAACACAAGTGCATTCTTTGGCACTCTGAAAAGTTCACGACCTTGAACGAACAAAACAAGCACAGAAAGTCTCATGCGTTTGCATGCATCTTAGTTCCTGAATGATTTACGATCAGATTCTTGTGTGTTTTTGTAGGTGCTTCGGGTTTTTGGGGACGCCACGCACAGTCGGTCGGTTTTGGTGACATCTGGGACGACGGCGCATGATGTCTGTAAAATGTTAGGGTTGAACGCACACTGTACGGACGAGGAAAGCTGGGCTCTCATTGAACATCATTCATCTTTAGGCCTGGGTAAGACTTGGTGTTATTGCACTAAAAGCACATAATGCAATTGCTAATATTCTCTTGTAAGTTGGTTATTAATGGAAATACTTTCATAATGCGATGTAAAATCGCATACTTTGCCTGCAAAGGAAGTTTGATAGTAATAAGGTTTGTATTGGAAAATTGGTTTGCTGCTTTGCATTCACTTTGTCATTTGCATGCATTTGATTTTGCACTGAGAAACAAGTTACTATCTAGTGTTTTTGTAATTGCACATTCATGCTTCATTGTTTGGAAAAAAATCCACTGAATTCTGTCTCGAATGCCACCTTGTTTGCGTGGAAATAATGCTAAGGCAAAAGCTGACATGTCTCGTTATGCTTTATAATGAGGGATTCTTTGCTGAAAGAAATCAGGCACGGGGGTGTTGTGGAAAATAGTATTGAAATGAACACAACCAACGTGTTATACAGGCTTTTACAGTAGCTTTAGCTGTGCTTTTGACAGGTGCTGGATTGGACAAACTTTTGGTTTTGATGAATGACAGTTTAATTAGTAAAAGGTATTTAGCACCATTTTGTAAAATAATTGTTTTCCTAAACCTCGAGACATTCAATTTAATGTAGAATTTTTAAGTTAAATTAATGCTGTCAAATTATTAATCGCGATTAACCTTATCCGAAATAAAAGTTTTAGTTTACGTTATATATGTATGTGCATTGTGTATATTTACTATTATATTTTAAATTATATATAAATGTTATTTAACATTTTTAATATTTTAAATTGTATTTATTAAATTTAATTTAAATGTAAAAATGAATTAAAATTTGGTTTTTCAGTTTTAGTTACATTTTATTAAATGTGTTTTTAATGTCGTTAAACTTTAATAAAATGTAAAAGTTTAATTTCTACTTTCAATTAGTGTTACATTTTATTAGAATTTTATTTAATTTAGTTTTTAGTTTTTTTTTAGTTTCAACTTTTGTTTTTCATTTTAAACTTTAATTGTTTTAAAGTAGGTCATTTGATTAATTTTAAAAATGAACCACATGTATCTTCTTAATAAAAGCTTAAATCACATCGTCCTTTATGAGCTACAGTATTTAGTTTAAAGACTTCAGGTAAGTGCTGTATGAGTTGGAGCATTTGTATTCGAACTTTATATATTTATAAATATTAAATAATATTTA
>JAUMHE010000082.1:15239959-15306302 GCA_032359235.1 Enteromius mattozi
TATTTTATTATGGATGCAATTAATCACGATTAATCATTTGAAACTATATATATATATGTATATTTAAATTTAATTTCATTATTTTGACCTGGACTAGTAAGCAAGCACATAGTAACCATACATAGCAGCATTACTTTAGTATTATTTATATATTATTTTAATTCTTATGAATATTTTTTGAATTTGCTTTTAATTTTATATTTTCAGTTTTATTGAAATGTTTAATAAATTTAGCATTTTAAAAAAACAAGAAAAAATTTATAGTTAGTTACAAAACAACATTTAACAATGTAACTCAGTTTTACTTTTAAATCTAATATTTACATATTTTTTCATTAAATTTTTTAATTAATAAAAGTGTTTTTAATAGTTTCAGTGTGCCATCACATTAACCGCTATTTGGCAAAATTTTGTGGACAACACTGTCGGTCCAATAAGAGTTTATAAAACTGTCAAATTTTGCTCATTTTCAAGTTTCCACACCTTTAGTTTTAGTTACACATTAACAACATTCTAAAATACCTTGGAAATCGCATATTGACACCCTGGCAACCACCCACAACAGTCTAACTTCGTGACTGTGCAACTTTCAAATGAACAATCACTGAAATTCTCAATAGAAAACAAACAAATCTAGGCTCTATTTGCAGCTATGTGCAAATCCATGTTGTTATTTGCTCTTTTCTTTTAGCCATCCCTCTCTCTCTCTCTCTCTCTCTCTCTGTCACGATCAATCCCCTCTTTCTTTTTCCTCTTGGAATCTCTCCATCCCTCCTTGTATTTGCTGTGTGTATTTGCCCGTCTGGCTGCATCCGTCGTCTCCAAACACCACTGGAATGAGAAAGAGAGAGGGGAGTCTACCGTTACCATGGCAACCGAGCTCATGTAGGGAAATCAATGATATCACATAGCTAGCTGGCATACAGGGGACTGAGACCCAGAGAGAGGAAGAGCGCTGAAGGACAGAGACGTTTGCGTTTCACTTCCATAAAGTGACGTACCTGTGTGTAATGGAAGGAAATGTAGGGCGGGACTTGGATTTGTTCTTCAGGAGCTGATTGGGTCTTGCGATGTGAGCGTTATGAATCCGAATGCGAGTTTGCAGTGGATTCTGGGGGTTTGTTCTCCTCCTCAAAAAGCACACTTTTGAGGATATCGGACTGGGACGTGGAGGCTGAAGGTCAAGTTCACCCTCCACAGCATCTCCACGTATCCCAATGGTAATGGTCTTAGTATCTGCTGTTATTGTTTTATTGCTTGTTAACAGGTGTTGAATTGTTGTGTTGATATCGGCAAGATTTCGGTAACGCCTACATTACCTGCAATAGTAAAATAAAACATTTAAGCATCAGATGAACTTGTTTCGCAGGCAGTTATGGTGAGAGGTTTCTGTTGGAGAACGTCGTGACGTTCACGATGAGACCAGGAGTGTGTGTTGAAGTAAATAGGGTCCGTTGTGATTTCATGTCAGCTGTTAGCTTCAGGGTGCAGAGAGAGAGACCAACTAAGGAACTTATTACAGTCCATAGATGGAGAAATGGCAGATGAGGAGAGGAGAACTGGAAGGAGAAAGTCGGCTGACAATCGGTGATGGTCTTACACCTTCATCAGTCTGTGAGGACATGAGAAACCCACAGCGAACAGACAGAGAGAGAGACTGACAGCTTGATGGTATGATTGAGGATGTAATCAGGTGCAAATAGTGTGTGAGTGTGTGAACATGTATTATGGTGGGACTGAATTTATGGATGCTCTCAACCTGAAAGCATGCTGAAATGTACTGAACCATTTTACTTCTGTATTTTAATATACTTCAGAATGAAAAAGGTTATTCAACTGATTTTTTGCAAGCAAAAATTGAATTGAATTGAATTTAGTAATTAGTTTAATTTAATCTAATAATTGTTGTTATTAATATTTTTTCCATTTATTTTGTTTTATAAATAATTTAATTATTGTTGTTATTTTTAGGCTTTTTTACTTTTTCCCATTTTGTTTTATAAATAATTATATTTAATTTAGTAATTAATTTAAATTTAGGCTTTTTGAAAAAATGTTTTTCGATCTAACGATGTAGACTGGTGAATCATTCACAGTGAAATCAGGAATGTGTTTTAAAGTAAAGTTAAAAAAGTTTTTGAGCATTTACATACAATTTTACTTTTTATTTTAAACAACAGCCATCCATGTATTCTCTATTTATTTTTTTAAAAAGATTTATTACCTGCTGTACAGTTATAGTTCATGAACAGATTCAAACAGTTCCAAGCTGAATTTAAATATACAAATAAATTTTTCTTTTACATAATTAATAATAATGAATACTATTGTTAATATTTTGAGGCTTTGGAATTCAATCAAGAATAGCGTGCACAGATGAAGTATGCACGGATCAGCAACGTTCTGCAAAAGCGAACAGGGACAATTTTGATTTCATGTTAAATTTTATGTATGCTAAATTGTAATTAAATTGTAATGATGTTGTAGATGTCTGTGTCGTCATAGCAACAGTGTAGGTGCTTGTATGACATGCAAGTATAGAAACAGGTGTGGCCTGCCGCAGTGTCTGAGTGTGTGTGTGTGTGTAAGAATAATGCCTGTGTGAGAGAGACATAAACAATGAGAGGCAGAGAGAAATACTGTATGATGAGAGGCAGGTGGGTTTGCTTGTCATGCAGGTCAGGGTGGGTGTTCATCTCATCTCTGTTCTTCCTCATATACTGTAACTAGAGCCCTTCTGCTGCTGTGTGTGTGTGTTCAGACAGACGTGTGAATTAAGTGGCTTTTGTGTTATGCTCTGATGCACACACTTCTGCTGGTCTTAGCGATTAGCTAAATAGTATCTCAAAGAATAGTGAGCTACTTACGTACAGCAGACAGCATTTTAGGGCATGTTTGAACATTTCATTAGAACAATTGAACACGTCTGGGCCAAAATGTTTTGTAGGCAGTGTTTTAAGATTCACCAATATGAGAACTCAGAAGCACTTATGTTGCCTTCTGAGGCAGTACCTGCAGGTATCAAGGGTTGCATAACATCCAATCTATTAAGATATCTAATAAGGAGCAGAGATTTGCCCTTACCCTACTGCCAATGATATCTTACACTCCTGTGTGTGTTTGTGTGGGTGTGTGTGCATGTTTATGCGGTTTATGAGGACACAAATTTGCATAATGACATGAGTATAACATAGGTATTACAATATGAAGGTGGTTTATGAGGACATTTTCAGTGTCCCCATAATTCAAAAGGCTTAAAAAACATACTAAATGCTGTTTTTTTGAAAATCTAATAATGCTGTAGTTTCCTGTAAGGGGTAGATTTAGGTGTAGGGTCAGTGTAGGACAATACCACATACAGTCTGTACAGTATAAACACCATTACACCTATGGAGAGTCCCCATAAATCACAAAAACCAACATGTGTGTGTGTATGTGATGGTTGGTTGAATGGATTGTGGCATGTAAGTCATGTTCGGCTTGTTTCAATAGATAAATAGATGTAGATAAATAAGGGTTTGAAAGTACTACATATTTGCTTGGTTATGTCTAAAGCTCACATGATTGGTTTCTAGATCAGAAAATTGATCTTATGGTTCCTTGAAAGCCTGAAGCTTACCCTAACCCTTCATACAAAAATGCTGCGTTAAGCCAATGGTTTTTGACAAAAGAGTTTAATTTTGTGTTATATATGGTTAAAAATATGCTTAAAATGCTTTTCTATTGGCTTAACAGCACCTGTCCACCTGTCATTTACCAAATATCCATATTTGTCAGTTCTATCCTGATTTTTTTTCCCCATAGGTAAGATTTTTTGGGGGTTGTTATAATTTTTAAAATATCATTCTTATACTAACCAAGGGTGCATTTATTTTTTTTTTTTTACCAAAAATACAGTAAAAACCGTAATATTGTGTGATATTATTATAATCGATATAAAATGCTTCACAAAACATTCAGAATTTATTCAAATATGTCGATATGCTGCTCAAGAAACATTTTAATTCAATGTTTAAAACTTTGCTGCTTTGTGGAAATCATGATGCTTTTTTTTTTTACAGTTTTCTTTTATGAATATAAAATTCAAATTTAATTTGAAATAGAAATCTTTGCAGCATTAAAATGTCTTCACTGTGCCTTGGGATCAATTTAATGCATCTTACCTCAATAAAAATATATATTTTTTTTGAAAATAAATAAAATTAATAAAAATAATAATCATAAAATTGACTCCAAATTTATGAATGCTACTACAGGTGTTTAAATGGAACCTGCATAACTCCCTTTTCTCTCTCTCTTATTCTTTTAGCAGCCACATTACTGGAGTTTTAAGGTAAGGACATCTGTTCCTCTCCAGACGTTTGTGCATGCATGTTTATCTGTGTTTCTGCATGTCTGTGTGTCTCTAATGTTCCTCTAAGAAAACTAAAACATCACAATACATCCACACAGTGGCAATCAAACTAACAATGCATGACACAAAACGGCACTGAATGAAATGTATGAATACATTAGCTGAAAATGGTCTACTGTATGAATGGTGAAATGCTGCTTTTGTACAATGCCTCACAGGAAGCAACATTTAACATTAAAGTGTACACAATGCGTTCTGAAGGTGCATACTGGGATAATCCAGCGGCTCCGTATCATTTATTATGGAAACTATAAGGTGAATAATTTATTTATAACCTCCAAGCATTTCCTGGAAATCCACCTTCAAGACAAACTCCTACACAAGCTTTCAGTGCAGTGACTCACCTCCTTTGTAGATGCAGCCTACAACATCGGAGTCATCGAGGGACTTCTGTAGGTCTTCAAGATGTGAGAAGTGAGAGCAACCAGTCTGTATCCCCTAGGGGCTCTCTCTCAGGACACCTATCTTTAGATTGGACTGGGGCAAAGCTGGAAGTCCTCCAGAGCTGAGATACTTTTCACAGGATCAGAAGAGAGAGAGGACAGGTGCTGAAGAACCCCATGGAGCATCCTGAGGCTGATTTGGACAAGCTGTGCGTGGCTTTAATCGCCTTCTTTAACTCCCTGGAGAGCTGAATGTGACAAACCTGCGATCTGAAGTGTTACTGAGATCCTTTTGAGCGAGAAACTTGCCCTCAGCTTTTCTTCTGGCCTGCTCTGTTCTTGTATGCTGTATAAACCTTTGGATGAAAGGCACCTTGCAGATGGAGAATAAGGTTATCAGAGTTTCCTACATTTCAAACATTTTTCAGATCAAAACATATCACAATTCTGACTTTACAAAAACACACAAATATATATGAAAACATGATAATATTTAATATTTTAATAAGAATTTTGTTTTCACAAACCATTAAAAAAACTTTTCAAATGTTACTTTGTTTACTACTCCTAATTATTCTTATTTGCATTTTAGACTTATTATTGAGCTCAAAAGAATATGTTTTCTACAAAAGTAGATGTTAAAAGTGTAACCTTTTAGTTGTTTATTACTATTTATTTAATCATAAAATTGTTTGCAAAACAATCCAGCTCCATGTATCTGCTCATATTATATGCTACAAACAAACAGTATAGCTTTATGAATAGTATGTGACTATATAATTACCTTGCAGCTTGAAACTGATAACTGTGTTTTTTGAAAATTGATGATAATAGTGCTCTGCTCCAGGGTTGCCAGGTTTGCATAACAAAACAAGCACAACTGCCACTCACCAATCCAATAGGATTCTGGTAAAATTAGTTATCAAAATTGATTTTAATTAAACATAAAAAGGGAGGCAACAGCGTAAGGGGCCGTTCACACGTCACACCTAAAAATGGAAAACGCTGTGCATACCGCTTTCTGCTTTTTTTTCCAAAGTGTTCAGGTGCTTGCAACTATGACCTGCACTCTCCATGAAGACGCGGAGGTTTCAGCAAAGGATAAATGGATTGCAGCCCAAAAAAGTGCTTACAGTAGCCTACCTCTGCTATGAAATTTATTTCAAATGGCTATCCCTGAACAGCTATGATAAGCTGTTCCTCCATCTTGGCCGAGCTTTCAGTGTTGTTACGGGAAAGGATGAAGCTGATTGGTTGGTACTTGTGACATGACCCGCGTCGCGCTTACGGCATTCTGAAAAGTAGAAGCCTGTTCATACTATCCATCCTAAGTTCTATGTGATTTTAGTAACCTTGGTTAACCTAGATTGGAAGCTCCTTGTCTGCTTCTGGCATGTGGAAACGCACGGCTATGTTTGGTTAAATTGGCCCCAGGTGTACCGATGAGCTTGAGGCATGCTGGACTACAAGAGAATCGTCTCATGTGCAGGAAAAGGTACATTCATTGCTGTTGGATTTTCTCACATGTGCATATTGAGTATTAATAATGAATATCAATAATGAATAGATTATTTGAAAAATTCAGCAATTTATAATTAGTTGCCATTAAGACACTTCATACTGAGCGATTAAAAATGCATTTATAGCTGGGACAGTTCTGCCCTGAAGCGTCCTGAGTTAAGTGTCTCGCTGAAGGAGCCAGTGTTCGGGCCTGGACAGATTGCACTGTTGATCCCTGAATCCCTCTTCTCTAAATTGTTTCCTTTCCCCAAGTGTCCAATCCTGTTGAAGGTAAAAATCCCATAAAATGTGTTTTAAAAAGAGCCAGTGTTAGCCAGGGTTGCTTTAACCTGGAAGATACACTACTGCTCAAAGATTTTTAAATGTCTCTTATGCTCTAAAAATTATTTTATGGTCACTAATGCTGCATTTATTTGATCAAAAACACAGTAAAAATATGAAATATTATTATAATTTAAAATATCTGATTTATAATTGAATAGGTTTTAAATTGTTATTTATTCCTGTGATGTAAAGCTGAATTTTCAGCATCATTACTCCAGTCTTCAATGTCTCATGATCCTTCAGAAATCAATTTAATGTCGATTTGCTGTTTAAGAAACATTATTATTGTTGAAAACAGTTGCGTTAATGCACTACTTAGTATTTTTGTGGAAACCATTATAACATTCAGAGTTTTTTGATGAGTAGAAAGAGTTTATTTTAGAATAAGGACACTTATCTTAAAACATTTTTGCAACAATGTAAGAGTCTGAATAGTCAGTTTGGATAAATGTAATGCATCCTGAATATTATATGTGAGCATTATGGGTGATAATTAGAGCGTGACAAGGTTTTTCAGTCTTTCTGCTTCTTTTGCTCACAGTAAATAATAAATAATGCTAAATAAGTAAAGAATTTCTTTGTTGTGGAGCTTGCATTACTTTAAAATGCAATACAGTGCAATATAATATAAAACTGGTGCACGTTAAATTGATCAAAAGTGATGTTGTTTTGATGATTTATCATCACAAAGAAATTGCATTACATATATTATATATTTAATATATATACTGTGTGTGTATGTGTATATATATATATATATATATATATAGCCTTGGTGAGCACAAGAAATCAAGTCTCTGCTGTTTATCATTGCACAAGACGTCAGTCCTAGATTACCATTTTCCTCCTCTGATCAATCGATCAGCAGCCTTTGACCGAGGTGAAGGATTTTGCATCTGTATGACAGCTGGATCAATATTACAAGGACTGAGTTCCTCGACTGGATGCTGTCTGTGAATCTCAGAAGAGAGGAGCTGTGGACTTCGGTGTAAACTCAGTTCAGTATGACGCAGCAGAGCTGGAAGTGTCTGTGTGGAGCTCAGATGTGTGACACCAGGCTTGCATTGTGAGGTGTTCTCACTGAAGCGTACGAGTGACACTAAACACACACACACACACACACAGACCTGTCACTGACAACAAACCTCTCCAGTCAGAGGAGACTCATGGAAGACGCAGGCAGTCATGACGGGTTAAGAGACGCTAAGATGACTGTGCACCTGCAGAGCCATCTCCTTTTTGTCAGGAGCACATACTCTCAGTGACATTTCTTGTCCATTTAATGAGATGCGCTTTTTATTGTCTTGACAGAACTATGTGTGTGTGTGTCAGGTTTACTAGAGTTAAATAAAGCTTAAATTAAAACCATAACAATTAATTTTAAGAGGTTACTTGGAATAAAATAAACTGCATGAACATGACTGAAACTAAAACTGAAATAATAAAGTCTTTATAGAAATTAAAAACTAATAAAAATAACAATTATGTGTGTTAGTGTTATTATAGAGTTAACTAAAACAAATATTTTTTAATGTTAATGTTTAATGTTATTAAACAAAATCCCTAAAATCACTTGACTTAACACTACAATAACTAAAACTGAAATACAAATTAATAAAAATCATATAGATCAAAAAACAAAACAGGGTTATTATAATTAACTTAAAAAAACACATAAAAGCACAAAGTATTATTTGAAATAAAATCGACGTTAAATGAAATGAAATATAATTAAAATATACAAAATTAAATAATAAATTATTTCAGATACAACATTATTCATTATTTGGATTATCTTGATACAAAATATATTGAATAAAAACTATACTGACACACACAAAAAAATACCGAATCTCACTAAAACTTTAATTTTTTAATTAAATGAATACATATAAAAATCAAAATTGTCTAAATATTAATAAAAACGATATATTTTGTGTGTGTGTGTATTTATATAACTCAAATGTACACTCCCTATAGTTATCAAGTCAATAGCAAAGCTCCCTCTCAGGCCACATAAACACACAGCTACACTTCTCAATCAATAAGCGCTGTCCTGTTGATGCTGTCATGCTAATTAATGTATTTATTAAAGGGAAATGAGGTTAATTCACACTTATTGTGAAGCCATTAACCTGTAGCCCACAGAGACAGATGCCAGAATCAATGATGCTGTGATTCTCACTAGATTTCTGCATCCAATTGCAATGTAGCTAAACTTTATTTGGTTTGTAGATAAATGTTTGAACCTTACAGCGCATTCCTGATTACGTCTCTCACTAGAACGGTATTCCAGGACTGTATTCCAACACCCGTGGAATTCGGCATGGAGAGGCACAGCTGCAAACATCTGTCCTGTCCGTCAAGCCTACGGGCATTCTGATTGGCTAGAATGCATGTCAATCAAAACATATTAGCCGATCAGAGTGTGGTCAGGTTAAGAAAGATTCTTAAGGCTGCAAACTTTTTCTTTTACACACTGCCACATCTCTGACATCCACATACTGAGATTTAAAGAAAGCAGATATTGGTGTGAGTAGAATTTTTTTATTTTTTGAAAAGCTGTAAAAATTGTTTGCATGTATAGTTTTCCTCTGTCTGATAAACGGTTCAACATCTTGGATTGTTGTTTAGGAAGCCTCTGGAACGTCATGTTGACTTTTTTGTATTATCCTTTTAAATTTTAGCTCTCTTTTTAATCAAGGCGATTGAGAACATATTGTTTGACATTTTAAATATTTGGAACTATATTTTGAAATGGTATTTTAAACAGATTTTTCTTTGTCAATACATGCACTACTGTTCAAATTGTTTTAAAAATAATTGAAATTCATATTTTTATTCAGGAAGGATGCATTTATTTGATCAAAAATGACATTTATCATGTTACAAAAGATTTCTATTTCAAATAATTGCTGTTCTTTTGAACTTTCTACTATTAAAAGAATATAAAATGCATCAGTGTCCACAAAAACATGAAGCACCATAAACATTTTCAACACTTAAAGTGTTTCTTGAGCAGCAAATCAGCATATTAGAATGATTATTAAAGGATCATGAGACACTGAGTAATGATGCAGAAAGGAATAAATTACATTTTAAACTATCAAATAAAAAGCATTTAATATAAAATGAAATAGTTCATAATACTACAATTTTTACTTGATGCATCCTTGATGAACCTTTCAAAAACATTGCTGACGTGATTTTTTTTAGCAGCTGAAAAATCGACATGAATTTGAGGATGTCTTGTGCTTCAGCGACAGCAGCAGTCGAGCTGACATGATCATGTTATCAGCATGATTTGAGAATGTTTTATCCTGCATGGGCTTCCTTTCACCACTTGGAGACATACGCACGCACGCACGCACACACATCCTAATTTTCCCTAGGCGCTCTTTTGCCTCCCCATCACAGAGGTTTCATTACCCTTGGAAAACTGCTACTTCTGCAATATGCGCAATTAGAGAGCGGTCCCTCACACATACTCTGATCCGTCTGTCTCCGTCTGTCTCCGGCAGGCGCGGACTCCACGCGGCGCTGCGGGGCTGCAGCAGCAGTCTCTGGGCGAGCAGGTAGGAGGGCGCCTGTGTTATGCGTCCGCGGAGAGTTTGGAAAGCATGGCCGATGCCGAGCTGCCGCTGGGCTTCAGTCGCTCCAACATCCTCAGACAGAGTCTTCCACTCGCGCGATCGCCCAGCCAGGCTAAACTGAGAGCGCCAGGTATGACACAAATACACCTCTGTGACGTTTCATTTCTACTTTTAGTGTCTGTCAAGCTTTTATTCTTTTACTGTATATATAAAAAAGCTATATTTTGATTGGCTAACCTCTATATTGGGCGGAGATTACAATGCCTTAAGAAGAACCATGATGCTAAATAACCCTGAGGCTAGCTTTTGCTATGTAAACATTAGCATGTTCATGTGCTCAAAAAGTGTTTAAAATCAGATCGAGTTTTATTTATATAGTTTTATAGAGTTGTGTGTGTGTGTATAAATTCAATTAGATGATATAAATTAATAAATCTATTTTGCTGTTGCTCTGCCATTAACCAAACTGAATGGTTTAAAAGTAACTGATTAATCGCGATTAATCGCCTCCAAAATAAAAGTTTTTGTTTACGTAATATATGTGTGTATACTGTGTATATTTATTATGTATATATTAATACAAACATGTGCATGTATATATTTAAGAAAACAATTATGTTTATATATTAAATATAAGAATATAAATGTATATGCATGTAAATATTGTCCAAATATGTACTGTATGTGTGTGTATTTATATATGTACAAAATAAATATACATATACATATTTTATGCAAACAAAAACTTTCATTTTGTCTGCGATTAATCATGGCAGCACTAATTAAAATCTAGAAACTTTGTCTACTAAATTTAATTGCAAGTAAATGCTTACCTTATTTACTATTAAATACCTACTATTAGCTATTAATTAAATACTATTAAGTAATTACTATTAAATATACTTAATACCTTTTTTGTAAGTTCTCTACAATTCAGAAGTTTAGGGCTGTGAGTCATTTACTCTCTCCATGACTGCATTTATTTGATCAAAAATACAGTAAAAAGATGAATATTATGAAATATTTTAATTTGTCACTTTTTATCAATTTAATGCATCTTTGCCGGAAAAAAGAAATTTGTCATAAAATTGAAATGCATATACATTTCTGTAGCTCAAACCTGGCAACAACAGCGTCATGGGTTTGATTCCCAGAGAGTGCATGAACCGATAAACATATGTACTTTGAATGCATTATAAGTGAAGCATCCACATAAATATAGATTTATTTCCCTGCATGAGTCAATTTTGCAGCTTAATTTCAGTGAATGTTCGGGGGTGAATCAGTGAAGGAGTTTTTACACCCTTAGCAGTTACGCAACCATTCAGACCGAGTCTGACTAAATCAATTATATACAGTTAGTTCTGGTTCACTAATTTGATTGGACAAGCAGCGTTCAATATTTCGTATAGCTGCAAGAGAATGTTTCACTGTTTGTATATCAGTCCACTTACTGTTGTATTGCATATCAAATATCAGCTGAATCATTGTGTCTTTCCAGCGGTGTTGTTCCTGCAGTTCGGTGATGAGACGCGGCGGGTGCACATCACTCACGAGCTGACCAGCATGGAGACGCTTCACGCCCTCATCGTGCACATGTTCCCTCAGAAGCTGACCATGGGTGCATTGCGTTCGCCCGGCACGGCCCTGCTTATCAAGGACGAGGCACGCAACATCTTCTATGAGCTGGAGGACCCTCGTGACATCCACGACCGGTGTCTCATCAAGATTTACTGCAGAGAGGCTCCGATGCGAGACACACACTACAATCCTCAACACACGGCCCACCCCGTACACCACACACACATTGCCAATGGAGACCTGCGGGTGAGTCAACACACTGCTGTGTAACGCATATTTAATCATCTGTTTATGTCAAATATATACAAATATCTCAATGTCTATAATGAATTTAAAAAAAAAAAATTGTGATTAATCATTTTACAGCACTAGAAATAACACATTTGCATACATTTACAGTAAAATAATGTTTAGTTAAATATAGTATAAATTTACTATAAATTGTAAAGTGTTTCATAAATTTTATATATTATACATAAAACATGTTTTATGTTTTACATATTTACCAATGTTTTAGTGTAAATATACATGTATTGTACAGTAAAAAATATTTTTAAATATAATGTAAATTCACCAAAAACTAAGGTGATTCATGTTTATTCTTAAAATAACTATGAAATAGTACATGTATTCAGGTTTTACTGTCATTTTGCAGCAAAGTTTCATTATTAGATGATGATAATATTAAAGAACACATCCAATCCCTTCCTTAAATCTATAGTCTGTGTAAATGACAGAAAACATGCAACAGCACGGTTCCGTTCTTATACTATGAATCTTTTTTGTCATATGCCATGTGCGGTTAACGTCTCCCTCTCTCCTGTTCTCTCTCTCTTACTCCTCCAGAGAGAGCTGGTGTACACCTCGAGGGAATCGTCTCCCACACGGCGTTTAAACACACTCCCATCTTCCTCTTCTCCCTCTGGATCTCCGTCACGCTCTCAGTCGCGTCTTTCTTACACAGGAGGGCGCCCTTCCTCTTACGCCGGACCCCATCCGTCACCTCAGCTCCACCCCTATCAGCAACACCACGCCCACCCTGGAGGCCACGCCCCCCAACAGTCCGGCCACGCACACCCTGCATTTTGCCCCTCCCCAAGTGCCATTCTAGAACGGCGTGATGTGAAACCGGACGAGGAAATAGCGTCGTCCTCGAAGAGCGTGGTGTTGTTAAAAAACGAGGCGATATACGCAGACCCTTATTCGCTCGTCCAGGACCCTCGGCTGAGCGTGGCTTCGCCGCAGGCTCTGGCGTACCGCCGCGGATCTGTACGCTCGATTAGCGGATACCCCGCCGCGGCATTGCAGTGTGAACTCGAGGGTGCCCTCTACAGGCCTGGCGGTCCTATATACGCAGATCCATACACTACAATGGGTTTCCGAACCTTACCTCCAGCCTCGCCTCAGAAAATGTCTGATGGCAGGGATCCGTATGGGAGCCACCCGGGACGAGGGTCTCCCGGGAGACATGGGTTTCGTAAAGATGGCACTGTGTACATAGAGAGTCCCAAGAATCGTCCAGGAGGGCCCCCTATGGAGCAGATTTGCATGCTCGGGGGCCCTGGAGGAGATGGAGGGCCGATGCCAGTGTACGGCTCAACCTTACCTGGTAACGAAGAGACCAGGTGAGAGCCGGTTTTCTCTCCTTAAAGGGATAGTTCACCCAAAAATGACAATTATGTCATCATTTACTCACCCTCGTGTTGTTCTAAACCTGTTTCTTTCTTCTGTTGAGCACAAAATAAGATATTTTGAAGAATGCTGTTAACCAAAATGTTGACTTTTGACGTAATTTCATAATAAAAGCAGCATTTGTGAGCACAGTTAGAAACTTTTAGGTTTAAAACTTTGCAGCATAAAAAATTATTAACTTTTTAGGCTAAAACAATTTAATTTTTGCAATATTTGAAATATATCTCATATATTATAATATAATAAATCTCATATTATATTGAATATATTATTTATTTGAAATGTGTTTATTATTTAATATTTATATGTTTTCAATTATAATTTATAAATATTATTATAAATGTTATTTTTAGATATTTTATTTTATATTTGTCATTAAATATTCATATTTATTTCAAATATGCATTATAATCTGTAAGAAATATAATTTTAAACTTATATTTATTTAATGTATTTTATAATAATTTATAATGAATAAATCTGACATATTTTATATTTTATAAATAATATATATTGAACTAGGGTTGTCTAATGATTAATTGCAATTAATTGCATCCAGTTTTTTGTACATAATGTATGTGTGTGTACTGTGTATATTTATTATGAATACAAATGCATTAATATATATATTTAAAAAATAAATAAATATATATATATATATATATATATATGTACATGCATATATGCATATACATACATACGTTAATAACTTTTATATATACTTAAGTGTTTTGCGAGAACATTCTATGTTTAATGGTATTTTGTGTTTTTTAGAGAGCGAATGGAGGCCATGGAGAAGCAGATAGCCAGTTTGACTGGACTGGTTCAGAGTGTTTTGACCCGAGGACCAGATAGCCCGTAAGAAATCTCAACTTTTGGATCCCTCAACATTCATTTTAATGTTATTTATTGCACATTCATGCAGCTTATATTATCATATAAATGGAGTTGGTCCTCCATGTTTCTTGTGTTTATCTTGCAGTGAGAAAGCAGAAACAGCGAGCGACTGCTCTGCACCGGAGAGTGAGTACCAAATATTTTTTTAGCTTAAGCATTTCTAGGAAATATTGTTACAAAACATTTAAAATATGAAGACATTTTATTGCATGCACTACAGATCGTCACATTTTAAAAACGAGTTGATGGAAAACGTTTAAAATACATACTTTCTGATGTATGTACAATAAAAAATGAAAGACAAATTGTGTTGTCTGCATTTTAGAAACTACCATACGAACGAACACAGTCAAAAAAAAACATTTAAACATAGGCCCATGAAAGAATGCTTGAACATACAAGAGGTGAATACAATAATCTTATTGATATGAAGAGGTGGCGTGATGTTCCAACAAAGCCTGAACTGTTTGTGCTTCAGAATAGCTGTTACTAAACTAATTATGTTCACAAGAACAATTAAGTGATGCAGTGTAGGCGTATCAATTAACAGGTCATTAAATGAGTGACTCATGCATGGTGATAATAAGAGACGACTGTGTGCTGCACTGAAGGATGTTTGTCTAAATGATAGAATCAGGCAGGCTAAGTCCTCAAGGACCGCAGTATGATCTTAAAATGAAGCTCATTTGGATTGGTTTACATTAGCTAATGTTTGTTTGTGTTTTTTACGGCTGTAGTCCATGACTGAGTTCAGGATTTGAGTGTCAGTAATGTACATTAACATGAATTCTTGCTAATGCCGCAGACACATCACAATGTGCTAATTCCTGTAGGATTTGCATGTTAATAATAAACTATTATATTATATTATATTATTTATGTTAAATAATATAGTATATTTATTTGGATATTTTATTCATTTTAATATTTACTTAATATTTATATTTAGATATTTTATTATAATTTATGATACATCTGATATATTATTTGTATTATTTATTATAATTTTATATATATTATATTTATAATTTTTTAAAATAGATATTTTTATTTGGATTGAATGTTATTTGTTAATTGTTATTTGTAACTGATTAATCTCAAATTATAATTTACATATATATATTTAGAGTCATTATTTAGGATTTATATTAATAATGTATTTATTATCATTTATATTATTTAAAAAAAAATTATATAAATGTATAAAAAATTATAGAAATTATATATATGTGTATATATATACTGTGTATATATATATATGTATTACTTTAAATAAGATTATTTTTATTATTGTGTACATGAATATATTATTAATATTTTGATGTTAATTTTTTTATAAACATTTTACCTTTGTTTCACTACCTTATTATAATTTATAATAGATTTGACTATATACAGTATATATATATATATATATATATATATATGACTTATCATTTATTTTTATATTGATTATTTCATATTTATTTTCATTATTCATTAATTATAATTTATAATTTTTTTATTCATAATTTATAATTTAATATTTAAATAATATATTTTCATATTTTTATTTATTATAATGTATAGTGATAAATTTGCCATTATTTTTTATTATTTTCTAAAAAGTTTAATTGTTTATTTATTTATTTTTTATATTTTCTTATGCACTAGTATGTATTATTTTGGGGACAGTTAACTGGTGATATTTTATATTTCAGCTGGAAGGTTTAGAAAACAAAAAGGTATATTACTTTCTGTGTGGTTGTCTGTCACTTTCTCGGTTTCCCCTGCGTGTGATGCGTAACAGATTGTGTTGCATTGCAACTTTGCGTCAGGAGTGTGTACAGAATGTCTGTATTGAGGGATCTCAGATCCCGGAGTCTGAAATACATCTGTTTATGTATATACAGTGTCTATACAAAGCATTCACCTCCTTTGACTTTTACATTTAATTAATCTGATATGCATTATTGAAGATCGCAGAACACTTTGTGTCGATAAATATCAAAACCAATATGTTAAATGCATAAGGATTCAAGTAGCACCAAAAGTCCAATGAGGAGTTGTCTTTTATAGGCACTGGATATATATGTCTGTCCTATGGATTCTTCCCGAATGTTTTTGTTGTATGGAAATTCCCACTAACACTTGAATGTCAGTGTGCTAGAATGTTTTGTCTTCCTTTTCCATTTCTTAAAAGGAGCTAATAAGGACGTCAGAGTCTGTTTCAGAGATTCTAACAGTGTGAATGTATATGCAAACATAAGGGTCTGAATTTGAATGTATGTTGCATGAATATACACCGTACTGTAGATGTACTGAGTTGTATTGGGCTTGTTCTTGGATGTGACTCACGATGTACAAATCAAGACAGAATCAGAAGCCTTTTGTTGTTCTTTTGTGGTTAATATGGAGATGAGACATTTTCAGAACGATTTAAATAGGTTAGCAGAATGACTAACAGGCTTATGGATAATCAGATTTTTAAAGGAAACTGCATGTGTTTTTGTTTGAGTTAAGTGTTTTATGTATGACTTCTACTCCTGTGGATTGTTAGTGTCATCTCCGTCTGCTCCTCTGGCGCTGATGCCGCCTCCGCCCACCTCAGCCTCTCAGCCAATAGCAATGTCCCGTTCACAAATGCAGCTGCACCTGACTGACCTGCAGCAGCACACCGTTGAACTACGCAAACAGCTCACACAACTGCGCCAGTTACAGGTCTGTGTTTGTGTGTTGGTATTTGTGGTTTATGGGGACACAAATTTGTTTAACGACATGGGTATGACAGAGGTATTACAATTTGAAGGTGGTTTATTAGGACACTGCCAGTGTCCAAAAGGCTTAAAAAACATACTAAATGGTGTTTTTTTGAAAATCTAAAAATGCTCAGTGTCCTGTGATGGGTAGGTTTAGGTGTAGGGCTGGTGTAGGGCAATAACACATACAGTATGTACAGTATAAAAACCATTACGCCTATGGAGAGTCCCCAGCATGTATGTGTGTGTGTTTGTAAGCCTTATGAAAGTTCTAAAAACAGCTGTGTATTTATATAGATAGATATTATGATGTATATCAACTCTGACATATTGTATTTTTATTAATGTTAATTGTTTATATATTACTAAATTAATTTTTATGCATAATAAATTAATATAAAATATATTTGTTGCCATATTTATTTTAATGTTTTATATAATATTGATATTTATTTTAAGAATTTATATATTAAAGTGATAATATGCCATTAATAATAATAATAATATATTGAATGCAAATATCTTTTACTCTGACATTATATTATGTTGTATTTTTATTAATTTAATTATGAATATTGTACTAAATTAATTTTTATTTTAAATTTATAATAAAGACATTTATATAAAATATATTTGTTTACATATTTATATGTAAAAATAAATTAATATTTATACATTTCTATTTCTATATAAATATATATATATGTATATATAAATAAATTATGTATTATAGTGATAAAATAGCATTATTATTATTATTATTATTATTATTAATTTAGATAAATGTTTAAATATATTTTATTTACCCTGATATTATATTGTATATGAGAATATATTTTATATAGTTACATTCATTATAAAATTCACACACACACATATATATATATATATATATATATATATATATATACGCACATACACAAAATATTTATATTAACATATTGATATTTAAATTTGTTTTTAATATTTATGTTTTATAATTTATAATATGACATTAAAATAATGTTATATGTATATTAATTTAGAACATAGATCAAATGTATATATTATATAGAATTTCCATAGTATACTAAAAATATAATTGTTTCTTATTATTACTATACTTTATTTATATTATTTATTATATTTATTTATAATTTATTGTGTACTAGTGTGTATTATTTTGGGAATAGTTGACTGGTAAAATTTTATATTTCAGCTGGAAGGTTTAGAAAACAAAATTATAGAAAACAAATTATATTCCTTTTTTCTGATGTGTATTTAATATTGTGCACATGTGGGAATGAAAAAATATTGCTTGATGAATAGCAAACCTTCTAACTTATGACATATTCATCGGGGTAAAATGATTATAAATAATGCCTTAAAGAAATGTCATTTTATTCACACAAAGCTATGAAATGGCTTCAGAAGACTAGGGAAATAACACGTAAATAATAAATTTTTATGTTTTTGGAGCTTGACAGCCAACTGCAAGGGAAATGTGTACTGTATGAAAAACATAATTACATTTGAATGTATTTATTCTTTTAGTTAATATCGAACAATATTGTATTGATATATCCAGGTTTGTGTCTCTGTGTGTATTACAGTTGCAGAATCAGGACTCTGTTCAGGCATTACTGAGGCAGACCGAGTCTGATTTAGGGATGTGTCTGATCGAGGCGTTTCGCACACAAGAAGATCCATTACAGCGGCAGCGTCTTCTGGTTGAGGAGGAGAGGCTACGCTATCTTAATGAAGAAGAACTTATCATACAGCAGCTACAGTGAGCTCAAGCACTTAGACCTCTAAACAGTGCCATATATGATTTGTGTTGGATGTGATGTGTTTCCTTGTGTTTCTAGTGACCTCGAGCGCTCAGTGGAGGAGATGAGGACAGGGGCGGGGCTTAACCATCACCTGGTGACTGAACAGGAAATAGAACAGAAGAGTCTGGAGCTCAGGAGACTTGGAGAGACCGTCACTGACCTCAAGAGTGAGTGAATGATCCGTTTATGCTACTTACCATTAATGATTATTTTAGAACTTTTAAGGAAGGATTATTTAAAATAAATAGTAATCCATCATACAGTTGTAATAAACAGCTAGTCTTGTAACTTTTCTATAAAAAAGAACAGGCTGATTAGAGTCATTCATTCAGGATTCAGATTGCACTAGCTGAGCTGTGTACACCTCTGATTCAGTAAAACAATACGTTTATGAGTCAGACTATACTGATTGCATTGTATGTTTGTGATTCGCCATAAAAGGCTGGCTCATACGAGTCATAAGAGTCATCCTTTCGGGAATTGGACTATACTTCTTTTTCTGTATCTTATTGATTGTCTGAACAGAGCAGAATCCAAAGAGTTATTACACAACCAAACTATACTGGTTGTGTTGTATGTTGTAGATTCACAAAAAAGAACTGACTCACAAGATTCATTAGTTCAGGAATCAGACCTCACTGAACGTGCTGTGTGCGTTTAGATTTACTAAAATGAACTGACTCCTAAAAGTCATTAACAATTCAGGAATAGGACTAAACTTATACTGTATGTTTCTGATTCATTAAAAAGGAACTACTCCTAGGAGTCATTCTTTCAGGAATCAGACTGTATGTTTGTGCTGTATGTTTTTTTGTTCTCTAAAAAGAGTCGAGTAATTTGTTCATGAGTCAAATGAGACCGGTTGTGCTGTGTGTTTTTGAACTTGCTAGAGTCATTAGTTCAGGAATCAGACTTCACTAATTGTGCTGTATGTTTTTTTTTTTGATTCACTAAAATGAACTGAATCATAAAAGTCATACATTCAGGAATCTGACTAAATTTATTGTGCAGTATGTTTTTTGATTCACTGAAACGTTTCTTGTTTAAAGAGTCAAACTACACCAACTGTACTATTTATTTTGATTCACTAAACAGACTCATAAGAGTCATTCTTTCAGCAGTCAAACTGCACCTGTTGAGCTGAATGATTTTGATTCACTAAAAGTTTCAGATCTTAAAGTTCCCCTATTATTACAACAGGTTGACATGCATGCAAGGTCAAAAAACACTTTTATTTCCTTATAATATGCATTTATTTTTACCTTATTCGTTCAATGACTCCCAAACGATTCATTCAACAATTAATTTTTCAAAGCCCTCCAGTGATTGGTTTATTTCATTTAAAGCAGCTTTCAACACTCCAAACATGGCACCTAGTGGCAAAGAATTAATTTGCATTTTCATTCAGATTGACAGGATGTTTTGCAGGATGTTTTCCTTCACTTAGAGCTGTTTTACACACTGCATGAAAGCTCATTTTCAAAAATCCATAATAGGAGCATTTAAAAAAAAATTATTAATTCAGTTGAAATACACAAGTTGCACTGTATGCTTTTGTTTCACTAAAAATAATCATCACATTGTTTACGAATCAAACTGCTTTGGCTAGGCGATATAACTTTGATTCACTAAAAAAAGGCCTTGTAAAACTCATTCGCTTTTGACTGGACTACATTGGTCTTGCTCTGTAATTACTACACAGTAGTGATGCTGCGCCTTTGGTCAGTACATAAAAAGTGCAAAATTGTTTTCTGCGGTGTTCTGTATGCAGCGTGTTTTTTTTGGAAAATGTGGACAATCTCTATAATTCAGCTGTAAGCTAATTCTATGTTTCATGTTCTACAATTTATGTGTTTAGACCAGTTCCCCACTTTACAAAGTAAGATGCGTGTGGTGTTGAGGGTGGAGGTGGAAGCCGTCAAGTTTCTGAAAGAAGAACCGCTCAGACTGGAGGCCCTGTTGAAACGCTGCAGAAACATCACCAATACACTCGCTCTACTACGAAGGTAACGCACACAAACACGTAAACAGTCACTCCTGTTCAGATGCGTTCTCTAGTGCCATGCCTAAAGCATTCCTCAGTGTGTGTTTGTGTACAGGCAGGTATCAGAAGGTGTGTGGAGGACACCCGATGACTTCAGTAGTTCAGTTTCCAGCGTGAGTGACGCTGACTTCAGCAGGAGCTCTGATCTAGATATTCTCAACAGCCCTTCTCTAAATCTGCCCGACCTCGGGGGCACCTTATCGGCCACTGCCACTCTTTCTGCCTCCCTGGGCACTAATACCACAAATCCTGGCCTGACGAGTGCTTCTATTATAGGTAAACACCAGTTTTACATTCTATTTGGTTTATTTAAAGAGCAGTACACTTTAACTGATATATTTACAGAACAAGCTTTGGAAGCATTTATATGGATAACTGATTCATTGTTTTATTGATTTTAGGAGGCACCACTAGTCTATCTAATGTGCTGGGCTCCACTATTGGTGCCAGTATAAGCAGCGGTGGTATTCCTGGCAGCACCACACTGGGTAACTGGCTGGCAGGAGCCGGGGCCACAGATCCCATCATGCCTGAACTGGACGGTACCTCAGCATGTCCAATAAAGACCAGCGGCTTGGACGATCTGCCCGCACGCAGAGAATCTGACAAAGGAGTGTCCATGGAGGTCCGACTGGTAATGAACACACTTAATTCTCACATTTGTGTTTTCACGGATGTCAGAAAGGATGTGCATATTTACATAAAGCTGGTTTAAATACAAAAAAATATTATTTTATTAAATGATTACTTTATATTTAATAGTTAAACGTTTATATAATTAGTAGTTTATATGTTTATTTAATAGTTTATATATTATATATTTAATCTTTCTTGAATACTACTGCTACAACTTCTACTCCTAATAATAATAATTTATTAAAATAATATGTGTTATACAGTATTATACATTTTTTGATTTTCTTTTGCATTAAAGGTGCCACAGAATGAACTGTTACAATATTTTGAATTGTTTTTTGACATCTGTATAGAAGGTATGTGGCTTAGGTAAGGACAATAATTCTCCAGAAATGGTTTTACATGTGCATTTACAACCCTAGGATTTGTCCCTAGAATAAAATGGTCTGCTATTACTTTATTTGGGAGGCTCATGAATAATAATGTTGAGCTCTGCTCTGATTGGTTGTTTTTTTTTGGTTAATAAAGTAGGAGGTTGCAGTTTAGGGCTGCAATATCTTTATCTTATCTTAATTGCAATAGATTTGAAATAATTGTGGTTTATTTTTATTTATTTTTCGTTTTTGTTCATTTTAATAACAATATCTGGCAACACTGCAACCTACACTGCCAAGGTTTTACAGTGTTACATTCTGTGGCACCTTTTATATTACAATTTTAATATTTTTAAAAGTTTGAATCATGTTGCTAAATTCAGCCTTTTTCTCTCTTTAAAACCCGGCACTCTAAAAACGTGCATCATGTCCCTGGTTGAGGTTTATTTAAAGTTTGGGAATCCCTGCGTGATAACACATGTGGGTGTGTGTCTTTAGGCTGCAGAGCGAGACTGGGAGGAGAAGAGAGCCAGTTTGACTCAGTTCAGCGCTCAAGACATCAATCGTCTGCTGGAGGAAACTCAAGCTGAGCTGATGAAGGCCATTCCAGACCTGGACTTCGCCGCCAAGCAGATCACAAAGCCGGCTGTACCGCCAAAACCCCAGCTGTCCTCCCTCCCAGCGCCTGGCTCAACGTCCTCCACTCCTAGCTTAACACCTGAACATCAGCCCAGCAAAACCCCACCAAAACCACCCAGCAAAGACGGCATACCACGCAGAGGATCAGGTGAGGGTACATTATCAGGTAGCATTTTATTTTACAGTCCTGGTCCTCATGTACATACTTTGTACTTATTGTAGTAATTACAATAACTAGGTTCTAACCCTTATATTACATTTACCAGTACATTCTTGGGTAAGTACACTGTAAGTACATTGTTAGTACACATACTGTAAAATAAGTGCAACCCATTGCGCCAAGAACTACAGAAGCTGCCTCGTGGTTTTGTCGGTGTTGTTTTATGGTTTGACTGATCATTAGGTTTATTGATTGATTTGATTGCTTGATCAGGGGAGCTGACAGTGCCACGGTATCGTACAGAGAAGCCATCAAAGTCTCCACCCCCCCCTCCTCCGCGACGAAGTTTCCCATCAGGCCTTGGGCTCACGACCAACAGCAGTGGCGAAGTTATCACTATAAACAAGAGTGTGAAGGTGAAGCACAATTTCCAAAAATTAAGCATTTTTGTAATAAGCCTTATATCTGTTGAATGTTATGAAATTTTCAGGTGCGTTAAGGGCATGCTGTCAATTATTTGTACCAAATTTTGTGTGTATACATTAAAGCATTTAAAAAATAGAATAATTTCAAAATGGCTCACACGCAGCATTCATCCAATCCTGGCAAAATTAAAATCAATGAATTCAACGTGACCCAAGGAACACAAAAAACTCATTATATTCTGAAATTTCAAAGGTTACTAGCAAAAATAGCCAATTTTGGAATTCATGAACTGTAGGATGGTGCTGTTCCCAAATTTGGCATGGCTTCTCTGATTATAGTGCTAATGAAGTGCGCCAAGTTTTGTGTGTGTAGATCAAATTTTGTCAAGATATAGCATCTATTCTCTTTTGGATTTTGGGTCAAAATCGTTAGACATCATCATAACTTTTGAACACTGATCACAAGACCTGTAGTGGATGCTGTTCCCAAATTTGGCATGGATCCTGTTGCTGGTGAAGTGTACCAAGTTTCATTTTAATAGATCATTGTTTTCCAAGATATAGCATCTATTTTCTCCTATATATTCTAATTTTGTGTATGAATCATTAGATTCACATCATCATAACTTTTGATCTCATGACCTGTAGTTAGTGCTGTTTCCAAATTTGGCATGTATCTTCAGATCATGGTCTTGATGAAGTGTGCCAACTTTCATTTTGATTGTCTTGCCAAGATAGAGGATATATTCCTTTCTATAAATTAAATTTTTTGTTCAAAATTATTAGATTTATCATAACTTGTGAACAAAAAGGAATATCATGACTGTGTTCAGTCATTTCTGTTTGGTAAACTCACCATGCATACCAACTACATTTCAAGGAGCAGTAGCTTAGTAACAAATTCAAATACTTTTGTTATAAGCAGTTGCAAAAGAATTAATATGTACTTAGACTTGATTGGCTTTTAACTGTAAATTAAAGCTTTATTTCCTTTGCTGCAGCTGTTAATATTCCTTGTGCTTCATATCTTGCTGCGCCTGCAGATGTTTATTAGGTTGCTCTTTTATACACGTCTCATTTTTGTAGAAACTGGAGAAGATGGAGAACAGAGAAGAGGTTGAGGTACCAACTCAATCCCAGACGCCTCCCGTCAAACTGAGACGTCCGTCGACCTCTGACGGGCCCCGACCTTCATCCACACCTCCGGTCATTGCTGCTTCTGGGATGAAGGAAGATGAGGATGAAGATGAGAAGATAATGGCAGAGCTGGAGGTAAATAGCTGTTAATCTTATCATCTTGTAGTGTGTGTATCTACATATAGAATGACATTGAGGCACATTAACTCCATCCAGATTGGAAAACACTTTTTTGCTTTGACAAAAAAATTAATACTGCAGATTTGGAAATAACGTGTTGTTCATTTTCCTCCAAACCTAAACATGTCAATGCACTAATCCACACACACCAACACGACAGGCGTTTCAGAGGGCCCCAGTGAGAATGAGGGTCACTGCTGAGGCCCAAAGCCCTGCTGAGGTCACTCCTAACAGTGTTGACAGGGCAGGCCAGTGGATCAGCAACTCTCTGTGGAGAGAGGTAACGTGTTAACTGCCAGTCCTTCCTCTCAGGCCTCCCTGTAACTTCTGGCACATGCACTCTGACACAAAACCTATTAATCTGTCATCTCTTCAAATCTTTAACCAGCTGTGCTGCTGCATGTTATTAGACCGCTTTGAATGAGGTCTGATATCGAAACCCAGCTATAAAAACATACTTGGAACTAAACATGTTTTTTCTAACCTTTTTAAGTGTTTCTTGACTCGTTATATGTGAAAGTCTGTTTCCACCTCAGAGATAGTTTCTAAAAACAAAATGTTCTCTTATAATATAATATAATATAATATATTGTGTAGTATTTAAATTCTTAATACTTAATTGCTATATTTAATAATACATTATATTTGATGTAATATTAAATAAAGCAATTAAGCATTAAGCGATTAAACAATATACAATATTTTTTTTATTTAATATTGCTATTATTAAACATTACATTAAATATTAGTAATTTAATTTAATATTATATGAAATTATTAAAACTATTAAGCAATTAAATAATGGTATTATGATGATTTTATTTACAGTAAAAATAATTATATTTTATTTGTATTTAATAATTATGTAAGAATTATGCATTTAATTATGAATATTATTAATATACGCTTTTATAAGTGTACTTTATGAAATTATTAAATATTATAAAATAAAACATTTTCTCAAAATTGCAAATGCATCCCTTAATTGCTTTAATTAATATTTTATAGAATATTAAGCAATACAGTTTTATATGATCTAATATGTATTATTATTATTATTATTATTATTAATTTTATGTTTCAGAATGTGACTATTTATTAATTTGAACTTTCTCACAATTAATTTTACTTTTACTCTTAGGTGAAAATGAGCTTCTATACTTAAAACCGGTATGGTCAAGACAATGGAAGTTTAAGATATCTCTCATAATTTTGTATACAAAAACACATATTTCCTCAAAGCAAGCAAAAAAAATCCTTAACATGTTTTTAAAAAATAGCAACTCTGTAACAGCAAAATGTTCATGCAAATAACTATAATATCTGTCACTTTTTACAGAAATAACATTGTGACAAAAGACAGTTCCCTTGTTTTCTTTTGAAGTTAAGCTGCTGGAATGAACCGCGTTATATCAGTCAAGGTCATCTCTTCTTCTCTCTCTCTCTATCTTTTGTTATGTCAAGCTGTGCCTCTTCTGCACAGTGACAGTAATGTTGTGACACTGTGGTAACAAATCAATTTTAACAAGCTTAAAGTCTTTAAACCAAGAGCCAATAACAAACAGACAACACAAAAAACATGTCAGCTACTGTGGTCTAAATGAACTCCTGACTTTACCCGCTCATCAGTCCTGACAGCTTAACTTTGTACTTGCCTCATTTTTACTCATTCTGTTTACTGTATTGACAAGTCATTCGTTAAAAGAAACTATAGCGAAATTGACCAGTGAATTCAAGAAGTCTGAAGAGGAACACTGGTCGTTATCGACTGAGATATCTGGACAGCCTGTGTCTGTGTGTGTGTATCTTGTCAGCCTGCAGAGATGTATTGTGATGAGTACTACTAATGTCTCACAATGAAAGAAGTGTGAAAGAGTGCTAATATCAGCTTCCTCACACACATGCAGGGTGTCAGTCAACACTACTGCTGCATGCTGCTCTGTAGAGATTCCCTGTGTCTCTTTCTTTCATTCAATTAGTGTTTCTATTTCTGTTTCATGGCTCTGATCCAAAACCTAGCGAACTGTGTCTCTGTCTACATAAGCAGCAACCGAACCGGACTGTAATGGTTCATGACGCTTAGCTAACGGCATAATGTGTAGTGCAAACAAATATACATGAACTAGTGTCATTTCTATTAGACAGGCTTTCGATATTCAGTGCTGAAAAAGTTTTTATTTTATATATGGGGAAATTATGGGAAAATATCCCATAGACTTACAATAACATAATATAACACATATTTTTAATGTGTTTTTCTTTAGATTTCTTAATTGCTATATTTAATAGTATTATATAATATTAAATAAATCAACCAAGTTTTAATGTATTAGGTATTATATGATGTTTGCAAACAAATTTTGGGAGGAGCATGTACAGGTAATCAATAACGGCTGGTTTCTCATCCTCCTAATCATCCTATCAGAGCAGGAGTTACCTCCTATAAATAGTACAAGCTCCCTTCCCTAGGCATCTCGTTCTTAGCATCCCTCCTCCACCCCTACTCCGCCATTCGTTCATCTTTCCTCCGGGGGAGAATGCGGGATTTGGGCCAGGCAGTGAGTCGTTTTGCTCATCGTGCCCAGTAGGGTTAATAACCCTAGGGCTCGGGAGTCCTGCGAGCTCTGAGCCCTCTCCCCAGACAGCATATAATAATAGTAGTAATAAACAATATTAATAAATGACTACTGTTGTTAATATTTACACTATTAACAACAACTAAAAATATAGCACATATAACATTATTATTGTAAATAATTGTTGTAGCAATTGAGTATTAGGCAATTAATAAAAAGAATAAAATAGTCAGTATGAACAATAATAAATGACTTACACATTGTAACTAACTGTTTTTGTATTTCTTATTAAATATATAGTATATAATAGTAAAACAATTAAGTATTAAGCAGTATTACTAAGTATTAATATAATAATTATAATAATAATAAATGTTGAATAAGATTATTGCTATTAAATTACTACTACTACTACTATATTATTATGATTATTTCTCACATTGTAACTGTATTTCTTATTATATAATATAGAATATAGAATAAAGCATTTGATTATTAAGCAAGTAATAATAATAATAATCGTCAATATTTATAATAATGAATTATTGGTATCAGTTAATAATAATATTTGCATTGGTGTTATTTTTCTCACATTGTAACTTTATATTTTTATATTTCGTATTATATAATTTTAGTCTATATGATAAAGCGATTAAGTAAATAATTAAATGCAATTTTATATAAAAACAATAATAACAATAATATCAACTTTTTAATAATAATCAATATTAATGATGATTATTTGTTAATAATAATAATAATAATAATTATTATTATTATTATTATTTATATGCACTTTTATTCCACTAACAGCTTATGAGTTAAGTCAAGACATTGGGAGATTTATCATATCTGAAAGTGACAACTTTCTTAAAGCAAACAAATCATAATGCGACTCACACATTCTTCAGAAAAACTCTGTAGCAACCTTCGTTCTCATCAGGAGCAGAGATGAGGGGCGGCTCACTGTGTTTTGGAGCAGAGCTTTCATCGTGACGCTCTTCTTCCAACAAACGTGAATTATTCAAACTCAGTCCCACGACTTAAACAAACACGGTCATCTTCCAGCCCGGCGTGCTGTTGTTTATTCATGTTTGTTCTCAGCCTGTAGGCACTCCTCCGGGCTCCGGCAAACTGGTGCAGCCGTCTGCGGCGTCCCGACTGAGGCACCTGCAGCAGAGCAGCCTGGAGCGGCGCAGCCGGAAACAGCAGGAGGAGTTCCCAAAGCTCCAGCAGGGTCAGCAGCAGGTATTCCACTTCTAACAATAGCTGCGCCCTGCTATCGGCTGACTTTACCTCTGCACTGGCGTCTCTGTCGACTCTTGCAGCCAAGCACGCACTTCCATATGAGCTGCTACGTCTCCCAGCTGCTGCACAGATGTTATGGCTTTCCAATGCGCGATGGGGTTTCCCCGTATGCTTACAGATTATGTGTTTTTTTTCTCTTCCGTGCAACACGAACTATTCTTCCAGAACGACAAAACAGCACACAATGCCAGGAAAAGACACCAATAGACAGTCGCTCAATTCGATTCGTAGCTTGTTTCTACTCTAGGAGGAAAAAGTAGACATTTAGGCCTGAGATTTATGTTACGCAAGTACACAGATGCAAATATGTTATCTTTCTGTTTTGGGGTTGGTTAGTGTAACGTGCGGTTTGGATTCTTCTTTAGGGTTTCTGGTCTTTTATTTAACAAAGTGACATCCAAAATACAAACAAACGAAGATTTGAACGGACTTGAGTCGGCATGAAACACAATTACACAGATAATACTCAACAAGAGACTATGGCAAGATGAAGGCTATAAATACCAAACAATAAGGGTCACATGACACAAACCAACCAATGGGAAACAAGGCACGTGACTAAGACAACCAATCACAACATGACACACACAGAAAAGTAGCACATGAGACAAGGCAAAATATCACAAATAAAAGACCAGAAAAGCTAAACAAGAAACAAAACACAAACTCCACATTACAGTTAGCTTGCAACGTATCTTTTGCTCACCAAGGCTGCATTTATTTGATCAAAAATGCCAAAAAAACAGGAATATTGTGAAATATTATTACAAATTAAAATAGCCATTTTCTGTTTGAGTGTGTTTTAAAATGTAATTTATTTTTGTGGCGCAAAGCTGGATTTTCAGTCTTCAGTGTCACATCACAAATCATTCAGATTTGCTGCTTAAGAAGCATTTCTTATTATTTTCAGTGTTGAAAACATTTGTGCACCTTCATGTTTTTGTGGAAACTCTAATATGCTTCTGTTTTTAGAATTCTTTTATGAACTGCATTTATTAGACTTAAAAAGTGTCTTTGCAGTCACTTTTGATCAATTATATACATCCTTGCTGAATAAAAGTATTAATTTCCTTCAAGAAAGGGACCCCTGAATTTTTTTTAACTATAGTGTACTTGCATAGATTATTTGTCGGGCCTTGAATATTTCAGAAACTAATTAAGACTAATGATGCCAGCAAATCGGTAAACTGAAGTCCCTGTCCTTGTGCCATCTTTGAGTTTTCTTTTCAGTCTCTTTCACTCTTTGTCTATAATCTTCAAGTAACTCTACTGGTCTGAAGCATTATATTTTGATGAGTACTCAAGCTGTCAGATCCCAGCCGAAAGAAGCTTTTGTGCTGTGCCTTCCCTGTACTTTTGACAGGACAGGTCAAGGTGAGATGGCATACGTGACCTAGATACTTTCTGACATTGTCACTGTGATGCTTTAATGTGTCAAAGCTTTTGAAAGATCGGTTGGAAAAGAGAAGGAATTGAGAGATGAGACATGTGCTTTGATCATGGTCAGGTTTGGCTAGCTATCAACCTAGGAAAAAAGGCATTTATTGTAGAATATGTTGAAGTGAACATGAAATTACTTTTTCATTTTACTTTCTTAATCTGACATATTTATGAGGAAAAATCGGTTGAGATTATATCCACAAGAGTTCAGATTGTAAAAAGTGGGTGCTCTATTGCAGAATAAGGGGAAAGATATATATTTTTTGCATACTAAATCATCGACAAAAGCACCAGGAGTGAGTATTAAGTAAGTAAAATAGGAACATTTTTATTTTATTTTATGCTTATTTCACACAAAATGGCTAAACTGTGAACAAAGAAGCCAATAACGTGTACTGAGAAGGCACATTTTAATAATATTTCAAACTTATTTTACACAAAACAGCTAAAATAGTCTATTAAAAGACTAGGAATGTGTATTAGGTGAGTAAACGTGTGAATTTTGATTTTATTTTATGTTCATTTCACACAAAACGGCTACACTGTGGACAAAAAGACCAAGAATGTGTACTGGGAAAGCAAATAAGGTGATTTTACCTTATGCTTATTTAACACAAAATGACTAAATCATGGATGAAAAGACCAGGAATGTGAGTGAACTTTGGTTTTACTTTATGCTTATTTCACACAAAACAGCTAAACCATGAAGAAACAGCTGAATCAAAATGAATAAATCGTAGCTAAAATCACTAGAAATCTTTAAAAAAAAAGTAAATTAGGTCAGTTTATGCCTATTAGCAGCTATTCATCTAAAATCACTTAACGTTAAGAGAAATAATTGATCAAATAATGCACAGGAGAGTGAAGAGGAAAGGTAAGACTGCAGTGTTTCTGTGGTGTTGCACAGTCCCTATCTATCAGAGCAACTCGCAAACTCAGCTCTCCCCAAAATCCATCCTGAAAGAGTGAGAGGAGAGAGACTGAGTGCAAACCCTGAGGGAGGGAAGGGAAAAATTGTGTGAAAAGGAAGAGATAAGACGGCGTGGTTTGGTTTCTGTCCTCCATCTTCTGCTGTCTCTGTCTCTCTCTTTCTGTCAGTCCTGCAGGGTTAATCGACAGACTATTAGCTCAGCGTAAGCTCAGAGTTAGCCGGCCCGTTGCAGACTGTCTGATGCACTCTAGGGGCAAATTAATGTCTCCAAAATGAAAATAGTGAATCTTTTAATTGGCAGTGACATGACTGCAAGATAAGATGTTTTACAGACAAGCCAGTTAAAGGAACAGATTACCTAAAAAAGACTATTGTCATTTCTGACCCTCATGTCGTGCATGACTTTTGTTACGGAAGATATTTGTAAGAATGTTTGAGCTGCAGTTTTTATAGCCAGGCTCCAAAAAGGACAAAACTATGGAAGCCCATAAAACAAAGGTAATTGAAACTTAAAACTATATTTTATCATTCTGACTTTTTGCTCGCAGTTCTGATAAAAAGAGTAAAAATTGTGAGATACTCATTTGCAAGAAAAAAAAAGTGAGATTTGGGAGACGTAAACTCAGAATTCAGTGACGAAAAAAATCTGAATTTCAAGAACTAAAGAATTTAAACAGAATTTAGAGAAAAGCTTTAGAATTGTGACATGAATTCAAAATTCTGAGAAAAAATTGCAAATTGCAAAATTTAAACTCAGAAATCAGAGAACATCAGAATTGTGAGACTTAAACTCATAGTTCATTGAAAAATTTCCAAACTGCAAGATTTAAACCCAGAATTAAGTGAAAAACATCTGAATTGCAAGATTTAAACAATTTAGAGAAAAATTCCAAATTGTATGATTTTAAACTCAGAATTTAAACTCATAGTTCATAGAAAAATGTCCAAATTGCAAGATTTAAACTCAGAATTAAGAGGAAAAACATCATAATTGTGAGATGTAAGTTCAAAATTGAGAGAAAAAAATCTCAATTGTGACGTGAATTCAGAAATGATAGAAAAACATTTCAAATGGCAACATTTAAACTCAGAATTCTAAGGAAAAAAAAACCATTCCAAATGGAATTCAAAGAAAAAAATCCAAATTTAAACAGAATTCAGAGAAAAAAAATGTAAAAAACATTCCAAATTGCAAGATTTAAACTCAGAATTCAGAGAAAATCGTCTTGAAAATCAAAACTTTCTTGAAATGCTAAGAAATAAAGTCTGGCTGTATAGATTCCTGTCCGTGTGGTGTTGTCAGGGATCTCTCTCTGTCACCGAATGTAACGCACAGACCGAGAGGATTAAACAGACAGTCACCGTGGCAACCGTGGAATGAGGCAAGCAGCCCCTCCATAGCAACCAGTGGAGACTGTGATACCTGCATTCCCACACATTTAGAAACGGCTGCTGCTCACTTGGTCATATTTAACTCGGCTAAATAACTGTGGTTATGTTCACAGTGGAATACTAGCAGGCATACTGCATTCCTGCAGCTCAAACAGCACGCCGTTACAAACATCAAGCAGGGAATGCAGGAAATGATAAGAGAATAGTGTAGTGTTATAATAGTGTAGAATTATGTGGATGAAGCATAAATTAAGTGGTATACTGTATGCTGACTATATTTATGCATTAGTGCTGTCAAATGATGAATTGCATCCAAAATAAAGGTTTTTGTTTACATAATATATGTTGTTTACTGTGTATATTTATTATGTATATATAAATACACACACATGCATGTACATATGTAAGAAAAATGCATAGTTTATATTTTATAAAATATAAATTATATCAATATAAATATGTGCATGTAAATGTTTTTGCAATATATGCTGTATGTGTGTGTATTTATATGTATATGTTTGATGTGCATAGCACGCACAGTTATATTATGTAAACAAAAAAACGTTTCGGATGTGATTAATCGTGATTAATCATTTGACAGAACTAGCATTAATCTAAATTCAAATCTGAAAATATTATTCTAAAAAGTGACAGCTGATAACATTAGTTTATTAGTCAGGATGAGTGCATTACATAATAGGACATAGAATTGTATGCAGCAAGAACTGTGTCATTTACAGTATTATTTACTATTGTTTATATAAATATAAAGTAGCATTTAATAATATTTTAAATGAGCTTTTACTATTTTATATATTTTTTTTTTTATTTTAGTACTACAGTTTATTTTCAGACTTTTTCATTTCAGTTATAATGCATTGCAATATCTCTTAAAGCAAAAAACATCTAATATTTTTTTTGTGTTTCTCTTTCATTGCATTTTCATTTTAGTTTAGTTGGTCATTTTAATACGTCAGTTTATTAATAAACATTTTCAAATTTTAGTTAAGCCTTTAATGGGTTTATTTTTTACTGTAGTTTAGTTTTAGTCACTTTAGTAGCTACTTCAGTTTATTATTAAACCTTTTTTATTTTAAAATTTATATCAGCCTTTAATGGCTCTATTTTTAGTTTAGTTTTAGTCATTTTAGTACTTCAGCTTATCATTAAATTTTGCATTTCATTTATTATTTTTATTTTCAGACAAAGATTTTTAACAGTATTAATTATAACACTATTTACAAACGTAAATAAATGCATAAGTCACATCAGTCTTTAAACTCCACGGAAACCTTGTGAATTCAGTTCAAGCACTTTACACAGTGTTCAAGCAGTGTTGTCTGTAAGTGAGCTGGAAGTGTACACTTGATAGTACTCAGTCTATTTGCTTTAAACCAGATATACTAACTAAATTAGTTTTGTCACAGCTATAGCGAGTGATTAAAGACGCTGCTAAGACAGCAATACTGTACAAGCCAGAGTCTGTTCTCTAAAGGCACGTACACATTAGTTCTTCTAAAACCCTTCTGGAAGGGCCTGTAATCTTCCCTCGACCGTGTGTGCTCAGGCAGCTGTCTTGATTAGCGCCGACAGCAGATCAGTCTCATCTGTGTGCTTCACTGCGGTCTCAGCCACAACAGGACACAGTTCCCAGTCATCAGTCAATGCCCAACAACTCCGGCTTTGTTCCCAGGCAAAGATCTGGCTAATTTGACACAGCACCGAGTGCAGCAGGCCGGCGTCTCCCGGAAAAGAGAGGCTTCGCTCAGGCTTAATGGGAGGTCTGTGCCATGAATCGGACAACAGACTGTCTGGACGCTCACTCTGCTGACCATTTTGGCTCGGCGAGGGCAAACACAGAAGGCTGTGAAGGCGCGGTGTTTGAAGGGATTATTTATTCTTGAAAGGTCAAATTGTTTGCTGGCCTTGAGTGAGAGACGCTGGAGCTGCGAGTCATTTTCTGGGCCTCTTTGTTTGCGTCCCGGGGGTGTTGAAGGACTTTGCTGTAGATGTTTAATAAAGTGAATGAAATCGTGCTTGTAGAGACGCTCTCAGCGCTGCGTTCGCCGAGTGTCCTTAAACAAACTGAGCGCTGTGGGAAGCAGTGAGGTGGAAAAATGTTTCAGCCTGAGTCGATGCTGCTATTGTGCACTTTTGAGCTTAGCTTGCTCGTTTGTTAGTCAATACTTTATCTATGTACTCAAGTGTTTTGGAAAGAAAGCCTGTGCTCACTGAGGCTGCATGTCTTTGATAAAAATACTGTAAAAACAGTAATATTGTGAAATATTATTGCTATTAAAAAGAACTAATTCAAATTAGTTTTACATGTTAAAACATAAATTATTTTTGTAACACAAAGCATAATTTTTGCTGCTTTATATATATACACACACAAATTTTTTTTTTTTTATCTTTGAATGGAAAGTTCACACACACACACACACACATACATATATATATATATATGTTTATACTGTAAATATACACAAATATAAACATTTAAAATAAATGCTGTTCTTTTGAACTTTCCATTCAAAAGGGGAAAATATATATATATATATATATATATATATATATATTGTAACATTATAAAAGGCTACTGTAAATTTTGATGATTTTAATTATTAATTTACCAAATAGAATACAGTTATTTTAAATTCTAATAATATTTCAGATTTTTTTTTTTTTATCAAATAAATGCAACCTTGGTGAGCATAAGAGACTTTAAAAACTTATTACAAAATTTTCTGGCAAATATTTCTTTTATCAGAGTAAAATACAAGGCTTTCCAGCACAGTGCCAGCTTGCTTATTTTTGCGGTTTCAGAACTCAAATTAGATTGATTTCAGGTTTCTGCCGCCTTCCTCGATTTTCTATCATCAGCCTCAGTAAGTGGGTAAATTTAGGTAGTTTTCCACATATAGTGAATATGGCTGCTTCTCTGCTGGTGGCATAGTTATTATCTCTCTGCCCTTCACCAGACAATATTTCAAATCAAAATCTGAATATTAGCATGATCACAGATGGTGTATCTGCCTCTTAATCACCCTGTACCTGAGCACACAGATATATCTCCTACTTCATATCAAGCAGTGTTATTTTAGCATTATTTATATATTATAGCAATTAAAAATATTCAGTTTGAGCTTTTATTTTTATATTTTCATGTTAGGTTTAATTATTTTTTTATGTGCTTGACAAGCTTTAGCTGATTTTAGTTACTTGCCAAGGCTACTCTTTAAGCTTTCTCATAATATTTATAATTTATTTGAGTTTGATTTCAGTTGACACATTCTCAATAGTGTATATGTTTAGGTTTTGCTATTTAAAACTATTTAGCTACTTTGAATTGATAATCTCAAAACCGTGGCTGTTTTACAGTAAGTCTGAGCAAAGACTGTCTCCTGGTGGACATTGTATGTATAACAAATAGAGGAAGGCAAAGGCACTGGTCTCTCTCAGGCTATGCATTGCTAAATGTTTAATAGGCACATGACAATGTACTGATTATTCTTTCTTTTCTCTTCTCTTATCCACTCACCTGTCCTAACTTGCTTGTATTTTATCCCAAGTCCATCCTTTCCTGACCTCTTCTTACTATGCTGAGGTTATAATAGCCCAGCGCCTGTATTTTTTACATAAATATTGCTAATGCCCCTATATATTTCTGCAGTCATACATATTTCCTTTTCAAGTAAACATAGTTCTAAAGCAAATGAATAGGATTTTAATTCTATTCAGGATTACGATTCAGAGTTTAATTGACTTTATAATATTGGATGAGTCTGATTTCATAAAGAAAGGAAAGAGATTTCTTTTTCTGCCTCACGGCCTGAGATTGTCTTAGCATTGCCAATCATTTTTTGTACCGGCATGTTGACTATCAGCCTCCAAGTACTGCCCTGAGTGGTCCTACATGCCCCCCCTTTACCCTGAGATCTGATCCTGTCTAAGGTGAACGCTTCATGGCGACGATGACCCTAGAAACCAGGGGAAGCACAGTTGACCTCTGACCCTAAACCATCTCCCAGCTAAAGCACAACACCTCAGTACTGAAGAGCTCTGACCAAGGTACGAGTCTAATTGTAATTTCATAGTTAAGCTGGCCAATGGATGCAAATAACAGCCAGTATATGTACACTGAATAAACTATGTCAGTTATATATGGTAAATAACATATAAAGCGGTTACAATCTCCTATGTAAACAAACTTATGGCAATATATTTGAAAATATTTAAGTTGAATCTCATTAAAACATGCGCAGATCACATTTCTCTGCATAAAAATAAAATAAAAAAGGAAAAAGTTTTTTTTAGAACTGGGATGTTTTACCTTTTTACCAATTTAGCATAATTTACCCCAAAATTACTGAAAGGCATCCTCATTTATGCATACATATATGTATATATTAGCACTGATTAATTGCATCCAAAATGTTTTTGCTCATATATATGTGTGTGTACTGTGTATATTTATTATGTACTGTATATATAAATACACACACATGCATGTATATATTTCAGAAAACTTTATATTATGAATATATTTTTTTATAATACAAATTATATGAATATAAATATAGACATGTAAATACATTATTAAATATATTTATTAAATATATATATATTTATATATTATTATATTAATATATTATAAAAATTATAAACTAACATGTATATATTATATATATAGTATATATATTATGTTTAAAAACATACAAATGTGTGTGTATATATATATATATATATATATATATATATATAAATATTATTTTTGTTTGTTATTTAACAGTAATTTACTTAGCAAGTTAATAAATATAGTAAATAATAAATATTTAATACATTTAGCAGTTTAAGTAATTATATTGGACTAAAGTATTGAGAATTGAGTGGAAATTGTGCTTAATTGGCATAAACGTTGTCTGCAAGCAAGTGTCTGTAAGGTGACGTATGACTAGGAAATGTTTTCGCCAGGTTTTATGAGATTCACCTTTTTCGCCGATATGTAGTTTGGATCAGTTTTAGATAAATTAGAAATAATCTTAACTTTCTGTAAAGAAAACCGATAGTCAATATCTGCAGCACAACTAAATAATTATCTTCAGAGTTAAATAGGAAAAGATCTTAAGCTACTGACAAATAATTGGTAAATATTTATCAAGTATAAGCTAGATATTTTATATAAGATTAGCTTTTGTATTTTTATACTAAAAGAGGGAGAATGTGTTCAGATTAGGTAGCGTGAGGTACATGCCTTATCCAAATTCATACTGTGTGACTTGTTGAAATGAAGATGAAGCCTGGGATCTATTATGTGAATGGAATCAGTTTTCTGTGTGTTTCCCCCGATAGATCTGAAGTGTGAGAGTGCGCCTTTCATTTCAAAGCATATATTTTGTTACGTAACATTTGACAGCACATTACACTGTACGTGTGAAGCACTTTGTGTCACTGGGACGGGTGATAAATAACCAGTTGGCGGTGAATAATAAACTGCTATTGACTGTTGAGATCAATATTCGCATTCATATTTAATGGATCCCCAAGGGTTTGCAAACAACTGCCCCACAGCCATTGTTTTCCCCCTTTTTTTAAAGAGGTCATATAACGCCAATTTTCCACAAGCTGATATGATTCTGTAGGATCTGAATGAAAAGTTTGTAATGTAGTTTGTTTAAAATTTCTCAATGGTAGTGTAAAAAAACAACCATTTTACTCTTAGCTCTTTTCAAAACACTCTGTTCTGTGTACTTCCCCTTTAAATCTTCACGAGCTCTGCTGACCTCGCCCCTCTCAGAGGATGTTTGTTTAGCCGTATTCATAGTGAAACTTGGTAATTAGCACATTATTAGAAAAGAAGATTTGCAAAGATTCATTAACAGACATTATACTGACTGATTCGCGAGAACATAAACACATTCAGGTAGATCAAGGGTGCATTCCCTTCAGAAGCAAACATTAGTTAACGTTAATCCTCTGCATCTTCAGCCACTCAGATGTCGGGAGTAAATGACTACTGCTATGTTCATTATTACATTCAACAACAAAACACCTCAGTCGCTTAGGAGTCATGCTGGTCTCTGCATCTCGGACTGATGACGGCTCGCTCAGGGCGGGTCTGAGGTAAGACACCAGTCCAGTCTGTGTGAAACCCTGCTGTCAATCAACAATCCCTGACCGTGTGACATCACACAGTCAGACGGCTAGATTTGAGAAAGGGGAAAACATTTAAGAAAATCACAAAAAAAACACTGGGTGGATTTTTCTCATTATATTGCCAACACACATTTAATTTGAAACAACTTGTAAAAGTGCATCTGGCCTTATATGACCCCTTTAAGCTAAGAAATAGATATATATATATATAGCTCCAGTACATATAAGACGCTATAGTTTGGTGGTCGTGTCCATCAGATGCCTGATACATACCTCATTACCTTCTTTTTCGTATCTTAAAATGACTTCATTGAAGTAGAATAGACCCAAACTCTGATGCGACACCCATCCGAGCACCATATGCTGTGTTAAAACACTGAGAAACATCCAAAATATGTGTACAGAGAAACTGTATATAAACTGTACGATCATGGATATGTTCATTTAGGGTATTTTTTGTAAGCTTTTTCTTTTCTACCAAAAGCGTTTGAGAGATCTGAACTGCATGTAGATATCCTCTCAAAGTCTGCATGCAGAATCCTCTCTCTGTAAGTTCTGTTTACAAGTGTAAGATAGATGGATTTCTGTATTCATAAAGAGATTTTTGTTTTGATAAATATAGTTGTGTGTGAGTAGATGGGTCAGTCGGATCCTATTCACTGTTGTCTGATCTGTAACAAACCATTCCAAACCTTGTCCGGAAAAAAACAACAGTTTTCTTTAATGCAACGTATAGAATGTATATAAATCTATCGACGACTTCTTGTGATAAAACAATAACGGTGTGAATGCAATGTTGACCAATAGAAATATATCTATATGGAAATGTTATAATGCAAAAGTTGTTTTAATGTTGAAAACAAACCTCGTCTGGTTGTGTATGTACAAGAGACTGTTGGTTCTGAATGTTCTTGTGCTGTTTTTGTGACTATTAAAGTGAATATCTTCTACTACAGTCTTGTGCACTTATTGCAGAAATGGAGAAAATTGGATTTTGTTTTTAGTTTCCAGTATAAAATCTTTAATATATTCAAATGCAGAAAGAAAAAACTGATTCATATGAAAAAAAAAAAAAAAAATTACACATACTAAACAAAGCTAGTTTTCAGTAGTTGGTGTGCAGGAAGCTTTTCGAGAATACAGGTCAAGATCAATACAGTGTCAAAATGAAGATGAAGATCCAGTTGTTATAGAGTTAATCTCACGAAACCTGTCAGGAATATGCCGTATTTCACCCAAACATTAAAAGAAAAATACTGTTCATTTTTAAATGATTTATGATGACTTTATTTTCTTTTTAAGCCAAATGAAAAATTTCTTCATTAATTCTAGCGCAAAATATATATATACAGTTCCCCTCCACTAATATTGGCACCCTTGGTAAATCTGAGCAAAGGTGGCTGTGAAAATAAATCTGCATTTTTTACCCTTTTGATCTTTCGTTCAAAAAATGTACAAAATTCTAACCTATCACTGAAGTAAAACAATTAAAATTGGGGAGAAAAATCATGATAAAATAAATGTCTTTCTCCAATACATGTTGGCCACAATTATTTTTTGGGGTGGGGCCAAATATGAAATATAAAAACACATTCAAAATCTTTACATTTCTTAATTTTTTTCTTTTAATTTTGGGGCGAAATATGAAATATACAACCATGTGTTCAAAAATTTTTATATTAATTGTCAGTCATTTTTTCCATATTTTTCCCCTGTCCCTTCCCCTACATTTTTGGGTAAAATAAAATATACAAGCACATGTTCAAATTTCTTAATAATGTCTTAATATTATTATTTTATTTTATCTGAGCAAAGTGTGAAATATACAATGCAAGCACACATTCTTGAAAGGTTTCTTGAGATTGACCATAAAGTTGTTTGCTAAATTGTACATAAATAGTTGAGCCTTTATAATTATTCAGATACAAATAGCTTAATGTCGCTGTTTAGAAATTTCTTGTAAACTGTTTTTGGCTTCACGTGTGATGTGGGTTCGTCTCAGGACGCTTTGAGCTGTGTGTTTTTCACAGAGAGATGTCGGACGACACGGGAAGCTGCTGAGCTGGTTTCCATTTGGCGCTTCGTCTTCCTCCGTCTGCTCTGATGTACGGCTGATTCCTCAAATCTACACAAACACACACACACACAAACCCCTCGATGAAGATATCCGAGGATTTTTGTGCTGTTCAAAAACTTGAAAGAAAGGGAAACATCAGAGATCTACACGGAGGAACTGAGGCAGGAAGCTGAGTGTTACAGAAGAGCAGAAGCAGATGAAGAGCAATACCTTCAGAGACAGAAGAGAGGAAATGAGAGGTGGTTATAAAGCAGAAGTCCCATCACAGAGCAGACGAGACGAGCGCTTCCCAGAACGGGCCGTAAACGGCACCGCCTGCAGAGCTGAGGAAAGAAAGATTTATGCACTATGTACAAAACATCAGAATGAAAAAAAGAGAGAAAGAAATAACAGACAAAATGATTGAAGGAAGAATTAGAATAGGAGGAATGAAAAACACTAGTGCTGTGGCCTAATTTAATTTTATATCAATATACAATTTGGCTAATGGACTATATAAATACATTTCAATGCATATATAATATATGAATATTATATTTTTACATTTAGAATATTTTTAGAAATATGTTTGATATTTTTACAGCATAAATGAGTCTACACAGAATAAAATACAGTCTTTTATAAACCGTGTTTTTATTAAACTTTTTATAAACATAATATACACATAAAATTTACTTAAAATATTAAAATTCACAAAAAGAATATATATAATATTAATATATAATTAAAATGCACATATATATATATATATATATATATATATATATAACTTAAAAATAAAATAAATAAAACTCAAATACAAACACAATAACTACAACAAAGCCCCCGACAACATTTCAAAAGACCAAGCAAATAGTATTTTTTCTCTCTATAGTTAATAAATGCTATATATTTACATTTATAATGTTTAAAAATATAAATAAAAACAATATATAAAAATAATATAAATGGGTTTTTATACAGACATTGAAATAAATACATTTTAATATACTTCATATTTACTCTTAGATTTAAATTATCAATGTATATGTATATTATGTAAATATATTTCAACACATTTATAGTTTATAAATACTACATTTACATTTTTATTATTTGTATAGTATAAATGGATTGCTATCAAATGATTAATCTGAAATGAAAGTTTTTTGTTTGCATAATATATGTACGTGTACTGTTTCTTTATTATGAATATATAAATACAAACATGCATGTATATGTTTAAGAAAAATATGTTTATATATGAAATGTATTTATATAAAATATAAGAATATAAATATATAAATGTATATACATGTAAATATTTTCAAAAAACAAATACCGTATGTGTATTTATAAATGCATAATAATAAATATGCACAGTACACACATATATTCTGTGAACAAAAACTTATTTCGGATGCGATCAATCGTTTGACAGCACCAGTCTTTATACTATACTATACTTTATTTTTCAATATTTCTGTATAAATTATTTTTTAAATATATTTATATATTGCGTATAAATAGACATTTATGCTAGAGATAATGTCATTATTATAAATATGATCTAATATATAGCTAATATTAAATATATAGATAAAATCTAAAATATATAGATAATATTATCTCTTATCTATTTTATTTTTCTTTTAAGTTGACAGCATTTTTTTCTACTTACCATTAGAGTGCTAGACATAAAACTATGGCTGTCAATAGAATTTATGTAATTTAACTAATTCACGTTATATTTTATTTGATCTTTTTTTTCCCTGAACGTTTGTCATAGAGGTATGTATTGTGCTTTATTGCTTTATTGTTTATAAAACAACCCCAGTCAATGGTAAAATCACATGTTTATTGTAATGTTGAAGGTGTGCTGACCTGTGATGATGTCTTCGATGGCTCCGTCTTTGCCCTCTCTCACGAGCGGCGTCATCTGTCTGCGCTTCAGCTCTGCGATCAGGTCCATCTGAGGCAAGCGGGGCATCGCCGGCATCTGAACACACCAGCAAACCTGTGAGACCTTCATACCTCACTTCCTGTTCAGTGCTAGCTCTGTCTGTGTCTGTCACACGTTACCCTGTTAGTCACTGCTGTGTTGACCGGAGAGTCAGAGATGTGCAAATCTGAGCCGAAGTCAGTCTCAGAGGTGTTCTTCTTGCGCTGTTTGTTCTCCTGTTCGGCCAGCTACAGAGAAACAGAGACTCATCCGTCAACATGCTGGAGAACAGTATAAAGTACTGGCTAGAAACTAGATCAGGAGAAAAGGATTGGTGCAAAATAGTACACTAGAGGTTTTTGAAGCAAATTCTGTTGAAGTAAGCTCTATAAGATATTTTTTTAGATATCGTTTATATATTTAGAGTTCAAATTCATGTATTTTTTTATTGTGTATTGCAAATAATCTCAATCACACTGCAGTCGGGTAATTTTGATCAGGTAAAAAAAAATAACAACAAAAAATACTAACACAATAAAAGCATGATAACATAATAAAAACATGATTTTTCTGTTTATGCAAATAAACATTTTTATAGTATTCATTAAGATTTTGAATGAATTTTTTTCAGCTTTTATTTAAATTTTTTCAAATTGCCTTTTTATTGTTTGTTTGTTTTTTTTGGTCGATTTTCTTATTTCATAATTTATTTGGAGTTTAGGATTTGCTATTGTTATATATAGCATTTAAATATATATATATATATATATATATATATATATTATTTTAGTTTAGTAATTTTAGTAGGCTACTTTATTTATTTCAGTTAGTTGCCAAGGCAACATTTCAAAATGTTCAGTTTTTTAAATCTAATATTTAAAATTTATTTCCTTTCAGCTTTATTGTATTTAACAATAACAACCCTGGCTTATGCTGGGCTAAATATATACACACACACACACACATATATATATATATATATATACTGTCAAAACCAGTCATTTTAAACCAGAAGCAGTACAATTAAACTAAAATTCACTCTAAATGATATGGAGGTTTTGAAACAAACTGAACTAATTTATCAGATAATTTCATGTAGGGTTAATGCACTGTAAAAAATAAATAAATTCATTCATTCATTAAATTAATTGTAAATAAAATCGTAATTATAGAGTAAATTTTATAATACTATTTCCACTCAATTTTAATACAGTGTGTTACTTGCCGTTTCTTTGTATTTTATTTCTTTTTAATTGTTTTTGTTATTTTAATCTCTCATTACACAGTATGATACAGTATATGCTGATATGATATGAGGATTATGTAATAATTTTTCACCTTATATGCTTTAATAAACCTGGCAAAAACGGGGAAGAACACAGAAGGAGATGTGGATTTGGGATCCTCTCCGAAATACTCCACCACAGAGCGATACACCTCCTGCAGAGACACACGGATGACACAGTCATGTAGAAGCTGTTATTCACTGCTGGTCAGAAATGATTTGACACAGAGCTGAACTCATCTCTACCTCTGCAGTCTTGCTGTCTTTGAGCACAGAGTCCAGCAGACTGCCGTTACTGGACACAAAGTTTGTGAGGACAGCGCTGTCTTTCTGCTGGAGATATTCCCTACGAACCACCTCCATGCCCTTCTCCAGAGACCGAACATCTGCGAGGATGCTGTCCAGAGAGACTGAGAGAAACATGCAGGTCAGTCTATAAACATACAGCTTTCATTTAGCAGATGCTCTCAGCAATTTGGGATTTGAACTTGCAACCTTACATTTTGTGCTTGGTTTTGATTGCCTTTGTTTAGTTTTTAATTATTGCTAATATTTATTTATATGGTTTAATTGATATTTGTGTGATTTATGTAAGAATATGCAAATTTTGTTTTTAAATAAGCATTTAATTTTCCTCAGTATTCTCAATAAATGGTTAAAAACACATTTGAGGATAACATTTTCATATTAAACTCTAAAAAATATATTATGGTCAAATATGTAGATTTAATAATGCTTTATTAATTATTAATATATATAAATATTTAAAAATATAAACAAAATATAAAAACAAAAAGGAAAAACAAAAGAGTAAGGAGCAAATATTTTAGCAACTCTATTTTCAGGTTTTATGCATTTCTATGAGCCCATCTAGAAATGTGTATTTTATTTTATTATGTTTTATTAAGTTTTATTCTTTTTAATAAAATAAAAGTTACAACTGTTATTAACTAAAATATATTACTTTAAAAACTATTTTAGATTAAAATATTTTAGAAATAATAATAGTAATAAAAAAGAGTTATAGTGGTGTGATGTGAATGTGTTTATATGCAGCGCTCACCCAGTGCAGCTTTATCCAGATAGTGTAGTTCAGTGTGAAAGTTGTGCAGTTGAGGATATTTTTCTTGTATGATGCTGACGATGAAATGCAGGAGTGTCAGTTTTCGGTCTGTGGACTTCATGTCCAGAAGCTGAGGACGAAAATAGGAGAGATGCGCGATAAATTGACAAAGTTTCTGCAAAATGCATTAATGTAAATATTTTATTTGTATTTAATGTCTAAGTCAAACATGCCATTTAATTTAATAGTAGCTTACATGACATACATGTCCAAAAAAAAAAACAATTAAACAAAAGCCAATGAGACATGCATTATATTTTTTACCCAAATTTGTAAATATAGATTCTACGACTATTTCAGGTTTCTTTTAGCTGCTTTAAAATATCACAGTGTTGTACTTGCAGTTTCTTTGTCATTTGTAAAGTTTACTAGGGTTTTCTGAGTGAAAATTGTTTCATAGCAAATCCTACTACATTTCTTTCAGAGTAAAAACACAACGTGAATCATATATTGCAAAGATAAATATGCCTAAATCAAATTTTTGTGCAGATGTTTTGTCTCACCAGGTCCAGACTTTGCAGTCGAAATCCATACGCTGATCCTCTCTTCTCACTGTTCATGTAATTCCCAAACGCAAGAATGATCTAGAAAAAGAAAAAAGCTCAGCTTTCACTGCAGAAATAATTTTACACAGATAAAAATCGATTCTCTCGTTACCTCTAGAATCTTCTTGAGTTTGCTGGAGGATTTGATTGACATGGACGCAGCGATGATGGCATTTAATTGCTGTAAAATAATTTTTTAGATTTTAATCTCATGTTAAATTCAAGTAAGAATCCTTTCGAGGAATGTTTGTTCACCAACTCCCATCTAAATGAATGGGGCAATTCTGAAATCTCACAATTAAACTATATGTTTCAAATTAGCAGCAAAATTCAACATGAATGTTTTCACTTATGCTTAAATAGCATTAAAAAAGCATATTTTTTCAGGCTACAGGAGTTTGGGGAAGTAATGACATTGGCTGTTTAAATCAGAGGGCGGGACTATTGTCTCATTCATAAGTATAGGAGTGTAGCGTCTTTGCTAATATATTTACTGACAGGCTTTAACAGCAGCATGCTCTCGCTGAAGTTGCCCATGAAGGTCAGTGTGCTGATCCTCTGCGACAGACGTGGGATTTTGCTGAAGGCCACTATAAATCGGTCCTCCTCCGACAGCTCCAGCAGGGGGCGTCCTTCACGCTCGTACTTCTCAATCAACCTCAGCTCATAATCAGACGGGATGAAACGCTCCAGCAGCTCCAGAAAGTCTGAATTTAGCAAATCAAGATTATACCTGCACACAGAGAGGTTAGGGTTTATTTTTTATACATGCAGATTTTCTGCCTGGTCTCATGGCATAAACGTACCTAGGTCCACTTTTTAGCAAGACACGAAATATGTATCAATAGGTACATATCACTACAGTTTCCAAAAGAAATGAACACTAGAGGCAGTAAAACTCAGATGGTTTATCATGTTATGATTTCAAAACAATATTAAAATGCTGGGAGATTTGAAAACTGATGCTTTTGAACATTAGCATCACACATATCCAGCTTCATATCTATGTTTGTATTGAAGCTAGGTTTGTTCGGTAGCTCACGGAGTACAGAGATGTACTTGAGAGACGAGGAGCTCTGGTTTGAATGCTGTGTATGCTTCAACAAAACAGTTCAAATCTGTGTAAAAGTTAAAATGGCACTGTTGCAACAACAAATTTTTTTGTATCAGTTTTAAATCAGTTTTGCATTTGTTAACACTATCGGGTACGTTTAAGGTTGAATTTGGTGTAGGGCATATTTCCAACATGATAGAGCATTAACTTTTAGCAACAGTCCACAGATATTTCAATTATGAAGCGCTGCAATACATACCTATATCAACCTAATAAAGATGTGCCAGGGTTCACACATTGAACCTGTGTTTTATCACCACTCAGTGGACATTTCTCTTAGAAACTGCAGCGAAACGTGCAGTAAGGTACGTAAAAACGGTGTTGCACAAAAAGTGCACAGAGGTACATATTTTTATGAGACCAGGTTGCAAATTTTGGTTGTATTAAAGTAGTGTCTGTTGTACGCACGATTGTATGGCAGTGCAGATCTGCGCCGTGCTCATGCCTCCTTTGCGCAGTGTGATGGCCAGGTTTTTGGCCCTGTTGGGCTCCAGTAGTGTGATTTTACTGGATGCTTTATGAGCCACTTTCACCTTCAGAGTGCCAACGTCAACAGGAGCAGACTGAGCTTTAGTTTTAAACAGCTCCTCAAAGACATCCATATTCAGCTCCTTCAGACAGAGCAAAGATATATATATAAATATGAATATTTAAATATAGATATAAATATTTTATAAATTATTAACAAATATATTTAAAAAAGAAAAGCAAAACATGGATATTAAAAACAAAATTAAATTTCATTTTAAAATATTTTATAATAAAGCAAATGTTTTTATTAATTTTCAGGAGACCCAATTTCATGCATTTCCAAAAATGACCCCTTAAGAGGTTAGCTTTTTATTAATAATAATAATAAAAAAAATGTTTAAATATTAAAACAGATGGCCCTGTTTCATGCATTCCTATTAACCAGGTTAGAATCACCCAAACAAAGAGGAAAACATGTGCCCTAAATATCAAAACAAATGTTAAAAAAATATTTATACTATTTATAAATAAAAAATTATATTTTATAAATAATTAAAAATTTATTTCAAGAAAAAAGCAACAAATGTTTCTAAAAACTCTATTTTCAGGTAGCCCTCATTAATGCATCTAAATATAAACTTAAATAAAATAAAATGTATAAATATTAAAAACAAAAATTACTTTTATTATTATTTTTTTTATTTTACTCTATTAATTTTAAAACATTTGCATAAAAATATTGGTAACGCTTTACATTTGTTAACTAACATGAACGAACAATGAACATTACATTTATTTTACTCTTTATTAATCTTTATTAATGTTAGTTAATAGTTGTTCCTTTTTCATGTTAGTTCACAGAGCATTAACTAATGTTAACAAACACAACTTGTGATTTTAATAATGCATTAGTAAATGCTTAAATTAACATTAACTAAGATTATTAAATGGTGTAGAAGTATTGTTCATTCTAAGTTTATGTTAACTAAAGTAGTTAACTAATGAACCTTATTGTAAAGTGTTACCAAAATATTTAATAAATAATTAATATATTTTAGGAAGAAAAAAACAGATGCCTCTATTTCATACATTTCAATAAGCTTTAGAGATAAAACACACACAGAACTGACCCCAAGCACACTTTCATCATCCAGCTCTGTGAAGACGGTGCCGGCCACCTGCTCCTCCATCAGAGCCTGCCAGTTCAGCAGTGGCATGCTATACTTGGTCTTGATTGGCTTCTTACCTTTTACACCTTACACACACACAAGCAAATAAGAAAATAAGAAACACAAGCAGATCTTGTAGTGTAATGTGCACAGCTTCACTTTTCATTCAAAACCATTCCAACAGTTTTGTTGTAAAGTCATCATTTCTCGCACCTGTTTTTATAGTTCCTGTCCTTCCAGGCACAGGTGAAGGAGGCGGAGCTACAGTCATAGGGGGCGGAGGAGGAGGTGGAGGAGGGGCGGGGGCAGGAGGAGGAGGAGGCGGAGACTGAGTCACAGGTGAGGCCTTTATTTCTGTTGTACTATTGTCTTGGGTTAAAAGAGAAGATAATTCTTAATTTTTTTATAGTATTCATGGAAATAAAATTCATATTAGCATATATTACAAAGATATTACAATAAAGTAAATAAGAGTTAATAATAGTCTACAAATAATAATCTATAATATTATATTTTATTATATTATATATAACTTTATAAAATTCATTAATTAGGTTAACTTTTGTCTAACTGTATTCTAGTGAAATAAAACTGAAATACTACTATAATTTTTGTTAATATGTTGAATTGGTCTTGATTTTTACATTTTATGTTTTCATTGTAAATAAAAAAATGTTTTTAGTTAGATTTTTTTCAGCTTTTTTTTGTTTGTTTAGCGATTTTATTGTGTTTTTGTCATTTTGTTATTGGTTGTGTTTTTTTATTCTTTATGGTAATTACATTACAAAATCTTCTTTATTATTTATTTATTATTATTTATATTTATTTTATTGTATCGTTTTAGTTTTAGTTAACAATAATAACCCTGTTTGGAAAGATTAAACACATTTAAACATTCTGAAAATGATACAATGATACAAAAACATTTTTATAAATTAGAATTACATATAAATTACACGTAAATTCTAAAGAAATTGATGTTAGTGGTGATGTAATTGTAACACTGGTTATATGTACTTTTGGATCTTCACCTTTTGTGTTAGCGGCTGGCATAATGTGTAATTCCAGAGAGCCAGACTGGGATCTGTCCATGCGGATCAGCCCTCGATCCACCAGAACCTGGACCATCTTCTCCAGCTCGGTCAGAGCTTTAGCGGAGCGCTGTCTGTCTCTCTCTCTCTCTTGCTCTTTCTCACTCTGTGTCTCTCTCTCTTTCTCCTTCTGCTGCAGCTGAGAGAGCTGAGCCTGTGTCTCCTTCACACTGTCCTGAAAACACACATCACAGCTTCACAGTCTGGAAACATTGTGTGTGTGTGTGTGTGTGTGTTAGCAAAGTGTGTTACCTTCAGAAGTTCCACCTCCTTCCTGCTCTGTACGAGTTGTTTCTGGAGTTCAGACGTCTTCTCCACAGCTTCACTCTCACACTGCTGCAGTCTAGTGTTTAACTGATTTACACACAGCACACAGTGAGTACTTTACTATAATTTAGTGTGTATATTTATTAGTGACGATTAATCACGTTTAATTGTTCTTGAAAACATTTATATAAGAACTATGTTAGGATAGATTTCTATCAATATGTTGAAGTGTGTATGTGTACCTGTGTGTTTTGTTCTTGTAGCTCCTCTAGATGTTCCACTATTGTGTTTTTGGCCTCGGCGTCCTCTAGCAACGCTCCAACATCAAACACATTATCCAGGTATGCTTGAATCTGAACCTGCAGCTTCTCACTCTCAGAGTCAGTTAACTTCTACACACAAACACACACACACACACAAAATAATTCAGACTGCATTATAAGCTGCATTTATTTGATTCAATACAGTAAAAAGTACAGTAAGATTGTGAAGCATTCTTAAAACTGAAATAAACTGTTCTCTATGTGAATATGTTGCAAAATATAATTTATTGCTGTGATCAAAGCTGAATTTTCAGCATCATTACTCCAGTCTTCAGTGTCTCAAGAATAGCATTTATTTGAAATAAAAATCTTTTGTAACATTATAAATGTCTTTAGTGTCACTTTTGATCAATTTACTGCATCTTTGCTGAATAAAAGTAGAAATGTCTTTCATTTTTTCAGAAACAAACAAAACAATAAACAGTAGTAGCTCACCTCTAGATAGCTGTCTAGTTCCAGTTGTGTAAACTCATACTGTAAATACACTCGGAAGTTCATGTTCTCCACTGAGTGCACTACAATGTTGATAAACTGCATACAAGCCACCTAGAGATGACAAGAGGAAAATATATCAATCAGGTTTCCTCACACTGATGATCCTACATTACAAGGTCAATAACAACAGGATAAACCTTAAAGTTCCCCTATAATGGATTTTTGAAATGAGCTTTCATGTAGTGTATAACACAGCTCTAAGTGAAGGAAAACATCCTGCAATGTTTTAAATCTGAAAGTGCACCATGTATAAAGTTATTGTCTCTCAAAAGAAACAGTCGACTCTGAATCATAGAGATGAGTCATTTTTAAAACAAGTCCAAAGGTTTTGTCAAAATGAAACATTAGCATATTGCCTGGTTTATTGTTGGTCTGAATGAAAATGCAAATTCATTCTTGGCCACTAGGTGCTGCTTTTGGAGTGTTAAAAGCTCACAAACACTGCTTTAAATGAAAACGACCAATCACAGGAGAGGTTTACAAAAATAAATCATTGAGTGAATCATTTGGAAGTCATTGAACAAATAAGGTAAAAATAAATGCATAATATATATTATATATATAAATTATAGTGTTTTTTGACCTTGCATGTATGTAAACCTGTCGTTTGGGACTCCCAAAACTAAAATATGAACCTTTCATAACCCATAATAGGGGCACTTTAATCTATGTCTGGAATTAATTATGTAGGCCTATGTTATGTACTCGTGTTAAAATGCGTATTTCAATTATATGATTATAAATACATACTTTTTGCTTATCCTAAAGTGGAAAATTTCTCAAGAATGACTGATAAATTAATGAAATAAATTAATGACTGATAAACTTTTTGCTTATCCTAAAGTGGAAAATTTCTCAAGAATGACTGATAAATTAAGTACAAATGGGCCATAAATATAAATATAGATGTATGTAATGCTCTTTCATCCTTTTTTTAAGATAAATACTGTACAATCAGTGTAAGGATCTGTTTAAACATGACAATTAATACATATGAAGCATTTTTTATGTCCTCACCATGAAATCAATGTTGTTGTCGTCATTTTTGAAATACTCCATGAGTTTCTCGAATCTGTTTTTCTCTCCACACACCTGTATGAACACACAGACACATTCACCAATGTTTACTGTATTTGAGTTTACGGTACGCTTCTTCGGAAGTGTCTGTTAGCAAGTACTTGACCGCACATCTTATTACATTACATAACCTTCAGGGATATTTGATGTCACAGGATCATTTATCATCTGAAAATATATATGTATCGGATTATTATTCCATCTATTATCTAATTATTAGTTCTTGCTACAGTAAGCCCATGTTACGTTTTTGTGCAAAGTATGTGGATTCACAGAAACAATGAGGACATATGGAAGAAAAAATCCCTGAGCAGATAAGGTCTATATTTGTTTCGGTTTTAGCTCTAGTTTCTGCCATCACTGAATCATCTCCTACACACATGTCTGTCACAAACACACAGACTTCAGAATGCGATCGCGTGTCCTGTGTGTGTGTCTCTATGAAGGGAATGATCTAGTTTTGTCATGTCTGTCTTTCTCAGAGCAGACGGGTGTAACGACTGATATCACACGCGCACACACATGATATCAGGTTACTTGAGTTTAGCAGCAGATCACACACTTGTATCTTATCACATGTCTGTGTTTGTGTTTGGGCCTAACCCTAACCCAAAGAGTTTGGGTTACGTCTTTTATCCTTGAAATTAAGACATTTTCTAATTAAATGTAAATATTTTTCACATATTACATTATAATATATAGAATTACTCTTATATGTGGTCTAAAAAAGTATTTGGACAGTTACATTACACTTTAAAATATATGCTTTTTTTGAATAATTAATAAATATATTTGGATTTATTATGTCTGATTATATTTTGTCTTGATATTATGTCTGATTATATTTATTATGAAATATTTTTATAATAAATATTTTGTATTATAATATATTTCTTATTATTGATTGTTATTATTGTATTTATTATTATATGTTTTGGTAGATTATATTTAATTACGTTTTATTAAAATAATTTATTTTTTGATCATTTGGTATATTTTATTATATTTTATTAAACACAACATTTTTTCCTTATTTATTTTTATAACATTTAATATTATAATTTTTGTCCCTTTTATAAATGTTTTTATTTTTCATGTTATATAATTCTTTATTATATTATTACTTTGTATATTTGTTTTTTATTTTATTAAGACAAACTTATTTTTTTAAAAACATCTTTAACATAATATTTGTTATTTTTTTTAGAACATTTTTGATTTCACTATGTTTTGGTGTATTTGGTATATATTAGTGCTGGCAAATTATTAATCATGAGTGTATACTGTGTATATTCATTATGTATAACACATGCATGTACATATTTATGAAAAATGGTTTATATTTATGGTTAATATATTTATATATAATATAATATATATATATATTTTTATCAAGACATTTTTTGCTGTTGTTTTTTTCCTCACAGAGCTAAATGATGATAAGAAGAGTGAGATGGATGAACAGAGAAAGAGGACTAGTCTTTTCTTACCTCTTTGAAATTATTAAAGGCTGCAATAATCATTTCGTGACCTCCTCGAACCAAACACACAGCAGCAAGGAGCTCCAGAACTAGAGCTTTAGTCCTAAACACAAACATACACATATTTAACTACAGCAGTGCAGAAACAACACATTCAACACACACACACACACACACACACTTCTCACCTGGCATTCTTGTTATTGAGACTCAGGGTGATTTCATTGACACAGTTGGGATGAGCCATCACCTGATTAAACCCTAACTAACACACGCAGACACACATTAGTCAAGAAAAGTGATGAGATGAGACGAGATGAAATGAAAGGAGAGAGAGATGAGAAGTACCTGGTAGTTCATGATGGCACGGAGACACATGATGCAGAGATGCAGGTGGTTCTTCTGGCTGAGCAGACGCGAATATCGCAGAGCTTTCCTGAGCAAAAGAAGTCATATTTATAAATATTTATATTAAATATTATTTTAAAAATATTATATATTTTAATTTTTTTAATCATTTTTTATATTGTTATATTTACATTTTATTAAAATATTTTAACATCTTTTTAGTATTTTTATTTGTATATTTATTTACTAATATACATGTTTTCTTCTTACACAAACAAACTCTCTGAAACAGGAATGCAGTTGATCCTGATAGAAGTGATCGGATGGGTGTGTGTGTGTGTGTGTTTGATCACGTGTTTTGATCTCAAAATACATTGCAGACATATTTGATGTTACAGTGATAGTGTTTCACACACGTGCATGTTGTTTTCTCTCAAAAGAAAAGGTCGACTCTGAATCATTGAAACAAGTCGTTTTTAAAACAATCCCAAGTGTACCATGTTGAATTGAAATGAAAATGCATATTTATTCTTCACCACTAGCTGCTGCTCTTGGAGCTGTTTCCCCGGTAACGCTGTAAACAAAGCAGCATTGCTCTCACAAACGCTGCTTTGATTATAAAATTTAAATGAAATCGACCAATCATTAGCGTCACGCAAAGGAGGAGGTAAAATTAATCTTGAGCAAAACGTTTCAGAGTCATTGAGCAAATAAGGTAAAAAATAAATGCACAATGAAAGTGTTTTTTGACCTTGCATGCATGCATGTCTTTGGGGACTCCCAAAATCTAAATATGAAACTTCCATAACATAATAAGGGCACTTTAAGAAACAAAATGTATAATACATAATTTCAGAGCGGTTTATGTTCCACACCTTGTTGTAAAGGGGCGTCCTGAGCGCGGGGAATTGTGGGTAGGGGAGTTTGTTGCACTGGTGGTCAGATCTTCCACAGATTTCTCTTCAAAGCTTCCGTTATCAGAGCTGTCCATGTCATATCTGTAAAACACAGTGAGAGTCTGTCTTATGATTGCATGATGATTAAACAGCACAACACTAATAATAATAAGACATAAGCTGCAAATCAGCATATTAAAATGATTTATGAAGGATCATGTGACACTGAAGACTGGAGTAATGATGCTGAAAATTAAGCTTTGCATCACAGGAATAAATTACCTTTTAAAATATATTCAAATTGTAATAATATTTTAAAGTTTTACTGTATTTTTGAACAAATAAATACGTCCTTGGTAATCAAATTCTAATAAAATCATCAAAACGTTGTTTGACGGCCATACAGTGTTGCTTTGTTGTTTGTTTGTTGCTGAGACTGATGAATATAATAGCAGTGTTGGCTACTGGCATCAGAGGCTTGCTTTCAGACATTGGGCGGTCAGAGCATGTTCTCTTCCCAGACGCCTTGTCACATTAAGAATTTAGGTTCCTCTATTGTGTCTTGGACAATGTGTGTGTGTGTGTGTTTGTACATACGTGACTGCACGTTGAGCAAAAGAGAGGTAGTCCACTAGCACGTCTAAACCCTTGTTCTCTTCATTTAGAAACTCCTCAGCCCACCTGAACAGACAGCGAGAACAATACAATGAAGAACAAAAGGAGCACAGCTGAGATACATTACGAGTGACAAAGTAATTACAGTCCAGTGTCCACACAGATACTTCCAGACTGTCAGGTTTCAGAAACCTGAATTTTTCTGAATCTTTAAATTAGCCGAAAACGTACTCACCCTCAGGACATCCTAGATGTTTCTTCATGTGAACAGATTTAGAGAAATCTAGCATTCTATCACTTGCTCACCAATGGATGCTCTATAGTGAATGGGTGCCGTCAGAATGAGAGTCTATAACTCATAATAATACTTACTGCAGTGAAAAAGTCCTTTCTCGTCAAAATCCACCAGCATTTTCATTTTACACTGTTTTCACTGGTAAATGATGATTTGTGCATTTGGTAATCTGTGCATATTTCTCATCTGTTTCAGACAAGGCAGACAAAAAATTGGAGAAAGCAATATTATGGATAGAGGACTTGTATTCCCGGAAACATCGTTTGAAGTTAAATCTTAATGATAGATTTGAGGCATGTGGGTTATTTGGGGAATTTTATCAGCAGTTTGGGCTCTCCTTCTGACGGCACCCATTCACTGCAGTGGTGAGTGAGTGATGCTACATTTCTCCAAATCTGATAAAGAAACAAACTCATCAACATCTCGGCGGGCCTGAGGGTGAGTACATTTTCAGCAAATTCAAATTTTTGGTTGAACTGTTCCTTTTATGTGATAAACTTTTAAGTTTAAAAAAATATTAAAAGAGTGTCTGATGTAATCAGGCCAGGCATTGCATGTCATGTGATGGTTCTTACCCGATGTGATTGGTGCGCAAAGAGATCTCCAGCTCTCTCAGAACTTGTGTGGATTCTTGAACTCGCCTTTTAAACTACAAATCAAACGAATACAACACATACATTCACATGTTTCAGACTGATAATAACCAGACAGGTTCTGTATCTCACTCTCAGATTTAAACACTCACACGTACACAAACTCAAACATATATCTGTACCTTCCTGCCTCCTCCCTGCTCTAACACACTCTTTAGTTTCTGAATGTACGCTGACGGAGGATTCTTCACCTGGAACCGCTCCTGATGAGAGAAACCAGAAGGAATAGAAATTTGGCTTTAAAGTGATGTTTTATTCATCACTTTTTGTTTTTTCTCCTGAAGTTCACATTTCTTAGCCACATTTCTTGCATCAAAGCAGATTAAATAAATGTTTCACCTTCATGATCTTTAATGTTGCTGTACCTTTAAGACTGTAATGATGCCTGCTATGGTTGCTACGTAGCCACTTGCTAAACATTTATTTATTCATTTATGTGGTCATATTTCAATAAATGCTCTGGGTGAACTGGAAAGAATTTTTTTTTTAGTTTTTAAAGAGCAAGGACAATTCATTTAATTCATTTAAAGATGTAAAATGTGGTTTAGGGCAGTAAAACAGCTTTATGGTAAAGTGAAGATGTGTAAAAAGTAAATGTTTGTATGTTTTTGCTCTGAACTCACCTGGTCACAAACTAGCTCCCATTTCTTCTCGTTGTCGTACTGACAGAGCAGCTTCACTTTATCAGGTGGGAGATTCATAGAATTCTACAAACACAGAGCAAAAGAGACAAATCACACCCTTTTGTAAGTTTGAATTTGTTTATATTAATTCTACAGAACCATTAGTTCTATTTCACTGAGGCAAACTCTTAAAAATGATTTTTACAGCATGTTTGGGTTTAGTCTGCAAGTCTGGGGTCAGCAATATTTTTTCATGTATATATCAAATATAAAATTCTATCAATATATGTCAATGATATATATCAAATATACAATAAAAAGGTTAATATTGTGAAATATTATTACAATCTCAAAAAGTTTTATGCTATGTAAATATAATGTAATTTATTGCTGTGATCAAAGCAGAATTTTCTGCATCTTTACTTCAGTATTCAGTGTCACATGATCCTTCAGAAATCATTCTGATATGCTGATTTGATGCTCAAAAAAACATTTATCACAGTTGAAATTGAAAGCGATTGTCCTGTTTAATATTTTGAAAGTTCTTTGACAAAAGTAAAGTTCAAAAAAAGTACAACATTTGAAATTTTTAAATATTTTGTAACATTTTAAATGTATCTTCTTTCACTTTTAATATATCTTTGCTGAAAAGTATTTTTTCTTTAAAAAATAATAAACACCCTGCTAACCACCCATAGCACCCAAACATCTGTGGCATGTTTTGCACATCCCACATTTTCTTCCGATGTAGTTGTAATATGTTCCCAGACTATTGCAGTGTTTAAATACGGAGTTATCATGGCAGCAGTCACACATTACTCTTATTTGCAGATGGTCACATATGAAGTGATGAGTAAGCGGTTGTGTCTTGTGAGCCGGTTTACAAGCAGCGGACAGATCACATGTATAATGAGGTATGCTGACTCTAAGAATGCCCTTTCTGAACCGGCAGATTAGTGCTGTGTGAATGTCCTGTTGCTATGACGATCTCCTAAATTATTTATGAACAGCATGAGTGTTTGCATTTGTGTTGCACACACACACACACACACTGCTATGGCCCTACAGAATTACCTCATCAGTGACTCATCTGATCATCGGATGATACCGAACACACAGTGTGTAAATCCCCTAAAACATTATGAAAATCATCCTCAAGGTCATCTTTCATTTTCTTATGCTTGCCAAGACTGCATTTACTTAATCAATTTACTCATACTCATTTACTTGATGCATTTACTCATGAATGTGTTAATGACAGTTAGCGGAAGCTATAGAGATTACGTTCATTAAGTTTTAAATAAGGATATTTTTCTTTATTAGGCCTTTACTAACCAGCCAGAGCCATGTGGAGTATTGTTTATGATGGATGGATGCACTTTTTTTGAGCTTCAAAATCTCAAACCTCATTCAGTGCCGTTATAAAGCTTGAAAGAGCCAGGATATTTTTCTAATATAACTCTGATTGTATTTGTCTGAATGAAGAAACTCATATACACCTGGCTTGAGGGTGAGTAAATCATGGGGTTATTATCATTTTTGTGTGAACTATCCCTTTAAGGTTAATGCTTAGGAAAAGTGATTTGTTAAAATCTCTGACTATTAGCAATATTAAGCAGCCACCACTGATTAAAGCATTATATTCTTCCTTTTTGATAATTTTTTTCTTGTGGAGAATGTCCCTTGAAAGGTGTTGCTATTCCCTTGGAGGCATTTTGGGAAATTTCATCCTCATATTTTCACATGCCCTCTGTTTTTTTTTAAGCTTAAAAAGACTTTCTGCATATACAGTTGTTGAGGTCCAGACAGAATGACAGAAAGCTGTGAAAGATTACGGGAATCCTCAGTATTTGTTTTGCGACTGATTCCTTGACTGTATCTTTCAGCTGATAGCTCAGGAATGTTATCAATTGTTTTGGGAACATTGCAAAGATCTCAATGAACTTTATACTAATATTCTGCCTTTCTTTGACCCTCTTATGAACCCCAGACTGACCAAAGACTCGAGAACTGTATACTCAAAAACCCAAAGCAAACACACTTAACAGTCTAAATATCTATATCTAGACACGCCAGTCCTATGAAATCTTGTTTTCTGTGAAAAGTGGAAAGAAACCTTTTGTACCTCTTGTATGGAAATAATCGGAAGTAGACCAAACATCAGATGTGAGAGTAATATAAAGATTTATATTTTAAATAAATGCTGTTCTTCTGGACTTTCTATCAAAATTATTGAATCCTCACAAAAATATTAAGCAGCACAGCTGTTTTCAACATCGATAATAAAAAAAGAATATCTTGAGCAGAAAATCAGTATATTAGAATGAATTCTGAAGGATCATGTGACTCTGAAGACTGAAGCAATGATGCTGAAAATTCAGCTTTGCATCACAAGAATAAAATACATTTTAAAATGTATTCACATAGAAAACGGTTATTTTAAATAGTAATAATATTTCACAATTTTATTATTTTTACTGCATTTCTGATCAAATACATGCAGCCTTAATTAGCAGATTTTTTATTTATTTGTTTTAAACCCTAAACTTTTGAATGGTGTGATATGTAAAAGTTAAATCATGTTTGGTTATTACTATTATTTCCTTTTTGTGCATATCAAATTACAGTTGTTCACTAAGTATGGCACGTTAGCATGGCAAAGTGTCCTAATTTGCAAAACAGGTCAGTGGAAGAAAAACAGCAATCTGCAGAAATATTGCTTTAGGGCAAACACACACACACACACACACACACTTTCTCTCTCAAACTGTCTTCCTTTATGGAATACCTGCAGTGCAGACAACTCCATTGATTATAACTGTCGGGTTACATCTGTGTCGTGTAGACAGTGTTATCTTTGCATAGATCTCATAGTTTCTTTTGTCTTTATAATAGCTGACCCTTTCTACCCATGAAATAAGGACAAGGAGGCTGGAGAAAAATAGAATCAAGGACAAAACTCTTCCAATTCTTCAACCATCACTGATTGCTTTATTTTTCTCTCATTTCTGAACACCCTTTCTTTGTCCTTTCTATATGTTCTGAAAACTGTTTAACTGACAAGGTCGGCTAACACAACATCATCACATGTTATTTTGAATCCTCAAAATGTTATGCAAGTATGTACAACAACAATAATTTATGCATCAATGATCATTGCAGCAATGCAGCATACACTGCAGTACACGTGCAGAAAGTAATGCACATCTATTCACAGCGTCATATCACTTTTACCTTCAGCAGAATTATGAAAGAAGATTACACTGTTTTCAGCTTATCATATTTGCATGAGTTTTTTGTATATTTGTAATCAGGTACTTTTATAATCACCATTTTGTAATATATTTATTAATTAAATTTTTTTAAGGCACTTAATGAAGGGTTATTAACTAAAACAAACTAAAATTAAAACCATTAAAAATGTAATTTATCGTTATTCATTTCAAATAGTTGTCAACATTTCTCATATTATTTTAATTTAACCTATGTTTATGTATATATAAATACACACACACATGCATGTATATATTTCAGAGATATTTTATTTTTATATATTAAATGTATTTATTTATTATAAAAATTATATGAATTATAAATATAGACATGTGAATACATGTATGTGTGTATTTATATATAAAAGTACACAAACATGTATTATGCAATCAATAATATTTTTCTGTATGCATTTAATCGTGATTGCTTGACAGCTCTATATATATATATATATATATATATATATATATATATATATATATAAGTTTTAATTAAAATATAAATGAAAATATAAAAATTAAAGATTAAAAATAAAAAAACTATAACAGTATCTTACTGATTCTACAATAACTCTGCTCATCATGAATTAGATGCAGATGATACTGGTAGATAAAGCGCATTAAAAACATGCATCATTTTTTTATTTTACACCTCATAAGATCTCAGCTTGATATTTTCTCATTCTGTTGTTGGTTTCAACCATCAGCCTGGTTTTTATGACTAATTTCTGCAGTAATAATTATATTGAAATACATTCAGAGCTGACTTTGATTCATTGTATCGCATAGATTTCTATGTTTCTAGATCAGCTGAAGGCTGGACTACAGCTGAAGATGGATGGTTCTTTCTTTAAGTGGCCACATGCAAAATATCAATAACTGAATGGGCCATTTGTATAATTACAGGCCTGTCGTTTTTTGCAGATGTTTTGCGCTTCTCCTCTTGGCAAGGCGATGTAGAAAGCACCAGCATGACTATTTTAAAAGCTATAACACATGCATGTGTGAGCACAGACAAAACTATTGCTTTCAAATTCTGCCTCACAAAGAAAAGAGTTCAGATTTCTCTGTAAATGTGTATTTGCATGACTTTGTGTGTGTGTGTGTATGCACACTGTTATGCAATACTTTATTGTTTATGCAGTTTCTTAATTGAATACTTGTAACTTTTACAAAACAAGCTCACAGGTAATTGCACTGAAGTTTTGCGTGTAATATTTACATTTCGTACCCAACTAGGTGTGTTTTTGAGTGATTGCTCTTTTAATTGTGTTTTATCATGAACACACTGCCGGTACTGCTTGCGTTATTTGCATTCTATTTCCATTATACAAACAGCATGTCGCAAACTCTCTCTTTCTCCATAGGCATTGTAGATGGCGACTGGATAAAATGAAACTGAGTTGGATGGAGGGCCTGCATGAGCACTTTAATACTTAGATGGCCTTTCACTGCTGTATGATGGGAAAGTGTGGAGTGCTTATCTGATTTAGAAACAGCATTAAGGATATTGGCGGAGTAAATTAATTAACATGGAATACATTACAGCTAGCTTTACCAGCTTGATTATTTACGTTATATGAAGAGTAAAACACTGGCTAAATATTAATTTTAAACCATTTAAAATACACTACTGTGAATCTGGTTCAGTTTTCTTGAAATAGATTAACTAGTTGATAAGTAGGTTATTCCAGGCCTTAATTATAACGGGCAACATAATTTTTGTGCTGATATAATGTATTATATATAACGGTAAGGTGTGTAGAGTTATATAATGATAATACTTTTACCTGAATTGTTAATTAAAACCCTTTCCCACAAAGTAGACCACAAATAAAGATGTTAATGGCCAATATGTGATCCCACATATTGACTGTCAAGATTATTTTCAGTAAATGATGACTTAAATTTCAGTCTGCTCCTCACATAAAGCTATTTTATATTTGAAAAATTATGCTTTAAAGGTATATTTCTCTCAAAAATGAACATTTGCTATAAATGTATTCACCCTTAGGCCATTCAAGATATAAATTAGTTTGTTTCTCCCATCAGAACAGATTTGGAGAGATTTAACAATGCAGCACTTGCTCACCTTTGGAGTGAATGGGTGCCGTCAGAATGAGAGTCCAAACAGCTGATAAAAACACCACAATAACCCACAAGTAAGCTACACCACTCCAGTCCATCAGTTAACATCTTGTGGAGCAAAAAGCTGCATGTTTGTAACAAACAAACACATAATTGATACATTTTTAACTTCAAACTGTTACTTTCGGCTAAAATATGTGTCCATTATAACACTTCTTCCAGTGAAAAAGACCATCCCCTGCTGTCGTCTGTCTGTACATACTTTTTGCTTCACAAGACATTAATTGATGGTCTAAGAGGGATATGAAGTTTGTTGAAGATCTGCAGGCCCTAGTGAAAAATAAATATACTTAAATATATTTGAATTTTATTTCATGCTCAATCCTCGTTAAAAGTGACATTAACACGTATTTTAGGCTTATTAAAAAGAAATATGCATTTTGCACAAGTAATACTCCATATAAATATTTTTATCAGAGTTATCGGTTACACTTTCTTTCAATAGTCCATTTAGACATTCTACGAACTATAAGTAACTTTGTAACTATGTCAACTAATTCTCATTGATTCTCAACTACATGTCTACTAACTCTCAGAGTAACTGTTAGAGTAGGGTTAGTAGAATAAGTTGACATATACCTGCAAAGTTTCTGATAGTCAGTATGTAGTATGTTGTGGACCCATCAAAATAAAGTGTTAGGAGATAATAAGCAGACTAATACTCTAATGACTGCTAGTTGACATGTAGTTGCAAAGTTACTTAGTAGTAGATTGTCTAAAGTGGACTATCGAAATAAAGTGTTACTGAGTTATCTCTCAGTAAATATGTTAATAGATTTGAACTACACTATGAAATAAATATATTTTAAATGTATTACTTATTTGCATGTGGATTACATGTTGATTATTTTTATCAGCTGTTTGGACTCTCATTCTGACGGCACCCATTCACTGCAGAAGATCCATTGGTGAACAAGTGATGGAATGATAAACTTCTAAAAATTTGTTCTAAAGAAAAAAATCGTCTACATTTTTAATGGTAAGTTTTCCCTATATTTCTATAAAGATGCTTTAATGATGCTTTTTTTGTTGTTTTTTGACAGACCCTAATCACCATTTACTTCCATTGTACATAAAGCAAGAACACCATACCAGTAAAGAATGCTGTAACAGTGAATAAATTACAGAATCTTTACCATACTACTTTAAACTAAAAAAGAATTAAGCATCCACACTCACTCCCATACTGTACACTCATCATAAATGAGATGCAGATGATAGATAAAGCACATGAAAAGCACCTAATGACGCATTAAAATCTCCCAGCTGCACAATTACAGCCTCGCTGATGCATAACACACATACTCGAGGAGATTTGACAGATTTCACAAACACGCATATGAATGCAATCACCTCAGTACACATTCCATCACAGTCTACAGCCTAACTAGCTGTATAATGTCATTCAGACGAGCTCTGCTGTTTCAATTTCCAGTCTGTGTTCACTTGATAATATCCTTTACTTCTGCATGCAAACAGATGCATACTGGATCACCATGCATATCAAACATATTTACAATTACCACAGTGGAGCATCTCAGCTACAGCCGCACATACTATACGAGAAAAACATGCAGTTTTCCTGCATTCCTAATCAGCAAAACACTTATAAAGTAAATGACATATTACAAATGAAACCCTTTTAGTTTACTGCATTATATATTTTGTCATTACGTACCAACACCATGCTGAACCTCTCTTCTAATTCGTCCTCAGGTGGTAGAGGCAGTTTAGGGGCCGGTGGCTGTTTCTGCCCATAGGTGCTGAGGGGCCGTTTGACGTCCCGTCCAGGGGACATCTCCAGACTTCCAGCTGCGTTCCCCATGACCGTATGCGGAGTTACTCACAGAGGTACACATATACAGTCCAGATAATTTAGATGTTGCTCGGTGAAGTACAACTACAACTTCTACTGACTGATTCGAAACACTTGAGTATGAGTTCTTGTTCAGTCGCGGTGGTGGGACACTTTGGAAACAGCTTGAGTCCTGCTTCTATTAAATCCATAAAAGGTTGTGGTTTTCACATAGTTGCTGACTTCTTCTGGTTCTTTCAAGTCTTTTGCAGACCATTTGCAGTAGGCAAAACCTACAAGCTGTGCATGCAGACAGAAAGATGACACCAGTAGGCAAGGCTGTTGTCCATTTGGATGTGTTTTAGTCGTCTTCTGGTCTCTGCGACATCTCTCTGCCCCATCCTGGAGTGAGTAGTTCAGGTAGGGAGGAGAGGAGTGAGTGATGTGGGCATTAGGAGGCTTCTGGGTCCTAGTGCTGGATTTGTAGACTCTAATATGTGTGTGTGTCTTGTATAAACACCTGATACTGACTCAGATGTCCACCTACAACCAGAGTCTCGAGTTACTTGTTGATGTTTGTTGCTAGGATACTAAAAACAACCAAATTACACTGCACACACATTCTGGAATGACTTCAGACTGCAGGTGTTCTACTGATATACACTGTACTAGAATCTATAGTGCCATATATATTTATATATAATTTTTTTTATAATAATTTGAATTGGGTATTTGTGTTAGGGGTTGATATGATTTTTTTAACATATATAATTTTGGAACAAATCCTTTATGCACAATAAAAACAGTAATATTGTGAAATATTATTACAACTTCAAATAACTCCTAATAATTCCTGTGATGCAAAGCTACATTTTCATCTTCATTAGGCTGCACCAGTCTTCAGTGTTACATGATCCTTCAGAAATTGTTCTAATAAACTGATTTGCTGATTCATAAATACAATAAAAATAAAATAAAACATTTCTTATTAATATAAAAAGACGAACAAAATAGTCTGAAGAGTTTTATTTTCTTAAAATAAAACATCATTATATATATGTATGTATGATACTGAAAACATCTTTACTAGAGAGTGCACTATAATTTTGTCCCTGCAGTGTTCATTTGCAATGCAAATGACAGCCCATAGAAACCATAGTAGATGTGATAGCCTCAGCAGAGCAGACACAGCTGTTCCTTTACACTGCATCTGAGGACTCATACTAAATGTGTTCATTTAAACATATCCTTTCAATATGCTGTAGGGGGCTTTGAATATAATTATTTGTTATATTACTACAGTAGGCTTACTCACTGTAATATGTTTTATTATTCATCTTCTTGTTTAAAGATCACCCTGTCATTTTATGAATGCCGAGGTGCACACACAGAATATTTCCTTTTTAAAAATAGATTAAACTTTTAAAAAACTAAAAGGTTATACAGTAGCCCCTGCAAGTTAATACTCGATTAAGACATTAAAACAGTACTAAACAATTACGCCACCTACTGGTTCTCCAGCAGATCTGAACAATTCATTGATGGCAGATTCACTGACTGGTACCTTTACCTGTCTGATATTCTGATATTGTTAATAATAATAATGATAAAAAAGATTCACTGGCTGGTAATGCGGTATGAATGTATGTATGTATCATGTTTGTGTTTGTGTGTGTGTGTGTGTCATGCACAAATGTGTTTAGTGAAGTTAAATGTTAAGGTGATATTATTTTGGCCAGCGGAAATCTCCCTTAAATGTATTCAAATGTGATCTCTCTTTATTTTTGATAATATTATCTTTTTACCTATTTGGATTTGAATCATTAAAAAAGAATCTTGTGGACTACAAATGATAGTTTAACAAATGAATAAATGAAAAAAAAAAATTAACTAGACATGCCAGCTTTGACCAAATTACAGTAATATGTAGGATATAAAATACCACATCAGAGCTGCACTGAACTTCAACTGTAATGTTTGTTTTTCTTGGATGTTGTGCATTAGAATTAACATCTGGTATTGAATTTTTCTGTGTGTTTGTGTTTGTGTGTGTTGCACAAGAGCTGAGCTAAAGAAAAAGTTTCTGCAGGTATCTGCCAATAAAATGGTCCCACAAGAAGTTCATTCCAGAGCAGCTGGATTTCATCAGCTGGACAGAACAAAAAGACATTCCTTGGTAAATGGTGACTTGTCTTCTGGGACTTAAGAGGCTGGACTACTGAAAAGTAGAAAACTGCAAAGTGTAAGTCAGTGTTGCACAACTCCGAGTTTCGAGCTACATGGAGAGAAGTTTTTAAGAAGGAAATTAGAAAAGTAATATTCTGTCCCAAGGAAGAGTTCTGTGTGAAAAGATTTAAAAGGTCAGTTTATCTTTTATGTAGTCCTTGATTTATTTGTAACGTTTTTCAGCCATAATTAGGCAATTTATTTTCTAATGAAAAAAATACAAAAAGGCTTTTACTTATTATTCAAAAATATAACACTTGTTTATAATGCTTCTTTTATTGATATTTATTGTCTTATTTTCTTTTATTATTCATTTCTGCTCGTAAAATATCTTTTAATATTTTTGATGGAACAATAATATTTATTTATGCACTAGTTGGTATTAGTAAAAGATTATAATATATGGGGAATATTTGGTGATTTAATTTTTTACAGTTTAATTTTTTAATAATTCATGCAAAAAAATTGTTGAGTCCATTTCTTTGAAATGGGCATTTGGGTTATTGCGAATGTTTAATGTAACCATATTTGTACAGTATATTGACATTTTTAATTCCTTTTTGTGGTGCTAAATCTATTAATGCCGTATTACATTAAATTAACGTAATAATAAACCTTTCATTGGATCGCAGAAAAACAGCTTCAAAACATCTGCAGAATATCAACTCTTTGTCTGCTAAT
>JAUMHE010000082.1:15306402-15326659 GCA_032359235.1 Enteromius mattozi
CAAACAAACAAACAAATAATCTGTCGTGAAGAATAACAACAGTTGTGAAAACACAGGTGCTAGTCATCATTTTAACCACCAGATGATGTCACAGTGCCATTGTATAACAGTAATCAACCTTTTTACTATAGAAAAAAAATCTCCAATAGTAGCAATGCAAGTGGAAGTAGGTGAATTGCTTCTTGAATTAAGAAGTCTTAAGTTGAAAATGAGATACTGGATTAATGTGAAAAGACAAAAAGAGGGTCATCCAGTAAAGAGAGTGCTGAAGGAAAGCTGGGAGCATGGGTGTAAAAAGGTATCTAGTTTTGGATGGACTGTAAATGAGGAGGCTCTGAGTATGGGAATTAACAATATCATAATAGCTCCTTCCGTGGCAACTTCAGCAATCCCTCCTTGGCTATTTCCTATGCCTGTAGTGGATATGAATATATTTGAAGAAAAGCATAATAAGGAATCCCTGGTGTTGAATAATATAACAGTTAAACAATATTTAGAGCAAGCATATTTCAGTTCATTACACATCTATACAGATGAATCCAAAGACCCAGAGTCCGACAAAACAGCTGCAGCAGTTTGCATCCCACAGCTGAAAGTCAAAATACATAAAAGAACATCGGACCATATATCTGTATTTGCTACAGAGATAGTAGCTATTATCTTAGCATTGCAGTGGATTGAGGATGTGCAACCACTAAATGCTCTTATTTGCACTAATGCAGAGTTTATATAGAATTAGACAGTACGGACTTGTTCTAAGTTTTGTATGTGTGCCGAGTCACACTGGAGTTGAGGGAAATGAGGAAGCAGACCAACTTGCAAAACAGGCTCTGAAGCATGATCTAATAGATATAAAATTGAGCAAAACTGAAGTTAAAGGTTTGATAGCAAAAGAAATCAGCAGGAAATGGCAAAAGGAGTGGGATAATGGGAAAGTTGGTAGGCATTTATATAATTTACAAGGAAGTGTAGGTGTGGTAAGAAATAAGTATGGAAATAGGAGAAGTGATGTAATTCTTTCAAGATTGCGCATTGGACATTGTTTTTTAAATCAATATCTGAATAGAATGGGAAAACATGATGCAGGAAAATGTGACAAATGTGGACATATAGAATCTATAGAACATGTAATAATACTGTGTGGCATATGAAAGGCAAAGATTTCGATTAATTCAGGGTCTAAGAATAATTGGTATAAATAATTTATCACTTCAGGTGTTGTTAGGAAATAGTCCAAATCAGTCAAAAATAATACAGGAACTTGTAGCTTATCTAAAAGAAACAAAGTTGTTTAATAGAATTTAAGAACAGATATAGTGTATAAGGAAATTAGGTATAATATGTATAAATACAATTTAGGTGTATATGTAATAAAACAGTATAAGTTTTTTATATATATATATATTTATGTATACCCGCCCCTCTCCCCTAATTTCCCGTTATATCATAAGTCCTAGTATTATGCTTTCCAACCATCATGCGCTCTACTTATTAAATAATTACCATTATGTGAGATTTGTTTAGTTGGTCTTGTGAGATACAGAATAATAAGCTGTGTTATAGAGTGAATGATTTTGTTTGCCAAGGCGGAAGTGTTTTTCATATTACACCAGTATATTCATTGGTAAAAACACCTTAGACATATAACACACACACAAAAAACATTGGTATTTAGAGTGAAAACTTAATGTAAAATTATTTATGGTGAAAAAAAAATAAATAAATAAAAATAGGTTAAAAAACCCTTTCTCTGGTATCAGTTTTAAAGTCCTGTTGAGCAGTAAAGCACGAAGGCAGTCGCGATTTCACAAAAGGACAAAACTTTAATGAATGGAACAGGCAAATGAACAGGCTGGAAAACACTCAGGAAGAACAGAAAACAGGTGAGGAGCACAGGTGGATACTATCCAACTAAACTGAATCAAAAACGGAACATGACCAAATAAGGCAAAAACAGGAAGACACAAAAACGAAACTGAAACTAAACGAAACAGACGACGTGGCAACAACATTGTATGAACTTTCTTTACAACTTTCTTAACAAAAATGTTATAATTATAGGGTACATTTACTTTATCTTTCACAGCAGCATATTAACTTAAGTTACTCAATAAACTAAAGTTTAAGGATCAAATTCTAAAATATTATAGAGTAATAATACGGAGTTAATGATTTTTTTGTGGTTTTTATATCATTGTGTCTTTGATGCTTAAATTACATAAATTATGTAGTAATCTGTTACATGTGTACATTGATAAAAATACGTTGTTATTTTTACTGATTACGTTTTTCTCTAAAATTATTACCAGTATGTGATGTTACAATAATATATAGCCTTATTGTAATACAGAGAATATCTTATTAAAAGGCTTGTATTTGGAAATGTATGATTACATGGAAAAAAAAATATTTTATGGCAAAGAAAGAAGGTATTTCAGTGTCTTTTCTACAGTGTCAGATTTGCAGTAATGTGTTAATGTGAAAGCCACACTGTGTAAGTATTTCCAACATCAAACTGGATGCTGAATATTATATTCTGTAAAAGGCTATTTGGTACCTTTGCACCAGAAGTAACGTTTGTCCAAGACATCTTTAAAAAGAAAAAAATCTTCCACATGTCTTGTGTTTCCATTTATTAATTTATTTTTTTAACATTTGAGACCAGATTCACAACCACTTTATTCTGAATCATCTGCAGAGGTTTGATCACTCCGAGACAGACAAGAGAAAAATGCAGTCTTAAAAATGGAGAAGATGCTGTAGAGCATGTTCAAACAAGATGGATATGATTTAAGTGTTTCTGTGCATTCTAACAGTTGTTTGTAATCTGTTTTGGATGCATATCCTTTCTTTAACTTTGTGATGCCTGAGTATATCCCCACGCACTGATTGGATCCCAAACTGAAAACAGGATTGCCACTTTCACCTGGCTGACCTGCCCTGGACATCAGAAATGCATTTCTTTGGCTTTTCTCATTCATGCCAGAGGAACGAGTGATATCTTTGCACGTATGCGTTTGGAGATTCCCCCGGCTATCAAATGTGTAGAAATATAAATCCCAGTTCTTACAAGATGCACAAATGCAGTCAAGTAAACCTTTTGCTAAAACCTCTGTTCGCCCGAGTAATTTAATAAGGCACTGATCTTTGTCAGGAAACATGTGGCATTCTTTGGGAAGTTCTGCCTCGTAAATCAGAATAAAGTCTGTGGTGGGAAAGAAAACATATGCGTCATACAGACGAGCGTACTGAAATGTATGACATGCGGTCAAAATATAACCGTTCCTCAGGTAGACTCCATAGCAGGACTTGATACTCTTCTCTCTTTTCAGTTTGATCAAGCATACTGCCTCTCTTGTTAACCGCAATTCATTCCAGTCTGTGATATCAGACCATCTGATGAGTTGTCTATTTCTATACAACAGTGGACCTGGATGTGATTGTAACATTTCAATGCTAGCTTCCACGTCAGAGGAGCTCATGCAAGGAACGGTCAATCCTTCGTTTGTTATGCTGCAGCTGAGAGACACATCATCCTCATGGTTTGTTGAACTGGGTGAAGGACCAGTGGTCTCAGCAGCTTCTCTCAGCTGTTTCATGATCAGTGGCCTGAAATATACAGAAATGTATGTACACAACTAAACCAATCAATGTCATGTAATGTAGATGAGAGCTAGTGCTGTAATTCTTGATAGCAAACAAATAAAGCTGTGGATAAACGTTTAAACCCTTAGCCAATTTGAACCATTTTAAACATTTGTCAGACACTTGTATTCAAAGGGAATTACATAGCATTCAAGGTACAAACCAACAAACAAAAAACTGTTATGATAAGATAAGAAAAAAAAATTCTGAAAGTAAAAATAAATGCGCTTCGTATAAAAATATACAAAAACCGACTGTACTAAATGACATGAATAAAAGATTATTTTCTAGATAGTAGCCTATATAAATTAGCCTAATTAAAGTCCTTAATAATGTTAAAGTAACAATGTCTGGAAATCCAGCCCTACACACTGAGGTGAAACACTCGCAGTGAATGTATTTAGCCAAAGTTGGACAACCTATATGTATATATATATATATATATACAATATTATAATATAATATTTAATATACAGATATTTTTCTTAAATATACACGTGTCCAAAGATAAAACACACACACACATAAATATATCTACATATATATTGCATAAACAAAAACTTTTATTTTGAATGTGATAAATCATGATTGATTGTTGCCCAGTACTAATATATCTACATATATATTGTTATTTGCAAAAAAATGCCATTCAAATATAAACATGTTTGGCTTGAAATATGTTTTTATCAAAACGTATTTGTTTTCGTAATAGCAAAAATACTATCAAAAAAATGTATGTCTGCAAAAAATAAAGCATTTAAATTTTAGCATAGCCTAATTCATAGACATTAATGCAAACCTGAATGCATCTTTTTTATTACAACCTCAGTTACAATCTATCTATCTATCTATCTGTTTATCCATCTATCATTAATGTGTGGGCATCTGTAACCCTGGAAAGTTTCAAGTTCAGTAATATGTGTGTTAACTCACCTCTGAGTGCAGGTCTTCAGGATCTCTGCTGTTATGAGTCTTGTCTGTAATTCATACCTCAGTGGTTTCTCTGAACTTCTCTGCTGTTTGGGACCAGTGTCACTCTGAGAGAAACTCTGACTGGCAACTCTGACTGGGATTTCACTTCTTTGTTTGACTTTGCATTGCCCCTCAATTCTCACCAAAACATAAAGCTCAAAAAAACCTGCTAAACATCTCAGGAGGAGGCGTGTTTAATTGTGGTTGCTATTTTTTTTGAGAGAGTCTTTTGCAGCTTCTCGTACATAACGTGGTGTAGTCAGGAGGCGATTAAAATTTTTAAAAATTCTACAAAAAAGCTTATTCTGCAGATACAGCCTTGTTTAGGGATCTGTGTCTTTGTGCATACAGAGATCTGACCGCTAAATTGGAATTGTGTTTTTTAGCAATAGTGTGGACCTTTTCTTTTCAGAAAAAAAAGTAAAATCTCCATAAGATCTTTGTGCATTTGTCTTTTTTCTAATGTGTATTTATTATTTATTCAAGTTTTTTAATGTATCTAATATAGACACTCGGATAGCTCTAATCAATGGACATCCCAACACGAGCTGTTTATATGATGGTGAAGGCGGGAGATTCAGAGACAGACTGAATGTGGACTATATGACTGAATCTCTGACCATCACAGACATCAGACCTGAACATGCTGGACGTTATGAAGTTGAGATCATCAAAAGTGAAAGTTCAGGGAAAAGGCGAAGTTTAAACAGAAACCGCAAATGTGACTTGCAAAAATAACCAAAAAAATCAGCCTGACTCATGATGATACCATAAAAACTTTTAATATGATCATCACTGGTGAGTCAATCAAAGTATTAGCGAAGGATTTTCTGATTAGGACATTACTGAAATCCTGTGATCCTGCATAAAACAAGTGGATTAGAAAAAAAAAACATTATTCAATTCAAACTCATTAAAAAACATAATTTTTTCTCTTTTTATTTTATTTTATTTTATTTTTTTATAAGAGCCCCACATGGAGAAGAGGGAGTCTGACTTGGGTATATTTTCACGTTTCATTTTTTTATCTTATACACTGCAGATAACGTAATTCAGTATATTTATAAAAGTATTTTTCTTAAGGGGAGCTAATTTTGTGGTTCATTTAAAACGATTTTGCTGTTGTTCTTTCAGAAACATGAATTCATTTGAACATAAAATACAAAATTTCAGAAATCTATAAATTCTATCAAACTTTATTCTAAACACCTGACACTTAGAAATATATATTTACACTGTTTAAGGCTGCAGTCAGTTCCCTCCAAACCTTTAATTCATCAAACCATGGCTGTTGTTATACTCGAAAGACAAACAGAAACGTGGCAGCTTTTTAATCAAATTTACAATGATGTTTGACATGCAACAGTGGTATCATGAGGTCATAAAGAGTGAAAAGCTGGAGGGCACTAAATAAAGTTTTTTTTGGGCTATTGAAAAAAAAACATTGCTGCATGATTAAAGAAAATCTGCTATACAAAAAAGAAGTTGTCCATTTTTTACAATAAAAACTAACAAATGGAGCCTATACTCACCTGGAAAACTATAGTTCAAATGTATATATACAAATCATAAAATAAAACACAAATTATAGACTAATGGCATTCATTAAGACTAGGCCTATATAAAAGTCTAGCCAAAACGAATGTATTTTAAGAGAAACTGAAATGCACCATAAGCTTATTTAACACGAATAACAAATGTTATTTGAGATGCTTGGATTTATTTTTATTTAGGCCTACACTGACAAAAAACAAACAAACAAACAACGCGGTCACAAAAATAAAACGATACTCAGGGTAGTCATGGCCGCTGTTTTTTATTTACTTATTAATAATTATTTAAGGGAAATATATTTAGTTTAGGACTATTTATTTTATTCCTTTTATACAGGCCTGTATCGTGTTATTGTGTTCTTCTCCCTACACAGAAGCAGTGCAGGCGCATGAGGTGACGATATGTGTCTGAATCATATCCTGGCCTGTTTTTGAGTAAATTCCCTATGTTTTCTGAGTTTGGCTTCATCATTGTGACGCCCTCTTAGATGGAGACGCCAGAAACTGTGTCCTCTGTGCCCTTTCAGTCAGTCACTATGACGTTACGTCAATGACTGACATCATGGGGTCCCACCTGGGAGACCAATCGACCAATCGAAAATGCCAATGGGAATTGGCCAGTGATTTTTGCATGCCAAGCCACTCCCCGGTACATACAGGTATGTAAGATGTCGGCGTGCTTTCTACTTTGGAGCCGATTGCTTGAAGTTGGAGGATAAGAAGAAAAACTTACCTTTTGCTGGAGAAATCCTGGTTGGAGCGCTGTAGTGTTTTGATTTTGACTATTCCAGCAAACTTTTATTTTTTTTCCATAAATACATTTATAATTATTTTATTCTTTATTTTCATTTCTCTCTATAAAAAAACATTATTTATAACCTTACGAGAGTATATGGAAGATGTGTATTTTTGTTTAGAAATAATGTATTGAGTTTCATGTTATGTGATGTCACTTCCTTTAATTGAATTGCCCAATTGTGTCCCGCTCTTGTCAGAACAGCTTTGGACTTGAGTGAGACAGGTACATTGCAAATGTGCTCCGTGACATAGTGTTAAAATATTTGAGATTAAGTTTAAAATGTTAGTTGATATCAGTGGATGACATGTTTTAATACTGGATTGAGCTGTTAATGACTTGGTTCAAGTTGCCGCCTACGCCATTTTTAATGGCGAGGTATTTCTCTACTAACTTTGTTTCTTAAATTAAATTAAAAAGGTGGATTATGTTCTTTTAAACGTTATGCAGTTAAATTTGTAGACGAAGTCTGCTACAGCGTGATTCTGCAGATCAGCAGACGGATTGCACTGGGCAACGGCGGTCCTCCCCTTGGCAGTCCAGACTAAAAGAGCAAATTTTTGCTGTCTTTTCAACTGTGTGCTTCTGGGTGCGTGAATTTCCTCACCTCAGAGTGGTGTCCGCTCCTGTCGCCTGTCCCCAACTCACCCGCCATCTCCTCCTCTGGAGTCACTCGCGGTTCAAATCACTGCGAGCCATTCATGTTCCTGGGGAGCTGAATCGTGCAGCCGACGTTTCCCAGAGAATGGAGACTCCATGGAGACTTCTGGACGGGACTCGGTAGACCTCATTGGCCTTCCCCAGGCCGTGGTAGACACTATCACTCAGGCTAGAGCCCCCTCTGCGAGGCAGGCCTACGCTCTGAAGTGGGGTCTGTTTACTGACTGGTGTTCCTCTTGCCAAGAGGACCCTCAGGGATGTTCATTCAGTGTGGTGCTTTCCATCCTTCAGGAAAAGTTGGAACGGAGGCTGTCCCCTTCCACTTTGAAGGTCTATGTCGTTGCCATCACGGCTTATCAAGATGCGGTGGATGGACTTTCCTCGGGCAGGCATCACCTGATTGTCAGGTTCCTCAAGGGTGCAAGAAGATTGAATCCAACCAGATCGCACCTAGTCCCTTCTTGCGACCTCTCCGTCGTCCTGTCCGGACTACGTAGAGCTCCCTTCAATGATGTAGTTGAGCTAAAGTTTTTTGTCCTTACAGACTTCGCTCCTGCTCACGCTGGCCTCGATGAAGAGGATGGGGGACCTGCAGGCATTCTCGGTCAGCGAATTGTGCATTGAATTCAGTCCGGCTTACTCTCACGTTTTCCAGAGACCCAGACCTGGATATGTGCCCAAAGTTCCCACCACACCCTATCGGGATCAGGTGGTGAACTTGCAAGCGCTGCCTTCGGAGGAGGCAGACCCAACCCTTGAACTACTGAACTACCTTCGTGATCCGAGTGCTATATTCCAGTGTTTCCAATAGGCTACATCTGGCTCCTCTGTTGCTCCACAGTTCGAGCTAAGCGGAGTAGCTTGGACTGTGTCCGATGGAAGGCCTCCTTCACTCTCCTCGGGTCTCCACCCCTCAAACTCTGCTTTTCGCATCCCTGCAGGGCCCCCTTCTATGCTGGCCCCCAGGTTGTTGGGAAGGTTGCGTGGGATCTCCATTTTGTCTGATACGCTGTCCACGCTGTTTTGTCTCCAAAGATCAGAGTCGATTGGTCTCCCAGGTGGGACCCCACGACATCAGTCCCCTTCAGTCGGACTGGTAAATTCTGATAAGTGTGTCCCCTTAGAAGAAATCCTGCAGGCGCCCCTGGACTTAAACATGAATTACCGTGTGCGCCCTCTAGACCATGCAGATAAAGGAACTCTTGTCAGGCTGTAAACCATGTGTGTTTCTCTGCCTCCATATTAGTTCAACCCAAAATGCAATGGTCCCGCGCTCAACATTTGACCTGTTACACTTCAAGAGTGCATCTTTAAGAACCCCTAACCTTTTTTAAATATTTCAAGGGGGCACATTCACTTTTTATGCCCTTGAATATCACATTTAGGCATTTAGTCAAGTATTTTTAAACAGTAAATGAACTTTAAAAGACATTTATAGGAATTTTTAACATCAACATAAATATACACATCTCTGACATTTACATATGTTTTTAGCATGTAACATGCTGTGAAAATTAATTTCCTCTTTGAGGACAAATAAATTATCACTCTTATCTGTGCTGTTTTATACCTTTGTCAGAAATAAGATTGGACCACAAGGTGGCGCCAACATCCTAATAAAGACTAGGCAACTAACAAGAAAAAAAATACATACAAAAATAGGCAGCTAACAAAAATTAAGTGCTGATTTTTTTCAGTTCAGTTTATCATTGTATTCTACCAATCGTTTTAAAATTATAAAATTGTATCATTTATACAGAAAAATATTTATTTTGTAGTTTTGTCAGTAGCAGTAATATATGCATGCTTCGTGTACTAAAATGTTTAGAAATGATTATCCCTAGAAACCATAGACTATTCTTTATGCTGCTGATTTTATATAAATCTGTATATAGGAATTTTGTGTTGTATATAGGATAGTTGTTTCTCTTATTCATTGAAAGTGCAAAATGTTGATATAAAAAGTAATAAAATGACTAAAAAGTCAAAACTTTCTTGTACTTTTGTTTTTTTAATCTCATAATCTTTACATTAACATTTTGACTTGTATAATTATGTTTTATAATTAATTGTATTAATGAATACATTTTTAATCTTATAATTGTTTAACCAAAGCATTATTGATTTTTTTTTTCTTGTGGCATTCAGTAAATCGGCTTCTATACTTATTTCCTATAAAAAGAAAAAACATTTATTTCAGATAATCATGGTTTATCTGTCCAGTTTTTTGTACCGCTGAAATCAGATTTGACCACAAGGTGGCGCCAAAATGCTAAAAAAGACAGAAAAATAATCTTTATTTAGCAGTTTTGTCAGTAGCAGTAATACAGGTTATATGAGGGTACAGAAAATAGCAGAGAATAACACACACATAGAACAAAATAATTTTAATTGTAAAACTGTGTGCATCGTTTATTTACTATATATATAAAACATTCTTATTCTAACAAGGTACTAAAATTATTTAGAAATGAATATTCCTAGAAAGCTTAGACTATTCTGTATGATGCTGATTGTATATCAAGGTGTATATAGGGCTTTTGTGTACATGCAGTTTTGTCTTTTATACACTGGAAATCCAAAATATTGATATTATACTTAAAAAGAAAAAGTTACAGTTTTTTCCCATAATATTTAATATTAACATTTAGAATGTCATAATTGTTAATTGTCATATATGTATATATATTGCCAAAGCGTGATTTATCTTCTCTTTGTGCAGTAAATCACCTTCATACTTATTACCTTTACAATGACAAATTATTTATTTCAGATCATCTAATGTGCTTTTAATGATGACACCAGCTTATAACTGAACTCATTTTACCAGTTACAGGTGTTGGAAAAATGAATGTTTCAGCTGTGTCTGCGGCAGGTGTGTCCAGGGCAGGTGTTTTCTTGGCAGACAGGTAAGAAGACTGGAAGGATGAAAGCATAGTTGGAGCCGGAGACGATGGTGTCACGGAGCTTCCGTTGTCATGCTGTGGAATCATATGGGACACACACCTGCACACACACCCGGCGTCCATCAGCAGCCTGATAATGTCGTTTCTGAATCTGACGCCAACGAGTGCATAGAGCAGAGGGTTCAGGCAGCACCTCACATAGGCCAGATTGCGGGTTATGTTTTCCTGAAGGTGGAACTTGGTCCAGTCTTCACAGTGTTTCGGAGTGGGATTGAAGATTTTAATCAGGAGCACCATTGTGTAAGGAAGCTGAAACAGGAGGAAGAGAACCACTAGAAGTCCCATCAGACGCAAAGTCCTCTGTCTGCGCCAACATTTGCCTCCAGCACGGATCAAGACACGTCCGATCGCACCGTAACACACCACCATCGCCACGCAAGGAACGCAGAACCCTGCAATCTTTGCTATCTGGGCCCACAGCTTCCATTTACTCACTTCATCGCCCCAAACTTTCATATCGCACAAGAGGATGTCCGAACCCATGTCGTTCTCCACAGAGCTGAAGAGCAGGTCTGGCAGGCTCAGGAAGACAGACAATACTGTGACGCCAACTGCAGACAGCATGCTGTAAAGCAGCGTCCCAGAACTCATCTTCCGCACGGCCCTGGTGCGAACCACCACCAAATAGCGGTCGATGCTAATGCAAGCCAACAACAGCAGGCCGCTGTAGGTGTTGATGGCGTACATACCACGGTTTAACTTGCACAGCCCTCCTCCAAACACCCAGCTGCCGAACAGTGTCTCTCCCATCTGTAACGGAAGAGTCAGCAGAAGCAGCATGTCAGACTGGGCCAGGTAGAACAGGAAGACGTCGGTCATGCAGCGCAGACGTAGACGGCGGTATCGTGCGAAGGTGGCAATGACCAGCCCGTTTCCAACTACACCTAAGAAGAAGACGATGAGGAAGACTGTAGTCTGGACAGCAGTAATGGTCAGCTCCTGCTCTTTGCTGGCTACACACAGCTCCTCAACGTCAGTGACATTGGCGTCGGTGACAGATTCCATATCAGTGTAATTGAAATCATAATCATTCGTGAAAAGGGACGCTAAATCTTCCGTAGTTGAACGAAAGTGCGCCATACCTGTAAAACATGGCAGAAACAATTCATCAGGTTATCATATTTGATACATGGATTTCTAAGGCCTCTAAATAATTAACATGATCAAAACCCTGCTGTACACAATCTACTCCATCATCAGCTTTAGTAAAATAACCCGATAGCTGGGGATCTTACTGGCTGAAGGCTGGAATACACTATCCGACTTGATTTTTAAAACACTAGGCGTCATTCACTTACCGACTCTGTAAATAGTGAAAACTGCACGAGGATCATACACTACCAGACTTTAAAGTTGTTTCGATCACAACAAACTCCTGCGTTCACCCAAAAATGAAAAATCTGTCATTTACTCACCGTCAAGTAGAAACCTGCATGAATTTATTTGTTCTGCCGAACACAAAGGAAGATATTTTAAAGTAAGTTTGCAACCAAAACCCAAAACAGCTCGATGACACATTTTCTTCAGAATATCTTTGTGTTCAGAACAAATAAATTCATTCAGATTTGGAACTACTCAAAGGTAAGGAAATGATGACAGAATTTTCATTTTTGGGTGAACTATGCCTTTAAGCCTTGAATAGCCCTACACTAAGTGATTTTTGCCCCCATTTCCACCCGATTTTACAGTCTGAACAAGTTGATGCTAGTTGGGGAAAGTCAGAGCCAGTTTGCAGATTAGAGATGGCAGATTCCACAGAAAATCAGAAATATATGTTTTCTTGTTCTCAGTATAGCCTACTATATCATATATGGGCCATAAAAGTCAAATATGAGACAAAACATAAAAAAAACATTTTTTATTTTCATATTTTTCTATAATATATATAATGTTTTTTGTTAGTTTTTTCTTTGTAAAAATCTATTTTTTAATGTGTTTTTTGTAAGACTTCACAGGGTTAAAGTGACGTCAGTGTTGTTGCAGTTTTTCACCACTGGTTTCACCCTGGTTTCACGTGAACTCTAATCTCTAAACTGAGAGTCGAAAATGATAAAAACACCAAAGTGCAAACAATTATCTGATCATGCAGTTACACAGTTTTCGTAATTTTTTTTATCAAATAGTTTGGCTTAGTTGACTAAATGAGTCATGTTAGTCATAATTTGTATATTTCATAATACGTGTGGGATTAAGGCAGCAATGTGAGCAGCTGAATTGAATTGAAGCAAAAAAAAAAAGGTCAATTATTTAGTCAATTAAAAGATTTAGTCAATTATTGTGGATTTTAGGTTTGACAACTATTCTTAAATACATCTTTTACACTTCAATGTATCTTTTCGGTTAACGTTTTTAAAATTAACCTGAATTTATGTCAACTGGATTTATGCATTGTTTTAATTGTTGTTTGAGTTGTCATATTTATTTAGTCTGTTGATTTAATAATAGCTTGGTGTCTTATGCTCAGGATGAGTTTCTTTCTCATAAAATGATGCGCTTTTTTTTTTTTTTTTTAATCCTTGTGTTTCATTCGGTTTTATGAGTTGTTTAGTGAGTGATCTTTCTTTTAAGAAAGTTGTGGTGTTGTTTGTGACGCAGTTTATAGGCTAGTATAAGAGTTTTATCTCCGTCACGAGTAACTTTGCTGTTTTAACTTTTATATTATAATTTATTATATAGGCCTAGTTATATACTTGTAATTAGGCCAAAAATAGTTTCAGGTGTACATAGGCCTATATTTATTTGATCTTACTCAAAGCTTTTGAACGTGGATTTAAATAATAATAATAATAAATATATATATATATATATATATATATAATTTATTTTATTTTATTTATATGTTGAGGCACGCGGTGATGCGTATTTGTGACGTCAGATATTATATTATTTGTGGGTTCGCGATTAATTAAAAAAAAAAAAAATTAAATGGGATTTTATTTAAATTATACATCTAATAATGGCCAAATAGCATACATTAGGTAACATTTCGTAGTAAAGATTTTACCTAAAAATGCGTGATCCTGCTAGAAAAACACAGGCTCGGAAAGTCTCGTGTGTCATAACAAACAGTAACCATAGTAACTCGCGCCAAGGTGCTGCCAGATGCATGTCTGAAGAAATGTCACCTTAAGTTTCAGGTGTGTTCTGTGGTGAATAAGAACACGAAATATCTCTGTTAAAAATCTTTAAATAACGTCTAGGATGAAATTGTACTCATACTAATACCCATCGCGTGCCACAGCCAGACAGTCGTTGGCGTCAATCTGACATGAATTTCACGGTTTCAGTCAGCATCGCGTGCCAACGCGCTTTAAAAGGTTTTCATGAGGAACGGGATCTTATTTGAGCAGAAGTGAAGCTAGAAGAGCAGACGCGAGGGAGATCTTTTTTATAATGTTTTTGTTGAGAAACAGGCGTCTGAGCGGCTCCCAGGTTATAAGGAGGAAGAGGATAATGTGGATGGTGAAGATGAAACTCAGGACCGCGTCATATGATTAACCCACCGGTGAGTCTGCTTCAGAAACAACCATCACGTTTATCAGATTACACATATTCCAGGTATAATACGTTTTTTTTTAAAAAAAAAGCGTTGTGCTTTAAATAATCGTAATTTTTTGCCTTATCGTGTTAATATTTTTTTTAACTCTTTGTGGGGAGTTTGCTTTTGAAGTTAAATTGTAGCAATGCTTTTACATTGTTTGAAATTACGCATAACTAAAACACAATAGCATGCATTTTATCATTTGCAACAATAATAACAATTTGATATTTTAAAAAAGCACATCCGTGTTGGAATAGTTTTTTCTTCCGTTTGTTTGTGTGTGTGTGTAATAATTGATCTATTTTTAAATGTAATATTTTTTTGTTCTATAATTAAAATTATTATTATTAACCCTTTAATGAGCGCTGTAAAGAGTGGTGACCTACAATTGTTAATTTCTTTCCGATATAATCCATTAAATATATAATGTTGTTTTGTGGTATAAATCAATGTAGATGGGTTCATTAATGTTAAATTATATTTTTGACATGAATAAAACCAGTTAAATAAGATGTTTACACACCAGGTACAAATATTTACAGTTTGGATCCTTGGAAAAATGTTTGTTTATTTATTCATATTAATGATAATAAATGGTCTTGTCAAGCTTTATGCATTAAATAAAATGTATCAACAAAAGGAAAAAGGTCATAGTGCCAAAAACTCATCCAAATGTCCAGTAGATGAATAGTATATGGTGCCTAGATCCAAAAATACAAAAGGTATTAAAACAAAAAATGATCCGCACTCATCCAAAAAGCCAATTAAAGCTCATAGCATTTATTGTACAGAGGTCTCCAATAAGTGTAAAAAAAGTGCAAAATAAAATTTATAAAATAAAACATTTTCAGTAATTAAAAAAATTATATAAATTCTACTTTTGATGAAAGTAGTACAATACTTTTGATATTATATTTATCTAAATGTATTTGTTTGCAGTGAAAATACTATAAAAAAATGTATGTCTGCAAAAAATAAAGCATTTAAATTTTAGCATAGTCTAATTCATAGACATTAATGCAGAACTGAATGCATCTTTTTTATTACAACCTCAGTTACAATCTGTCTATCTATCTATCTGTCTGTTTATCCGTTTATCATTAAACGTGCTGTGTGGGCATCTGTAACCCTGGAAAGTTTCAAGTTCAGTAATATGTGTGTTAACTCACCTCTGAGTGCAGGTCTTCAGGATCTCTGCTGTTATGAGTCTTGTCTGTAATTCAGACCTCAGTGGTTTCTCTGAACTTCTCTGCTGTTTGGGACCAGTGTCACTCTGAGAGAAACTCTGACTGGCACCCTATTTGGGCTTTCACTTCTTTGTTTGGCTGACTTTGCATTACCCCCCTTTTCTCACCAAAACATAAAGCACAAAAAAAACTGATAAACACCTCAGGAGGAGGCGTGTGGTTGCTGTTTTCTTGAGAGAGCAGCTTAAGATGTTTTTCCAGTCACAAGAACGATGGTGAAATCAATAGTAATTAATGCACATCTTTTATGACTTTGGTGTGCACGTTGCACGTAGGCCTATCGCAATAATTAATATATTGACTTATCACACAATATATGCACATGACCTCAATCATTTTTGGTTATGCAATAAATGGCCCATTATATTTACATTAAAAAAATTATTAAAAAAACACAATAACATAAAAAAACATGTATTTTGCAGCTTCTCGTACATAACGTGGTGTAATCATGAGGTGATAGTTCAAATTTAAAAAAATTCTTCTACAAAAAAGCTTATTCTGCAGATATGGCCTTGTTTAGGGATCTGTGCCTTTGTGCATATAGAGATCTGACCGCTAAATAGGGATTGTGTTTTTCAGCAATAGTGTGCACCCTTACTTTTCAGAGAAAAAAAGTGAAAAGTCTGTAGATGGAAAAAAAAAAGTTATTTGTGCGTTTGTCTTTTTTCTAATGTGTATTTATTATTTTTTTAAGTTTTTTAAGGTATCTAATATTTTGATAATTAATTTCCACAATCTAAATATTTTTAAGAATTAAATATTTGTTGTCAGTTGAAAGTGTGTTGGCCTTCTTGAATTATTATGCTGTTATATTAAAATTATACATTCAGTGGCATAAAAAGGTCTTAAAAGGACAATAATATCGCTTATCGCAATTATTTATTAATATATCACACAACAAAAAGTTGTTACTGTGACAGGCCTAGTTGCACGTCGCATTGCTCTATGATTACATTACCTCAAAACTTTTTTCAGCAATCTGGACTTATCTCTTTGTTTTGCAACATTAAATAATGCAATAAGCAGATTTTAAAGGATGTGCTTTAAACAGTTGGCATGAAATCAGAATTCATTTGGCAGACAATTTTCAGCTCCACCACGCAAAATATAATCTAGAATTTAGATGGTAATTTTTCACATTAATTACTTAGGAACTCTTGTTTTGTAGCAATATATATATATATACAGAAGTCAACATTTGAAGTGGATCAAAACCTTTAATCAGAGTTTAAAACAATACCCCTTCTTGTCTTAGGATGAACAATTGGTGAAGATTTTTTATATATATTATATCCAAAAAACAAAAAAAATTATGATATGTAATATGCATAATGTATGTGCTATGTGTATGTATTATATATGTATTATTTATATATAAATACATATATTTATATAATTTATATTATATATAAATATATTTAATATATAAACATTGTTCTTAAATATATGCATGTATGTATCTATAACTTTTATTTTGAATGTGATTAATAATGATTAATTGTTGCCAAGCACTATATATATATATATTACAATTAAAAAAAAAAAATCTAGTATACACATAAATGTATTAGTATATATATATATATATAAAATTAATAATTAATTTCTACATATATATTGTTATTTGCAATAAAATGCAATTAAAATCTGAACATGTTTGGCTTGAAAGATGTTTGTTTAAATGGCTTGGTTCTCTTGGGTTGGTCTTGAGTTCAGCGGAAAGTCATACTGGTTCCCCAAAGTGCAGAGACCAGGTTATATTGTGGTTATATTGTAGGTTTTAATCAGTGGAATCTGAGGTCGACTCTGCATGGGTGTATGAGTGCTGCACCAAAACACCACAAACTTTAAACTTGCAAACAAGAAGCAGTATCTTTGTAGAACATTGTTAGATAAAGAATTCTGTTCAAAAACATGATAAAATTTCTATATTTAAGTCCATTTATTTAATAAGTAACCATAATGATCGGGATCATGTTCAGTCAGCTGGTCAGCAAGAATGGTCCTGACCACTTAATTTGCATTAATTATTTATAATAATAATAATATTATGGTATTATTATATATTCATAATCATATAATATTAATACTATTCATGTATTTGTTTTGTATACATGCGATGTGTGTAATTCTGAAATTCAAGTAATTCTCAGAATCTTCTCTCATCGTCTTCTCTTTTTTTCTCACACAATGCCCTCCACCCTTTCTCTTTCCCACCCGTTTCTCTGTTTTGTTTTGAGTAGTCTGTGGTTGGCAGAACGTTGATGGGTACAATGTTTACTTGAAGCACACTTTTCACAGTTCAGCTGAAACACACACACACACACACACACATCACATTTGACCTTGTTTTGCCTGCGGAAGGTAATTGCAAGGCATTAGAGGCTCTCAGTGCAAAGAAGTTTAATTTGCATCCAAAAACATGTCGATGTTAAACTTTATTGATAGTTGAGTCTCCTGCACTTCACGCTGCTGAGGTTGGCATTGATGTTACAGTAAGTTTCAATAACAACAAAATGAGAGTTCAATCACTTCAACATTACACAAAAAACACCTAGTACTTGCATATGCATACAGGGACACTTTGATTTCAGTGCAATTCTTACTAAAGCACATGTATAGTACATTTGAATTTTATGCATTTTTTTAAAATGCAAAATTCATTTTTCATATTTGCTTTGGTTTTAAAATAAGTTGTGTGTGCGCTTGCAATCAAGTCGATAGCAATATCAGTAACATTTTATGAGCTGGTATTTTGTGCAACACTTCAATTTTATCTCGGTAGGAGATGCTTTAATGAGTGTCACAGGAAGTATGCTCACTTGGTGCAACTGGACAATTTCCGATCAGAACGAGTATGCAGAGACAAAGCTCAGAGTGAGCAATCCAGTTTTATACACTGACCCATTTTTTTTTTTTTTTTTTTTTTTGTGGTAGGGTTAGGGCAGCCAATTTCATAAATAATAAAATATATATATTTTATTACTTATGAAATTGGCTGCCCTTTATATATATATATATAAATATAGCAAGATTCTAGCAAAATGCAAATTTAAAGTGAAATGTGTTTGTAGACTGTGTCAGTTGTTTTCCATTAATTAACTATTTCAGGAACACACATAATGCATCTTAATGGAGCTTTTGTATCACAATGATGGTATTATTTATTATTAAATGTAATTTTATTTCTTTATTTATTTTTTTACAAGCATAGCGGGTTGGATTAATGCACATTTAAACAAAACAAAACAAAATGTTTCATTTACCCTCTTCCCATATATACTTAAAGATATTGTATAGTTTAAGAAAATGAAAATCCTTTTACTGTATTATTTGCTCATGCTCATGTTGTTTCAAACCTGTATGAGTTTTTGTTTTTTTTTGTTTTTTTTGCAGAACCCTTTTTTTTATGCCAGCAGTTTGGTTGCCAGCATTCTTCAGAATATGAGAATATGAACAGAAGAATAAAGTTTGGAATAACTTGAGGGCGAGTTTTTGGGTGTACTGTCCCTTTAACATTTCTGATCCAGTTGTGTGGACACTGTTGTTGCTGATTTTATTTAATTTTTTCGCGTTTGGTGAGCTCTTGAGATGTCAGGTTGTTTTTTTTTCCTGTGTCAAAATTGCTGGTTAGATGAGTGTTAGCCAAGTCGTGCTTCACGTGCCAAGTGTTGAGGACTGACTGAGTGTGGTTTTTAAAGACATTTTTAAAAGTGTTTAATTTCATGTGAGTGTAAATGTGATCAATGTATAATACATATCAATTCAGCTCAGTTCACTTTATTGTCGCATCCTGGAAACAAGCATACAATGAGTGAAAATACATAGATCAGTTATTGTAATACAATAGAAATTCAATAATCAGGACATACACACAAATACATTACAGTAAAAAGTAAAAGAAAATCACATAACTGAAGAAAACTTTCTGTAAGAATTCATCAATGATGGCATCATTTTAAATTAACTCACAACATTTATTTAGCAGATGAATTCAACTTTAAAAACACATGCAAACATTAGCTTTTGAGGTTTTACAAACACCTAAGATGTCTTACAGATCACCGCATGCAAAATACGCAAATAAGCAAAATTACCCGCAGCGGGCCCGCATTTGACTGCTGGCGGGTGTTATTTCACACTCTTCTGTAGAAAGATGCCATGTTTTCAGATCAGCACTTTTTCTCATGCATTTGTGCTTTTGTTTTTTCATTTTATGCTTTTCGATTTTTTTTTCTATTTTTATCTAGCGCCTGGCAGGGGATAGAGTAGTTCCTCACAGATACAGGCCGCTGAAAGCAGGCACGCATACATGAGACTGTTTTCTCAGAGAACATTTTCACAGGTGCCATTCACATAACTGTACTCAGAATAAAGATATTGATCGGCAGGGCAGCTTTTTGGGTAGTGTGTGACAGGATGTGACAGATGTTTGGTAGTAGCAGCACTGCCAAACCAGCTATGGCCCATTTCCTGTGAGTTATTTGCAGAAACAAGTCCTGTTTTTTATTTGACACTGTGCCTGGAGTGTTGTTAGCTTGATGCCAGAAATCACAGTTTACAGCAGTGATAGAATCTCCACAGCTGTCCGTCTTAACGAGCGACTGAGAAATAATAAAAACAATATGAAAACATACAGAAATATTTTAAAATTTAACAAACTAGTTCTAGTAGACTACATTTATAAACAATGCTAGTTTTGTGCAACTGTTTACAACTGTTTTGTCCCGTATAAAGATGTTTAGAGGTTCAATGAAATATATATATATATTAGGGATGTAACGGTATCAAAATTTCACGGTTCGGTAATACCTCGGTATGAATGGCATGGTACGGTATTTATTGAATCATTTACATAAAAAACAAAACTAATT
>JAUMHE010000082.1:15326759-15378902 GCA_032359235.1 Enteromius mattozi
AGCATGCTAATATCAGTATATGTACACACACACACACACATACATATATATATATATATATATATATATATATATAAGCATTACTGGAGTACATTTTTACAAGAAAATACAATTTAAGTCTTTCTACTTCAAAAAAGTCCCTTTTCTTTGTAATTATTTGTGAAATTCACTAGCAATTTCTGAGTCAAAATTGTTTTTAAAAAAATCTAAAATTGTTTTTCGCTGTTTTACATTTTTATTTTAATACATTAACAGATGTTTTTTTAATTACAAATTATATTAACAATATAACAATAAATTATTAAAAAGGTAACAGCTAAAACGTACATTAATTTGGGAATGAATGGTAGTTTTAGCATTTAATAATTTATTTCTGTTTATGTTTATTTTCAGGTTCAAAGGATGTTAGACGTTATAAAAGATTTTACGCTAAATTATTCTCTAAAGCATTTTTTAAATAAATTCATCAACAGACTGCTTTCAGTTAGTTGGTTTCATATGAACAAAAAGCATAAATGAAATCTGTTCTGTTGATTTGTGGACAGTAAATGACCTTTTAGACAAAGTGTGTCAGGTCTCGTTGCATGTCTGCTTCTCGTATGTTCTCCACAGACAGCATGCAATCTCACGCAAATAAGCCGCAAGTTGTATGTTTAAATACTGACATCTGGGTTTGGAGATCCCCTTATGGCACGCATTCAAGCGGATGCAGAAAAACACTAAAAATGCAATGTTGGTGATGACAATTCTGGAATATTCTTGCGTCTTCTTGAATTATTGCGTTACATAAACCGAGCTGTCCGTTATTCTGCTTAAAACCTGTAATTTGTCAGCAGAAACATTCATATTTTTGCAGTGATCGTGCAATTCGGCGTGCCAGAAAATGACTTAATTCTGCTGTTTGTGCTGGTGACATCATGGAGATTCAGCTGTTGTGTTTTATTACCTAATATTATCTGAATCTGAGACATAGTTTAACAGAAATGATTATGGCTTTCGCAATCATATTGCATTTCTTCATTAGCAATCTGTCTATAGCACAGTCTTTCGCCAGCAACATTTTTCTAATAAATGAACTCCAAATGTGTTTCATAATAAGGGGTTACAAATCTTTAGCTGTTCATGTGTATAGTTTTTTTTGTGTTGCGTAATTCCCTTTAAGTTCATTTACTCATCTTGATGATAGTGTTGGATTACTCTGATCTTTATAAATAGAAAGAACGGAAGGCTTCGTTTATTTCAGAATATTGTGTGTACACTAAATTATATATCACATAATTGTAAACGGTTGAATATAGGAGCATTAAAATTGTACATTATGTAACTTTTTTTATCCATTGCAGTCTGCAAGAGACTAATCTGGGCGCTGGATGTGGAAATTTTGCAAGCGCATGCACTGTATATAGATAGAAACTATGAAAGGTGTCAGTCTGGAAGGAAAGTATTATCAAAGAAAGCAGCGATATTCTGCATTTCGAGCCACACCTGCAAACCACAAAAACCCACTTAAAATGAAATTGTGGTAAAGTGACATTTTAGTGAAATAAATGATTTACGACTTAATAAGTGGCCATATTTGTTTTTATTTGTTTTTCAATACAACATTATTAAATGTAAAGGTTCTTTTTGCATTTAGAACCTTGAACATCCAGAACATTGTTATTCCACAAAAAGCTTCTTTAAGAAAACAAAAATGATTCTTCTTTGGCATCACTCCAAAAAAACCCTTTTAAAACCTTTATTTTAGAGTGAAATAAAATTTTTGTAGTCAAATGATTGTCTTATGATTTACTAAAAGTAAATTAAGAACAGTAGATAATAAAGTTTTATTTGTTGACATTTCTCTTAAAACAGCAGGAGCGGAAACTATATATGTTTCCGAAACCAAGGTACAAAGAACTTAAAACACAGGTTAGCCAACGTTAACCAACGGAAACAGAGCGTGTTTATCATGTCAACAGTTTTACAAAGTTAGCCGATCTCACAACAATCATACAGAATGCATGTGCTCTTTTGTATTACAGTATATGCATAACCTATTTTACTCGTGAGCTTTTTTCAGCCTATTAACCCCCCTGTTGTGTTGGGGACATCACATTGAATTTTTTTAGTTGCTTGAAAATGGTTAAACTATTTATTTATTCTTAAAAGTTTTTTCATTTAGGGTAATGAGCGTGCATGCAAAGTTCGATGTGTTTTGGAGGCTTTACAAAGATTGTTACAACCCTGCAAAAAAAAAAACCTTTGAAAAACACTAAAAAGTCAAGTAAAAAAAACGGAAAACCTTTATTGTGGCTTGCCAATAACTAAAATATGAAATACATGAAAACTAATGAAGTTCAAGACTCGAAATTGCAGACTCGTCTTCTGAATCACTTCTCCATAAAGTCAAAACGCCTGTGAAATGGTATTTTTGGCTGTTAGTTTTTTTTATGAAATCTCAATTACCAGACCATTGTTATTGAAACGTATGTTCATGAAAACGTCTCTGATAACAAAGCACACTTACTGGATGTTGAAAAGCCATTTGGAAGTAAGCAGTATGTAATCCTGTAATTAAGTTGTATATAGTGTCCACTGAGAAAACTCCATTCTCGGACCCTTATCAGGGCAGGAAGTCAATAGCTCTGGCTCCAATATCCAAATAGAAAGCTGCACTCCTATTTCCACTAACTGGAGCTCCAAAGAAATGTCTCATCCCAAACTATCCATGAACTCCCAGTGGATAGGAATGGGTGGAGTGTTTTCTTTAGCCTCACACACACAATCACAGTCTCCCTGTGTTCCTCCCTTCTTTTGTTTCTCCCCTTAAATGCTCCAGCCACAGCGAGCCAAGTCCATTTATTCACCTAACAGCTTCCTCACTCACTCCATAGTTGACATTCGTAATATGTCTTGCACAATGTTTTATCTCTCTGGATTACTTTTGCTTTTGTTGGATGCGTCTATGATCTGTGGTAGGAGATCTTTAGTTTAAGAACTAAGATAAAGCATGAGTGTATCTGTATAAACATCAGCAATGCCATTACTATTGTTTGTGGATATTATCTCGGAGACATGAAATCACATTACAAGCTTTCCTATGAATCATCAACTTTAATATTGTTGCGCTAAGCTTCTAACTTGTTTACAATAGAATAGATTTATTATAATAAATTGTAGCTTTATTGAATGTCTGGTAGCAACATGATCATTAAAAAGTCTCTATTTTCAGGTCAAACGACGCAAGATAACAGAACAGCACATGAAGGTAAGGGACAAACTAGTTATTTTTTTTAGACATCAACAGAGAGAGATCATTGAGATTTGCCTAAATCACCTGCTTCTCACATATTCTGAGAAAAATAGCTCTCGATGGAAGCGATGAAAATTAAAAAAAAAAGTTATTGTGGCTTTTTATATCTCAGTATAAGTTTATATCTCAAAATTTGCTAAATTGTGCGTAAAAAAGTCAGAATTATGAGATATTAAAGGGATAATTCATACATACAATTAATGATGGTAACCAAATAATTGTTGTCAGCCATTGACTTCCATGTTACTTTCCCTTAGTATGTAAGTCAATGGCTACCAGCAGCTGTTTGGTTACCAACATTCTTCAAAATATCTTTTTTTGTGTTCCCCAGAAGAAATTAATTCACAGGTTTGGAACAACTTGAGGGTGAATGATGACAGAATTTTTATTTTTAGGTGAACTATCGCTTTAACTTTAAGAATTTTTTTCATGGAGTATGGTTTCCAGAAATCTCACTCATAATCTCAAATTGTGCTCAGATTTAACAAGATACCAAAGTCTGCAATGAAACGTGAGCTATTTCAATATGAACTCAAATATTTCTCATCTACGATGTCCATGTTCATTTTATTACTCTATTACTCTTGCTGCATGTCAGCAGTGTCTCGTCTGTGTCTTTTTTTAGTTAAGAAAGTTTGGGATGAGTCAAAGATTCATTGAAGACTTCAGTGAAATCTCATGAGTTACGAAAGAGAAACCTCTGAGCAATAACATTTTCTGGGTGTTTATATGATTGTAATTTGAATGAATTGACATTTAAAAGATATACATTTTACTCTCTAGACACCCTAAAAATCTCAAACAATTTTATATCAAGTTTATATTAAAATTCTTTAATTTACAAAAGTGGAGGTTTGTGCAGTTAAAGAGGGACACTGCTATATTTTTAATGTAATATTTATTTTTCTTCTATATATTTAAAAATATTTATATAAAAAAAGAAATAGGACACATTTTTATCAAGTGTCCAGTCACCAAATATTGAGTTGCATTGATAATAAAAAGTTTACTCATTACGTAATGTTTTTTCTCCAGATGAGGGTTTCAGAGTCAAAAATGAAAGTGTACAGCCAGAACAGAACACATTTTTCAGCACAGGTATGTAAATGTCTGCAATATTTATGCTTGCATCATCTCATCACATTCATTGCTGACATTCATAATGACATCTATACTTTTTCAGAGACACCCAATGTCACGCAGGAGAAAAATGGTAAGAGATTTCTGTGACGCTGTGTGCTTGAGCTATTAGACTACACTAGATCACTTGTCAGTATCAATTAACAAACAAATCTCTTGTGACTCTTGTGAAGATTCTCAAATACACTATGGACAATGTCTTGAGGATGTGTTGAAGAATTTTGGTGGACAGTGCTGGGAGGATTTCAATGACAACATGAATGAACTGGGAAAGGAGAACTGGTGTAATATGGAGATGGTGATAAGGTAAGCCAGAGCTGCTTCTTCACATGTGACATTATTGAAAAGGAGATACTTCTAGAGATGTATCATGTTGTACTTTTGTTGTACTCTGTTCATATGTCTTGTACGTAGTTGATTTTTACACACAAAAAAAATTAAATATGCATTTTTGAGTGTGCATCACACATTGAAACCAATGGTTTCTCTTTCTTTTCATATGCACAAGTTCTGAGAAATGTCAAATGTTGCTTACCAACATGACATATGCACAAAGAAAGGAAATGGTCATAGAACAATTGAAGGATGTGTGGGGAAGAAGTGAGATATTTCTCGAAGCCTGATCGCTGGCTACTTAAGGGACTTTGAGACCTCCTGTTCCATTAAACAATGAGAGACATTTCCCTTTTCTACGTAAGCATAAGAAATTGTGTTGTTTTGAGTTGTGAATGATTAGGGGTTTTTTGCTACCATTTTCTGCACAACTTACACACAACTGAATGTTCAGCATCATTACTCCAGTCTTCAGTGTCACTTCATCTTTTTTTTAATTTCTTTCTGTTACACTTTATGTTTTTCTCTCTCTCTCCTATGTCCAGAAACTACCACAAGTTAACTGAATGTATGGAGTATGTATGCAGTTTGTTAGGGTGCTTCTACCCTAATCGTGTGATGGAGCAGCTGTTTGTGGGCATACACCAGCAGTATTTCAGTCATTGTAGCAATGAAGAGGATTTACCCGACGCCCCGGCTGAAGTCGTGCTCGTATCCACTCTGCTGCCTATCTTCCTCATACCCTTCATAGTATACATCGTGGTCTGGAAGAGTAGTTTAAGGGACTGACCGCTTTTTGCATTATCCTAGATGAGATAAAGGGATAGTTAACTTCAAAAACGAACATCCTGTCATCATTTACTTACACTCACAATTGAAACCAGTATGGCTTTCATTCTTCTAAAGAAGATAGTTTGAAGTTGTTTAGATGTTCTTCAAAATAGTTTTTGTCGTGTGTGTGTGTTTTGCAAAACAGAAGTTTGAAAAGAAATGAGAGTGAGTAAATGATGACCCAGTTTTTATTTTTTGAGTGAACGTTTGCTTTAAAGGAAACTCTGGATGTATAAAGTTCATGTGGTTCTCAATGATGTAATTACTGTAAATAAAACACACAGTGGGTGATTTTTCAACACACTCACGATTAAGAGTAAATGTGCAATTTGTAATCATGATATGAATATACTTTGAATTATTAATTCTGAAATACTAAATGTTCTACATATCCCACTAGACTTCAGTTGTTCAGTTGTATGTCAGCTTACGGTTGTTTAAGTTTGAAAAACATAAAAAATTTTTTAAAAGGCTTACTATAAGGACAAGGTTATACGTAATGCATTATAATGCATGCATAATGCCTTATATAAAGCATTATAATCTGTAGTATCATCTCATAACTGCGGTTACAATATATTACAATACCTAGCAGTTTGTGGTTATGCCATTTAAAGTTGCAATGTTTTATAACACACAATTAACACATTATGGTTCCCATAGTTCTAATGAAAGTCTTATATTTTGACAATGTTTAAATTTTTTTTAACTAGGTTTAATATCTTATAACCACTTTATAAAATCATATGATTTTTTTAAAGGGGATCAAGCCTTTTATGAAAAGCAGACAACTGCTAAACAATTATTATTTATCATTACAAAGCCTTTTAATTGTTTACTAGAATAATTAATTTTTACACTTACAATGTTTGCTTAATTTTAAGCAGTAACAAAACAGTAATACAAAATAGTAAGATACTGTACAGATTTTATATTTATTATTGGAATTATAGTCAATTATAAGCTAATATAACATTCGTTGTATCATACATCATCACACTCTTAGGTTATAACCACAAATATACAGTATTACATTTATTATGGTTATTATTCATCATTATTAACATTAATTTAGTGAGCAATTATGCATGCATTATAATTAAACAAGGCATTAAAAGCATACTTTTTCTTGCATTGGTCAATTTTACAATTTTGTGCTTTTTGGCTTTTCATAAAGTGTTGTTTCAGACTATAGTGGAAAGAAAATATCCACAATAAACAAGCCTTTATTCAGATTAATTAGTGCATATTTTATTAAAAAATGCCTTCTTTGCATAATTAAACATTACATTTCAGAAAACTTGTAATAATAAAAACTGTTTCCAATTATTTATGCTAATGTTCTTAATTCTTATGATGATATCTATTACTTAATATTTTCTACCCTATATTCATCTGGTGTACGTTGCCTTAAGAATGCAACTGTAATACATTACAAATACAGGCTGTTAACTAAATATAATTTATTATTTATAGTGCATCACTCGCATTTTAATTTCTGTCTCCTGCACAGTCTAAAACACAAACAGCGTATTATAAGAACCACAGCTCCTCCTACTGCCAACACCACTGCTAGTAAAAATGCCATCACGTCTAAAGAGTGATACGAGTACCACGGCATCTTATAAGAGTCTGTACGTAAATGAGCAGCACCCTTATGCCTCATAACGTACTCTATCCAAAAGAGGGCGCTGTCTTGCGGTTGCACAGGCTGGTCTTTGTGTAGCCTAGACAGCCGTTGCATGTTGTCCCTGTACGACGGCTGATGTAAAACCTCCTTGACTGCCGCCGAAAAGCTCTGGCTGTCCAGTTTGGTGACGTCAAGAACCTTAGCGGCCCCTCGCACCGTGAGGCGCAGCATATTGTCAAACTGGTCAAAAAGCAAGGGAATCCCAACCACAGGAACGCCATGGTAGATAGATTCATAAATGCCATTCGTTCCACCGTGAGCGACAAATGCACGTGTTTTAGGGTGACCGAGCAGGTCGTTCTGCGGAAGCCACTTAACTAGAAGAGTGTTGTTGCCCAGATTACGAGGACTCTCTCCTACGTGCCTCCAGACGACTCGTTGAGGCAGCTGAGCAAAACCGGCAGCAATTTCAGCCATGATTTCACTAGGAAGCCCTTTGACGAGTGTCCCAAGCGACATCACAACCACCCCGTGTTCTCCTGAACCTTGCACGAACTCCTCCAGGTCTGGTGGTAAGGGCTTGGAGGGTCTGCATTGGAAGCCTCCGATGTAGACAACGTTTGGCATGGTTGGACGCGGGAACTCGAAGACGAAATCTGACCTCATGAGCCAAATATCCGCGCCTTGCAGCAAGTGGAAGAAATCGGTCTCAGCTCCAAAATAGCGTGCAACTAGTTTGTCATATTCCGGTCTCACAATAAAATGGTCTATGCATGTGTTTAGCACAGAATGGAAGATGTTCTTGAGCCTGTCTCCAAATGACATGCGGTTCGGCAAGCGGCTTAACGCTGCTGGGACGTAAGAAACCGGAGAAGGCGCGACAACAAAGTGCCCTTCTCCACTAGTGATCCATCTCACGTTGTAAACCATTGGTAATTTGAGTTTATGAGCCACCAGCACTCCTGCAGGCAGACCGGGATCGATAAGAACTAAGTCGTAACGCCCCTCATAGAGCTGTTTCATCAACACCGGGTTTTCGAAAATTTCCACAACCAGCTGACTTGATTGCCAATGCATGCCATAGAGAGTCTTCAGCATCTGCCAATAGAACTGCACGAATGCAATTGGCGATCCTCCGTGTTTCTGTATCTCGAGCATTTTACTCAGGAAGGAGATGAAGAAATCTTGTTTCTCGATGTTTATTGGCTCTGGTAGAGTCACTGTTATGGATTTGTAGTGCGGCGAATGCTCCTTGACGTACCAGCTGCTGTCGGTTCGCACCACTGTGACCTCGTGACCATTGGAGTGAAGGACCTCGATCAGTATATTCATGTTGACCCAGTGGCTGCCGTCCACAGGAAAAACAAGGACATTGCCGGCCAGAGCAGAGGGAAAGTCGGTGGAGAGTAGTATGGATAGCAGTAGAAGACAGCGTGAAGATTGCAGGACAGTCATCGCTCCCTAGTGCACAGAAAAACACTTAAGTTTACTATCAGACTTAATGCATTAAATGATGAAACTTGAACAAGGTGTTAGTTTGACTGAAACACATTCCTCTAATGCCGGAAAACACTTCATGCTTGAGCGCATGCATGGACACACAGTGTTTCTGAAAGCCTGAGCAGACAGTGTTATTAAAAACAGATGTTCAGCCGTTGTTTTTGGAGAAAGATTGCATGTTGTATAAACTGGTTTTCTTTTTGTGTGCAGTATGCAAATTAAAAAAAAGACTCAATGGGAAAGCAAGATTGCTAATTCAGACAGTATTTTCTGCATTTAAACACGTATGATTCAACAATAATAGTAATAAAGTACTGTAGAAAAAACTGATTAAACGCTGGTTTTCTTATGAAGGAAAGAGGAAAATAAATCACTTTTACCTTTGTCTGCTGCTTCTCTTCCTCTCTCTGATGAAACAATGGTTTGTTCTGTCTGGTTCCAAGTCCAGATCATGCTACTATTGCATAACTGAGTGGAGGTAATCCCAGAAAAGTGGGCGTCGTTAATGTGTTTGAGTTTGTGTGAGAGGCATGCACTAGGGCTATTTCATAAAAAACAGTTTTCTCCTTAAACATAAAACAAGGAAAATGTAACATATTATTGATACAAAGACCACTAAACTGATCTCCATGTGTATATACATATAAAAAGAGAGGCAAAGAAATCAAAGTAAATAATTATATTGTGTTCTCTCTCCTTCTCTTTACTGGCACAGTTCAAGGATGATGGCAACATGTTTAATGTCTTCAGCAAATTAGAGTAAAATGTCAAGTCATTAAACTCTTTAGACAACATAATGAGAAGAAAGAGGAAAATATGGTGAAGAATATTTGAAATAGCTAAGAAATTCCTTGCACCATCCTATATCCAATATATATATTAAAAAAATAATACTAAACTTTTTTTTCACTCTATATTGTTTCATGTATTTTTTTTTTAAGTATTTAAATAAGTTCCTTATTTATTTATGTTCTTAATAATAGCAATAAAATAATATTAGCAATAATAATATACATAATTTAGATTATGTTTATACTTTGATTTTTTGTCAGTGGAAAAATACTTCCAAGGTCGAAGTTCAGAGTAAGAGACTGTTCAGATGAGCTCATGGTTTTCCTATTATGTTGAAAAAGTTATTAATTTACCCACTGTTAAAGGAAAACCATGCTACCTTTCATGATTAAAACTGACATTACATTTTTTCTGTTTTTTGAGACTAACAAAAAACTGTAAACATAACATTTATCATGTTTAATATAAAAGTAAATTCCTATAATTGCTGTTAATTAATGATTAATAATTAGGCTTTAGGATAAGGCCTTTTTAATGTTGGCAAAATAATAATTTTGACCTATTGAAAGACGAGTTATTTTTCGCGGGCTATCAGAAATGACGTTTCAAGGCGGCAAAAGCATTGCGCATGCGCACATCGTGATCTGGCGGTAAATAACTCTTCAGGAAAGCAGAACTGCGAAGGAACTCTGAGGTAGAAATACAAACGTCGTTAAGAAGACTGTAAACTTCGACCTGCGTATTTTGCGAAGTAAGGTGAATGTTTTGGTGAATTTGTAAGTTTTCGAGGCTTCACACAACATTTCTAAATGTGGCTATTTGCGTTTTATTGTATTTTCTTGCTTCTGTATGCACTAGCAGTTAGTGCAGGCAAGTCTAAAAGGACAGATGTTGTGTTATTTTAATTTGAACAATGTCTTGCTCATCTCAGATACTGAGCAGCCTTTATATTGTCACAAGATGGCGACATTTACAAATGTACACAGCGTGGCTGAGCTTGAAGACAAATCAGCATTTAATACAGGTTTAAGTGTTTAAGTTTTAAGTTTAATAAGGTTTAAGTGTTCATCTTGAGACACTGACAGGCCTACTATAGTGGAGTCCATCAAAACTCAACACACTTGTTTGATATGATTTATGATTGGGGCCAATTCATAATGAATGCAAGGTTAATTTATACATCAGAAGACCTTGAATGTTTGCCCTCTTAATCCTCACTCATTAACTATATCAAGACAATAATTGTCCAAATCAATGTTAGTTAGCTTTATATTTAAGTGGATTAAAAGTTAAAATCCATTATGAAAGACTGAGAATGGTCCAGATTAATTAGACATCATATTAAATCATAATAGTCATAAGACAAATGTGTTTAATTTGAAAATATTTATTAAAATTAGATGCATCTTTATGAATGTGTAAAGTATATGTATGAATTTCTGTGTTAATATGGAATAAATATAAGTGTATTAGCAGATTTAATTCAAGCAGTAATATGTCATATAGATCTTAAGCCAGATTCTGAGTCATGTGTGTGCATCTACAAACAGCCAGCAACGCAAACTCAGACTGACACGTCGCTCTGGATGGTGGGTGGAAAACACACACACACACACACACACACGGAAACACACTGATCTGTGGGCAGGTACCAAACTGACATCAAAAGTACGCTTTGGCACGTTACTGTTTGTGTGTTTGTGTGGTATGTGCCGTAGGAAGCAAGCATGTAAATCAAAACCATCTTGATTTCCCACATCTTATTTTGAGGTTTACAGCCTCCACGAAGACAACAATCACTCCTACTTATACAAAGACTTGCGAATCTTTGTTTCACTGAATAAAAAACCTTAAGACAACGATTAAAAATCCAATTACTGTAAATAGCTTTTGGTTTGTAAACAATATAGTGTTTAATTCAGAAGAATTGAGAGAAGATTACCATCTCCCACTATACACAAACATATATATTTTCTTAATTCTTTCTGTTAATTGGTTTGGGCAAGTTTTGCACACGCTGAACCAAAGGTCATTTAATTTCTTTACTTAAAACATGCAGAAGCCCTGAAGATGAAGGTGATAGTGTCTTCTTGACTTGCCTTTGTGAGTGTAGTTATAGGAATGCACAATATATTGGCGCTATGTTTATTATTGGTTGATATTAGAGATTAATTTATTGGATCAATATTTATATGAATATTTATTTCCACGTACAGTATGAAAAATAAAATCATTCTTTTGACAGATTACGTAATAATTACGAAATTTCAACATATTATGTCAGTTTTTTTCTTGTTTGCCAGAAATAGATATTTTACGCAATTGTACATTTGTTATGTTTTATAGATATTTTTACATTAATAAGCAGCAAATTAAGAATTTATTGAGGGAAAAGTCGTAGTTAATAGTTAACAAGTGTTACCGTGCATCCATATCTGTAACAACACAAACATTTTCTGTGCATTTTAATGGCAATATAAGACAGAATGCATATTAGCATGCGTACTGTCAGCTTTGGCTAGTATGAATGCTACTTTGGCAGTCATAATTATAATTTTTTTAAATTCCTCTGTAAATTGCCGTAGGTCACTTTGACTATGAGAATGAAAAAAACTAATAATTCAATGAGACGCTGAGAAAATATGCATAAATGTTTTGGTTGCTTTTATGTTGTGTCACACAGTGCAAAAACATGATAATAAAAATGAGTGTAGAAAATTCAAGAAAAGCAGGCTTTATCCTGATGTTTTCACCTTTCCCTTCAGGGCTGTTTGTGACATTGGTCTCTTACAATATTTCTTGTAGTATGTGTCCCTCAAATGCAGTGGTATTATAAAATAATATGATAGTTATGTTGTGCGAATGCATTGTGTAACTCGTGAGCTGATGCTGAAATGACTGGACAGCTGTTTTTAACGCCTTTCGTGGCTTTTAAAGTTACCAGCTATTGCCTTTTCTCTGTGTGCTGCCAGACATGGACGTAATTCAAGAAAAAACCCGAACATGTATATGTTCATGCATACAGACACTGAGCACATGCATGTAAACGCAGCTCCAAAGATCATTCTAGCTTACATCATTCTCTGTCCGGCCCAGCCTGAGGTTTATCTGTACATTATGTTTGCTTTCAAGCAAAATCGAATAAGGAACAAGAAATCCCCCCTCGCTCAAGGATGAGCAGGACGCTTGCATCTCTCTGGGGGCTTGTGACTGACTCAAGGGGCTTGTTGTTCTCAGCTGGCGGAGACACGGGGAGGAGAAGAGCTGTGGAGGAAGTAAATTACATAGGGAGGGCTGGAAAAGTCTCTGTTCTTGTCGCATTACTGCGGCCACCGTCAAGGGCACCGCAGCCGGGTTTGAGTCACTGCGCTCGGAGCTCTACACGGCCTTCGTTCCCTGCAGCCAATGATCAACGTTCTCTCTGTTTCAGTGACTCACAGCGATAGTCAGCAAGCCCTCCCCTAGTCTTCATCATGTCCCATGACAGCATCACAAACCACAAGAGAGGACGGAAAAGTGTGCAATGTTTGTGTGAAAACGCACCTTCGGTTTTAGACTCTTGTGTACGGTGGGACAAATGAAAGGCACCGTGAACTTACAAAGAGAAAATCCCTGGAGCAACACAAATTTAAAGGCATACTTCATCCAAAAATGCTTTACTCACCCTCATTTCTGTCCAAACCTGATGAACTGTTTATCCATGCCTTTAAAGTATATGGGGTCCAAAACAACATTGAATCCTGTCGTTAGCGATGCATAAATATTAAACGGAGACTTTTTTCAAAACATATTCCATGACAGTCTGGAAAAAGTTATTTTAGGGTGAACTGTCACTTTAATTGTCCTTCTCAAGTGATGGTTCGTGGCTTACTAGCTATTCTGGTTACTAGCGCTGACCTTTAGCCGTTACACCATTGCGACCAGGAACTTGAACTGGAATCTAATGAATAAAATGAATTCGTAACTTATTTTACTTCTGCAATGCAATGCATTTCTGGATGAACCAGAATATTCAGCAAGAGAGATATGTAGGTTGGGACTAAATTATGTCCTGTTGCAAGTGAGGATCAAGTTATGACATTTAACAAATGATTGCAAAGTTGCTTTTAATTTGTACATAATTTGTGTAAATAATGTGCAGTGAGGAATTCTTAACAATAAGACCAGGGGCATGCATTAAATGGGTAAAAAGGCCATTTTGATGAGTGTTATTTTAGTTTTATTTACATACTGTTGTAGTTTTTATTAATATTTTTAATTTTAGTTTTTCATTTTTATATTATTAGTTTAATTCATAGTCTTTTTGGGTTTGTTTACCTGACAGTGATACACTAAAAAATGTCCCAATATTTTTCCTTTGTGTTTTTTTGCATACATATGCATGCATATAATATCACTGATTACACTAATTTGCTTTTTTTTATTTTACACGATGATAATAGTCACATTTTCCAAAAAAAAAAAAAATGCTACTTTGACATTCGTTTTCAAAGTTTGCATTTAAAAAAATGTTCAGTTTTTAGCAGAAAAAAAGTGCTATGTTAATGCCCCCTGTATGTGCTTTTGTCATTTTCATTATTTGCATTTTTTAAAACTCATTTCGGATGGTTGGCAAGGCAACGATTCAAATTTTAGTTTTTCCATTTAGGCTAATATTTATATTTAAGCTTTATATTATTTAGTAGAAATGTTCTAAATAATAGATTTAGTTTTGGTTAACGATAAAAATCCTGGTTTCCATGGATCCATGTTAACTTTACCAACATGCCTTCATTCTTAAGACTGAGCATTAGCTCCTACAGCTGCAATGGAACATCATATTACGTGGGCTGGGAATCAGACCCAGGTGTCCGGCATGGTGGGAATATCCTACCACTGTACCAGAAATGCGCCCATAACAAGCCCAAGGCTGTGCATTTCCAAGCAGGTCTTCTTTCAGACCTGACATTCATTAAATAAATGGCCAGAAAGGACCTGTAATAAACCTGCAACCTCAGGAAACCATTTACCACCTGCTTCAGCCGGCTGTGTGATGTTCTTGAGCTCTTCGCTTAAGGTTGGTGCAGGCAGCACAGTTTCCCCTATGCTTTATGATTGTAGCTTGTCAGAAATGTATATGTTGAATGTGATGTAAGATGCTTTAGAATACAGCATGTAAACAAATGTATTGAGGTCTTGCATAAAAGTTATTAGTCTTTTAGGTCAGACTGCATTCTGTTATTTTGGTTTAGTTACGCCATCAATTGGGTCATGTTTTAACATCCACTTTGACATGCATAACAGTGAACTCAAGTAATTGAACTCTTCTGGAAATTTGTGGACCGCTCATCTTTTCGGAGCTAACTTGTAAATAGTAATAGCAAGTGAAAGCTACCAAGATATCGTACCGACTTTGATTTTTTTTTCTCTCTCACATAGAGTACATCATTAATTGCTGTTCAAACTGATTCTTAATTAGGCGACCGTTGTAGGAGCAGCCACACAGCAGGATTGTGACGCATCATTTCTGACACTGTCAGAACTTCGTTGGAGGCTAGGATTCATCATCACAAGGGCAATTAATTGTTCGCCGGTGAGCATGTCACACTGAACTTTAAAAAACCTGTAATGAAACGGTTCCAAAAATGCTAATTTTTCTCTGATGGAAAAAATGCGGTTTACTGGGCTTCAGAAAGTTAGGTTGATGAAGAAGTCTGGGCCCTAATTCTCCATTCAATCTTGTTTCTTGCTCTTTTCAGGTTAACGCCATGGGGAAGCTGGAGTTGCGTTGACATGCATGCGCTTTGGATCGAAATGCCTCCTGAATGAACAAATATAATGTAAATATTCTAATTTTCATACAGTAGTGTTCATTGTTAGCAGCCTGCTCTTCCTGGGACAACTAGATCATAGCACAAGACAACAAATGATCATCAACTCTCATACGAGTTAGTGTTTATTTAATGAAATGAGACAATTATGAGCATGCCCGTAGCGTGTTTTCGTAATCCGAGCGAGCTATGGAAGAATTACTATGTGTTTACTGCACATAAATAAACAATGACATAATTACATAACGATGCCAGGAAGATGTGTTGAGGGCGGTTTTGAAAGACAGAGAAAGAGGGAAGCGGAAAAATCCTTTTGCTTGCACTCAGCAGGTGTCCCTTTCGATTAACTGACGCTTAGAATGCATCCTGTCATATTTACTTGACCATCACGCAGACAGAGAAAACAGACCATCTCTTCCTCGTCTTCCCGCTCCTCTCGTGCTTTATCTAACCACCACGTCTAAACCCTGCCATCGAGTCTTGCTGTTCAACAAGTGGAAAATCAAATCATATTTCAGAAGACTGCACAATAAAACACACTTAAAGGACTTGGCATTGGGTTTCCCCAAATACCCTTCTTTCTCTCTGATTCTCTCTCGCTCTCCCACTGTTTCTTCATTTGCAGAAAGCCTCCTCCCACTTGTCCTTTTTGAGTCATACAAAGAAACCCACTAGAAGGGCATTCTCTCTCTGTCTCTCTCAATCCTACTTCCTTCCTCAACGCCCAAACACTTCTCTCCACTCACCTGCTGAAACCGTGAATGCTCGCTCTCTCTCTTTCAAGCAAGAAAGACACACACACACACACATACACACACACTCCTCTGAGTTCCCTGGTGGTTCTCATTTCCCCTCTCATCTCCGTGAGCACCTGACGTTGAGGGAGCTTGTTCCCTCTCACTTCCAGAGGTCAATATTCCGGCTTACAGCGAGAGCTCCGCACTGGCGGCCCAGCCGCTTTCCCGCTTCAGCCTGGGACGGAAGACCCTGCTAGGGGCCGGCACGGCCGTCATGCTGCTCTTGGTGCTGGTGGTCCTCATTCCTGTTCTGGTTCATCTGGCGGGCAGCAGTGAAAACGGAGGTCAGTATGAGATGCTGGGCACTTGCCGAATGGTCTGCGATCCATTCTTGGAAAAAACCGGCACTACGGCCGGTATCGGTACGGGCACGTCTATCACTAATACGCAGTTGGAAGCTGAGGCACTGACTGATCATAGCATGGGACCCCCATTGCCCACTTACGCCCATGGACCGCAGGGCAAACCCGGCCGCCAAGGAAAACCAGGGCTACCAGGACCTCCAGGTCCTCCAGGACCCCCGGGACCACCTGGAGAGCCAGGTCCTCCAGGACCAATGGGGCCACCGGGAAATAAAAACAACACCGAACGACCGGACACCTTTGCTCTGGGTGGAAGAACAGCTACCGGAATGGGGACAGCCATCTATACCATGGGACCTCGCGTGGCCTTTTACGCAGGTCTGCGAAACCCACAAGAGGGCTACGAGGTTCTGAGGTTTGACGACATAGTTACAAACATTGGGAATAACTACGATGGATCGACTGGGAAATTTGTGTGCAAGGTTCCAGGGACGTACTTCTTCACGTACAATGTCCTCATGAGAGGAGGGGATGGAACCAGTATGTGGGCGGACCTCCTGAAAAACGGACAGGTAAGAGATTTGCTGCTAACACACCTTTGCTGAGGTTTATGAAAACGCATATTTTATAATTTAATATTATAATGTTAATAATTATGTATTTTGCTACACTGTAAAGAGAATTAAAATTTTTATTTACTATTATTAATATAACTGAATCAAACTTTCTACTACAAAACAAAACATGTCAGGTAGGAACAACTCTTTATGGTAACAGTAGCACATAAGCCCTTTAAAAATCTGAATTTTTTTATTTATTTGAATTTTTTTGTCATATTATGTAGTTCACACAACATGTGCTGCTCGTGCCATATTTGATCATGAATAATGCCTATAGCTAATATCACAGGGAACAAGACCTTACACCTGATGGTTATCTGTTGTTTTATTAAATGTTATTTATAATGACTGCAGATTTGGATAACTTCTTCAATCCTAAATCTGTTTAATGTTGCAATTATGTCCGTCTGTTTTAAAGGAAAGATAAGATGCCTGTTATTCCGACAGCATATGCAATTCAAACATTACATAACACTGACGAAACACAGACTGCCACTGGGATGCAATTCCTCGAGTTTCTGAATAATTCCACTCCAGTGGGTTTCAGTGTGAATATTCATATATTAGGATATCCCGTATGTAACAGAGAGTGCGTTTAGGGTTGCTTTCCAGCAAAGGTCAGTTTCATGTTTGAGATGAACTTCTGTCATTTCTATGGTCAGTGTAAACAAGGAAAGGTTTCACTGAACAAAGAGTTTGCCTCTAGTCAGAAGAACTGCTGTTCGTGTGTGTGTGTGTGTGTGGGTCTGTACATACTATGCTTGTCTTTCTGGCATCCCTCAGTGTGTCATTCTGAATCAGGGCACTTCTCAAACACCCACAGCCACTCAAACACATACACAAATTCAGTATGAGCCTTTCACACACACAAAATAAATACTTTAAAAGATGCCACACATATCAGAATATGCATGCTTCATGATTGTAAGATGCATGTGTATATATACTATCAGCATTTGAAGTGGATTAAATCCTTTTATCAAAGTTCTCCTAAAACCTATAACCAAACTTTTTTGATCCCTTTCAAATGTTGACTACTAATACCTGTAGATAAACAGGTTTGCAGAAAAATACTTTATAAATATAGTTAATGTAAGTAAGATTAGTGGAACCAATTTATATATATACACACATATACAGTATACATATAGAAATGTTATTTTGCATGTATCAATATTTTAGACATATATAGGATGTTAAATGTGTGTGTGTGTATATATATATGTATATGTATATATGTGTACTCTGTATATTTATTATGTATATATAAATACATGCATGTATGTATTTAAGAAAAATGTTATGTTTATGTTTAATAATTTTTATTATTAGGAATTTTAGCAGCCTGTTACTTGTAATTACAGTTTTTGAGTATACACATACAAATAAAACTTACATTTTAACAAATAGAAATAAAAAGAAAAGAAAAAGAACAATAATCAAAAAGTAAAATAAAATACCCCCCACCCAAAACTTGACCCATAAGTGCTATCCAATGGTAAAAGTAGGTACTGAAGGCATAATAAACATATTAATCACAAGTTCGTAAAAAGGAAATAAAAGGGGACCACACTTTTTCAAATAAAGAAATCTTGTCTATTAAGTATAGGTATACCTGATTCTTTCCAGGTGTAGTGTACCCGTCAACTCTGTCAGCCATAATTTAACTTATTTTTTTTACATTTTTGGCAGAGATCAACCCATATGACACAAACTGTTGTTGTACACGTGTAAGTCTCAAAAATACTTCGGAAACTCCAAATATAATTAATATAGGATCTGGTTCAATAAGAATGTCGCATTGCATTTTTTTCCCCAGAAATGCTGTAACTTGGGACACAGGACATAAGAATGAGACAAATTAGAATCTAAAAACTGACATTTGTTACACAATGGAGAAACATCTGGAAATATTTTATTTCATTTACACTTGGAATAATGAAGCCTATGAAGCACTTTGAACTGAATGAGACAATGTCTTGCATTAATCTAACATCTGTTGACCAGTTCAAGACTTTGTTCCCATATTTCACTAGGAATTTCTACTTCCAAGTTCTTCCTCCCAGACAAATTTAATGTTCTCCATAGATGGACTTTTTATTGCTTCTAAACCCATGTAAAGCAAGGAGACGGTACTACCATCTCTAAGACATCCTTCCAGAAATGTGTCCAAATACATGGGTGTAGCTGTGACATAGTTAGCAATGTTAGACTTCACAAAGTCTCTTATTTGGAGGTACCTTAAGAAGTGATTAGAAGGAATACTATACTTCTCACACAGCTGCTGAAAGGAAGCAAATTTTCCATTTACTTATAAATGTCCTACATTTCGTAACCCTAATTTATGAAGGGCAAAAAGAGGGGTTCTTTGAGATAGAAAGTAAAAACGACATTTGGGTGAATTTGAAATGTGTATTTAACTGTTTCCAAATATGCACAGAATATGAATAACAGGGTTATTATTATAAAGTGAACTAACTATATCTTTGGGTGATAAAAGTATTGCATTAATAGAATATGGGAGACATTCCTCCCGTTCCAACATCAACCAATTCTCCCCCACCGGAGTAAAATCTATCCAGGAAGTCAAGGCCCTTAGGTTTGCAGCCCAATAATAATGAGAAAAATGTTATGTTTATATATTAAATATATTTATATATGATCATTTCTATGAATATAAAAATATACACATAAATACAAGTAAATATAATAACATAATAAATAAACACAGTACACACACACATATTATGCAAACAAAAACCTTCATTTTGGATTCCGTTAATCACAATATAAAAGGTTGTTAAGATATTGCTATTTAATTTTTTTAAATTGCTGCTATTGCTGGGATAGTTCACACAAAAAATACAATCAGAGATGAATACAATACAAGCCGTCCCATATATATATATATATGACTTTCTTCCAAGCGTTGTAATGGCAGTGAATGGGGTCAAGATTTTGCACGATTTTTGTGGAGTCCTTTTTTAATGATGAACAGATGCGCTTTTGTGGGTTTCAAAATCTCAGCACCCATTCACTGCCATAATAAAGCTTGAAAGTGACAGGACATTTTAACATAACTCTGATTGTATTTTTCTCAAATATTAATGTCATATACACCCTGGATGGCTTAAGGGTGAGTAAATCATGGTGTAATACTCATTTTTGAGTGAACCATCCCTTTAACACGAAACACTAGAGTATCTTTGTGATAAAGTCTTAATACAAACACTGTAACACTGTACAAACACATGGCTAATCTGAATACATCTCTTAATTTCTTTGCTAGACTGTGGGCTCTAATTATAATTCCCTCATGCTCGGTCAGTCATACACAAGGAAACACACATGACAGATGTGGGTTTATACACACAGATACATGCGTGCATATACACACCCACGCATGCTGTGTGCTTGAGTCAGCTGTGTTACTCATATGAGCACAGAGAGTGATGGCCCACAGCGACAGCATTTCTTCGTCTGACTGATGCTCTCATATCTGAGCGACATCGGTCCCTGCCCATCAAACAAGTAAATGAAAAAAATCGTCCATCCTCTTAGGCTCCCAAATAAACACTTAAAGCTCTTTTTGTCCCATTAGCTCAAACCTTCTTAAAGTTGTTCGCCCGACTCGGCTGGTTGGTGGAGGGGAGGTGGCCTGTTTTATTTATAGAGGCTGGAAATAACGAAGAGAGTGGTGAGAATGTGATGGGAATGTGACACAGACTGGATGCAAACCCACATTTCACAGTGAGAAACAGCTCAACATGTCAGAGCATATTGGTCCCTTTTCAAAGTCCCTTTTAAGGCACTCTGTGGCCGTCTGGTAAACCCCCCCCACTGTATTTTTCTGTGTTAGAAGCAGACATACAATTACAGGTTAGATGTAGTTGAATGAAGAAAGAACAAAGTCACCAAAAGCTCTTGACAAAATTATGTTTCAATTGTATATTGCTGACCTGGCAGCAGTTGCATTATAAGCCTCTTTAGCTCAAATCATGCAGTTAGCTGACAATTTTGAAGTTAAGGTGTCTGGATTTGAGTAGTGGATTAATGTTATAGTTTCAGTAAACTATGGCAGATTGTACAATGCTTGCATTAATTTTACCTTTGTCATTTACTTAGTGTAAAGCATGTGCATAAATTGCTTTTAGTGTGTGTTTTTAATTTTTTTTTTAAATGTAGATTTTCATGTTATGTACTGAATTGTATATTAATGCATGTTAGTTTTATCAGAATTGCTGGAATCCTGTTTTTGTTTTTTTACCTGTTTGTCATGAGGGACCTTTTTTTGAAAATTAGATTTATACATAAATAAGCTTTCTATTGATGTATGGTTTGTTAGGATAGGACAATATAAAAATGTGGAATTTGAGGGTGCAAAAAAATCTGAATATTGAGGAAAAAGGAAAAAGTTGTCCAAATGAAGGTCTTAGCAATGCATATTACTAATTTAAAATTAGGTTTTGATATATTTTGGGTAGAAAATGTACAAAATATCTTCATGGAACATTATCTTTCACAATGTATTTTTGGCAATTGCTACAAATATTTTTTTGGTGTGTGTGTGTGTATATGTGTGTATATATATATATATACAGTATATATTTTAAAAAATATTTACATGTATTAACATGTCTATAATTATATATTAAAATTATATTATACTTAAATTATACTTATATTATAAATAAATATATTTCATATATAAAAATTACATGTATCTCTAAAATATATACATGCATATATTTGTATTTAAGTATACATGGTACACATACATATATTATGTAAACAAAAACTTTTATTTTGGATGCGATTAATCACAATTAATCATTTGACAGCACTACATATATTTATACACATATATTGTGAGTCGTTCTCTTTCAGTTTTTTTTTTTTTTTTTTTTTTTACTGAAAACTGAACAGTTGTATTAAATGTCACATTGAGCTGAAGGTCTCTCTTGTTCCTCTTCGTCTCTTTGCAGGTGAGAGCCAGTGCCATCGCTCAGGATCAGGATCAGAGTTATGACTACGCCTCAAACACCGTCATCCTGCACCTCGACCCCGGAGACGAGATCTTCATCAAGCTAGACGGTGGGAAAGCGCACGGCGGGAACAGCAACAAGTACAGCACTTTTGCTGGCTTCATTCTGTACAGTGACTAGAGGTCAAAAGGTCATCGCGTTCAGATATTAGGGGGTCTAAACTGATTTCAGTTGTAAATCTGATGTTTATAACACCTCTGACATGTTTAGGTCAGGAAAGATTTATTTTTGTCATTTTTGTTTTACTTCTACGGTTTTCTTTGCTACAGGGTATTTTCACCTGAAATTCAACAGCTATACACTCATGAGTGAGTCACAAAACACTGGATAATTTGTTTAAAGGGTCAGCTGACTCATTATGCCCCCTGAAGGGAACGGACCTGGATGTTTGGCTGTAGTATACACATGGTTTCAAAGCCTGGATCCAACGAGAACACAACAGGAACTGGTTTTCGATTCACGAATCTGCCCCAAAACCTTCCAACAGACACACATGAAATCAACAATAATGAGAGAGCCGAGCTTCAGGGTGCATCAAAGCCGTAATCGATCAAAAGCCCAGTCAAGTGAGTGTTGATATTTCATTATGTTGTCGTCTTCGTATGTATGATCAATCTGTGAATCTGCACTGCTGTTTATCAATGTCTTCGACATAATGTGAAGTGGATGACCCTAAATGATGCCCTAAAATCTTAATGAGTGTATGCACCTGGTTTTGACTGCTGTAAATTACACCTTGTCCCTGAGAGTCTGTTGTAAATCGTAGTAGTGCATCTGTTTGTGATTGCTGTATGGAAGTACTAACACAAATAAAGCTAAGCATTCGATTCATCTTATAGCTGAAGCTAAACCCTTTCATTGTTGTTCCTGCCAGTAAATTATGAAATATGTGGCTAATATGAGCATTAAAAGTCAATCTTAGCCCGCTTAAAGTTACTACTTAACAATGAATGGAGATCTATAATACATTGTAACTCTAACAGTGATGCTGGTTTATGATGACGACGGCCGCTATCTAAAATGATGTCCTGTATATATCGCAATAGTTCTGACCTGAAAAATGTATCTAAATGTAACAGCTTATAGATTTTTGCTTTTGCTAATAAATGGGATTTTTCTAACATTATGGGTCACTCGGATGATTGTTAAATGATGCATGAAGTGTCTGCTGTGCAGTCTGTTGTCTACATAGCTGTCTTCTAAGAGAGCATCTCAACGCAAAGGAATAGTTCACCCAATATTCCCTCAACCTCAGGTAGATGAGTTTGTTTCTTCATCAGATTTGGTGAAAGTTAACATTCTATTAATCCCCTGCAGTGAATGGGTGCCGTCAGAATGAGAGTCCAAAGAGCTGGTAAAAACATCACAATAATCCACAAGCAATCCACACCACCAGTCAATCAATTAATGTCTAGTGAAATGAAAAGATGTGTTTTTGTAAGAAACAAATACATCAAGTCACATATATATTTTTGTATATTTATATTTGTTTGTTTATTTATATAATGGCTATGTAGTTGTTTTGAAATGTTTGTGAAATTGGAGGAGCGTCTCGCTGCAGACTGCAACATCCACGTTGAACTATAAATAAATAAATACATCAAGTCTTTTTAACTTTAAAACCATCACTTCTGGCCTAAATATGAGTTCATAATCTATAAAAACGCATAATAAGTCCATCTTCTGTTATCCTCTATAGCATCAAAATTCAACCACATATTTGTTTTAACATGTTTTTGACTCTTTATTTGTAAACAGTGCTTGATCTGTGCATATTTCTCTTCCAATTCAGACTTTTTCTCTGGAGAAGGCATTATTGAGATTAGAGGATGCAACAATTCAGTCAAAAATGTGGTGCATTTGTTTCTTAAAAACATCGATTTTTTTTGCAAGATATTAGTTGATGGACTGCAATAATGTAAAGTGCTTGTGGATGATTGTGATGTTTTTATCAGCTGTTTGGACTCTCATTCTGACGGCACCCATTCACTGCAGAGGATCCAATAATGAGAAAGTGAAGAAATTTCCACATTTCTCCAAATCTGATGGAGAAACTAATTTATCTACATCTTAGATGGCCTAAGGGTGAGAAGATTTTCAGCAGATTACGATTATTGATTTTTGAAAAATGACAAAACTGAAACTTTACAGTACTGGAATAAGGCTTACAGTAATAATAGTAAATATATTTAATATATGATATGTCAGATGTCGTCTTTTTTTTTTTTTTGGCATATCCTTGGTGTCTAGACGTCCATCTGAATATAAAAATAGGCACCACAACCCATGACTTAACAAGCTGAACTAATCAAAACCCAAATTTACAGGATGATCTCCTGAACAGTAAACAATAGCAATAACGGCTTAATTTCCCAAAATCTGATGAAGAAACAAACACATCTACATCTTGGATGGCCTGAGGGTGAGTAGATTTTCAGAAACTACTTAACTAATGCTATAAATGGACCTCATTATTAACTTTTCAAGTATAATATATACTTTAAATTGACTTTTATTATATATATATATTTTTTTTTTTTTTCTTTTTTTTTTTTTTTTACTTTTATTTAAATTTTAGTACTTTTGCCACTTTTCTTAGACTTTTATATTTCTGTTAAGATTTTCATTTATTAGTGACTTGCTAAAAAAACTAACTAAATCTCCCTTTTGTGCCAGTCTATACACTGTTAATTCTTATAAATTAGTAGAGGTCTGTGTTATAAAGACACAAGAAATCAGAACCAGAGAGAAAAGCACTGATTTTAAGGATAAAGAAAAGCAAAGCGATCACAGCTAGGTATAATGAGTGTGAAATGCCACATGTCTGGAGGGAAGCACTTCCTCCTAATCAGAGATGATCAGTGTTTCAAAACAACAGAGAGAGAGAGAGAAAGCCTTGGAGCTGCATGAGCGCTGGGAGGAGAGGCCAGAGATGAAGGCTGCTTATGTAAACAAGATGTTTAGATGTGAAGTTTAAATGACATGGTCTACTGCCGAGACACGCTACGCTTCATTTTCTGCAACCGTGGACAGATTAACCATCTCACACGTTTGAGGAGATATGAAGAGGTTCATCACCACCCTTGAGGGTTTTTTAATTACATTTTTGAGCATCTCGTCAAGAATGTACACCATATCTGCTCTTTCATTAATGGAAAAACTCTTAGTTAAACGATATAATTAACTCCTAATGTCAATGTGTAATAGCTCACAGCGAGGTTTTAGTATTGTTTAAAGTCAACATGAAGTCAGAGTTCACTTTATTTACTTTATTAATACACTCTCCTGGTGATATTTTGAATAGGTTATGATATGGGTTGCGTTATGATATGGTTTATGTCATTCCAATGCTATCTTTTATCAAAATATAATAAATATCTTTGCCCTCAATGTAAAATGTAATTAGTTGACTACTTAAAAAAAGTGAAGAAACTGATTGCCTTGGGTAAAATAAGTCAATAAGCTTTCATTTAAAGATGACTGTTAAAACCACCAAATTAGCTAAAAAAAAATTAATAAATAAAAAGTGACCAATAAAAAAATTGTTTTTTATTTTATTAAATTAATTTGGAATTGGCTTTATTCACTTGCATGTAATGCTATTATGTTTATTCACATATGTTTTATCTTATTTATACATTTATTTATTTGTAAGTAAAATGAAATAATTATATTTATAGTGCTTTGAAACGACTTGGAAGGACATAATGTTAACCAATTAGCTGATAAATAATGTTGCTAATTTGTCTGCTCTTGTAGAAAATGCAAAAAAAAAAATTGCAGTAATGATGCTGTAATTTAATGCTGGTTAATATTATTGAAATAAAGGTTACAGCAATATTAGTAAATATTTTTAATAAATGTTTTCTGTTTTCATTTTTATTTTAGTAAACCTTTTAGCAATTTTGTTATGTGCTTTTTGTGGGATATATTTATATATTTAAAAATTAAACAAAAATGACAAAAAATTAGTTTTTGTTTTTGTTTGGTTTATTAATACACATTTTCATGAGACCGGGCTGCTGTTACAATAACTTAATTAACAGGCTGAACTAATTAAAACCCAAATTAACAGAATGAGTCATGACATCTTTCAATTGTATTACTTCAACTTATTTCAATTAGGTGCAAAAGCAGCATTTCTAATTTTTTAGATTTTTTTTTTTGTTTCTCTGTTTTTTTTTTTGTTTTTTTTTTACAGTAAACAATTTTAACAATAAACATTAACACGACTAAATCCTGGTTGTTTCAGGACAGAAATTCACATTCAGGTCCATTTTGCTATTAAATGACCAATTTTTAGAATCAAATCAAATGAATTAAATCAAGTTTTTTTGAATCTCGTTTCACACATCAAAATGGATTTGAATGCCAATTTATGCTGACTTGAATCTGAATGTCACATGGAGTTGCATATATCAAATTGCATCAAGTACCTTCCTCTAAAATATACCACAAATTCATTCCAGCCACAACAGTTTATATCTCAAATGATGTGTGATACCAAGAACCCAATGTCAACCTCAGATGCCACAGCCACTGACCGCCCACTGAGCGTCAGATGCAGATTGCACACAAAAAAGCCACTGGATAGCTGACAAAGTCCATTTCCGTCTGCAATAATGAGTTCTTCTGAGGATAAACTATTCGCTGAACTTGCCAGAGATTCATGGAATTGGTTTTTTGACATTTACATGTTAGATATAAAACATGGCCCTTGCAGTCAAAGTCAGCTTACTGTAAGTGCAATTAAAATCTGTCGCAGCTCCCAGAAGGGGCAAATTGATGAACTGGAAAGTTGCCCCACTGTGGCCTTGAGCTGGGTGTTTAACCCCAGGACTTCACCCATGGTAAGTGCACTTAGTAAGTCGCTGTGCATGAAAAGAAGCGTCTGCTAAATAGCCAATAACCAAACACCAAGGAGAGGTCAGCCTACCCACAAGCCCCTGCTCCTTTCCTCTGGGGGTGTCTATGTGTATCCTCAAATTAGAGTCATCGCTATCAGAATGTCATCTCAGACACAAAGATACCCGCCGTCGCGCACATCAAGAATGGAAAACAAACAGCCGATGACTGACAGGTGAGAAAGGTAACAGTCTGAGATCCCAGCACAAACAATTCATCGACTGAGATCTGCCAATAACAGGCTTCCAGCCATGAAACAATGATGAAACATGATGATAATACATAATGCATAGCCTGTTGAGCTCTGGTGAAATCAAACCGTGCGCTGGAAAATAATGAAAACGTGCTGACAGTTTATTTACCCTCAGTCCATATGAGCTGATTTGGAGAAATGTATCATTACATCACTTGTTCACCAATGGATCCGTGAATGGGTGCCGTCAGAATGAGAGTCTAAGCAAATGATCAAAACATCACAAGATCACCACTTCAGTCCATCAGTTAACATCTTGTGAAACAAATCCATCGTTAAGAATTTTTAATTTCAAATTATTGTTAATTTTGTCCATAATAACACTCTCTACAGTGAAAAAGTCCATCATCTGTTGTCCTCTCACATCAAATTCTACTGGTTTTGACTTGTAAATGGTGCTCAATCTGTGTTAATTTCTCTCCTGATTCAGATAGATCACTTTTTCACTGCAGAAAGCATTATGGACTTTTTATTTTCACCAAAAGCAATGGTTTAAAGTTAAAACACTGTAATGATAGATTTGTTTCTTGCAAACATGCAGCTTTTCACTTTAAAGGACATTAAAGGGACAGTTCTCCCAAAAGATGAAAAAAGAATGGTTGAGTATATGATGTTATTTTTGTTTTATTTGCGGAAAAAGAATTCTCCTATTGTCGCAAAACTGTAGTTGATCCACTGATGTCACATGGACTTTTTTACCGGTGTATTTGCTACGTTTCTGGATCATTTCTGGTGCATTTCACCAAATCTGATGAAGAAACAAACGGTAACACTTTATTTCGATAGTCCACTTCAGACATGCTATTAACAGTAAGTAACTTTTTAACTACATGTCAACTAGCAGTCATTAGAGTCTTAGTAGTCTGTTTAATATCTTCTAACACTTTATTTTGATGGGTCCACATCAAACTACATACTGACTATCAGACTATATACTTTGCAGGTATATGTCAACTTATTCTACTAACCCTAAATCTACCCTAAAAGTTACTCTGAGAATTAGTAGACATGTAGTTGAGAATTAATAATAATTAGTTGGCACATAGTATTCTACTAAGTTACACTTAGTAGAATTTCTTAAAGTGTAACCAGACAAACTCATTGACAACTTGGATGGCCTGAGAGTGAATAAACCCTCAGCAAGTTTTCATTCTTGGGTGAACTATTCCTTTAAATACTTTCCATTGTGATTTACAAAAGCTCAACAGGCTATGCATTATGTATTATGGTTACGTTTCATCATCGTTTCACTGTTGGAAGCCAGATCTCAGTTGATGGGATCTCAGACTGTTACTTTTCTCACCTGTCAGTCATCCTCTGTTTGTTTTCCATCCCCTGTGTGTTGGTGTAAATCTTCAACAGATTTTTTTGGTTAAATTAAACTCGCACATTTTGTCCTGCAGTGAAAACGATGATGAAACATGCTGTTAATACGTAACGCATAGCCTGTTGCAAAAGCACGTATTTTAAAACTTGTACATTTCCTTCAGCTCGCATAGAATAATTTCTTATTTTCCATGGATTAAGCTGTTAAAGATCACAGGCAGCTCGTCTAGTTAGAAGCGGTGTAAATCAGCGGATCAAGTCAGTGTAGGGTTGTTTTCAGACAGGCAGAGATTAAGTTGATTTTCGCGCATAATGAGATTGCGATGGCATTTCCAGACCTCTTTGATAAGTCCGGTTTTCTTATCTCACTGAGACAGACTTGAGACTACAGCAGGACACCTGCTTACATTAACAGCGCTCTCATCACCGGCCGGCAAGATCTTCAGTAATGTGATTATCGATATCAGGACTCTGTGTTTAATGTTTGCCATAGTCATGTGCTAAAGACTGACAACAAAAAAACACTTGTTAAATTGTGCCAGATATTTCAAATGAGCCGTATAATGCAATTTAGGATAGGATATATAGGATTTACTACAGTTTGCGCTCAGTAAAATTCACAAATATTTTATTTCAAAAGACAAAAAAAAATTTGTCCTGGAACAGTGTTGTAAATATAACTTAACACTGATTTCTATTTGTGTCTTCTTTTGGAAACACAAAGAAAGTAGTTTCACTTTCACAACGAAACACAGCTTCTCCAGAACATGGCGCCTGCAGCAACACTACAGCCAGAATAATAGCTCCACCTTCTTTCTTTGTGTAAAGATCTGGACTGTGTTATGAAACCCACTCTGTGATGTGGAAAAGTGGGGTGTGTTTAAACGAGACATTTTAAGTCATAACTTTTATAAAGAAAGAATATCTCTGGTTTTGAGACTTTAATCTTTGCAACTTTAGGGATTTTTATCTGCGCACTAACTGCTTGTAACACGCCAAAGAGAAAGGAAAACTTGAAATCACATCATATCACTCCTTTAAAGTGATGTAGAATTGGAAGATGGGCGTGGCTTGCTGTCTGCCGTGAAGGGGTGGGGCTGCTTGTGATTGTTGCAATTATATTATCAGTCTCCTCCCAGACGTTTGCAGCACTCAGTTCATATAGATGTCACTTGGCAAAGTCATGGCTTCAGGTAACATGGCGCAGAGCAGATGAAGACATTTGTCTGGCCTTCCTCTCATGGCCAATGACACCAGCAGCTGTCTCAGTGTGACGGGAGTTCAGGGCAGGTCTGTAGCAGCGCCCGCAGAGCATATCTCACCTTTAGCTCAGAGCGAGACGCGGCCCGCTGAGCTCGGACTGGCAGGTGGGCCGTGAGTTGGTCAGCTGATGCTTTATCTGCTCTGGCAGCCTCCAAACTGTAAATGACAAGCGCTAGCGCTGCTGTGATCTAATGTCACGTACTGTAGCTGCAACTTACAACATTTACTTGATATACTGAAAGTGTGAAATGCGCTTTCAGATTGTTCCAGTTGCATTTGCATGGTACAGATGAATGATTTTGATTTTACATGGTTGCTCTTGAGAGATGCTTCACCATCACAGTTTTAAACTCAGGAAGAAATTCTGAGGATAACTATATTAGAAATTCTGGCACTTAAATTATATGTAACTTTCTTCTAAAATGAGCATTTTTATCAGACTCTTATGTGTAAATTCAATCATTTAATGGCAATGAATAGGTTCTTTTCTTTGACATTAAAGTTAAATAACTGAACATAAACATAGCAGCCTGAGAAAAATATTACCTTTAAAAACAGGCTTTTGAGACTTTAGAGGCTTTTGTATCTGATATAATATATATTTGTTTTCCAAATCAAATACAACGTAAATTTACTTGAGAAGCAAACTTACTTAGAAAGTTACTTTTGCATAAGTTTGGTTCTCTAAATAAACAAAAATTGAGTTAGAAATAAATAAAGTAAAAAACATAATTGTTTTTTCTTGTTTTAAGCATAAACTCACTTAATTCTGATTCAACATTTTTTGTTTGTTTGTTTTTTGTTAGTGATATGAAATAAAATTAATGTTAAAACTGTTGAAAATGAAGATATGTGCAATATACAGTATAAACTGAGATGTTTCTTACACTCTAATAAATTTTAAATGCACCATTGCACTTCTTCAATGCAATATTAAAGCATTAACTTTTTCACTGATGTAATGCTTCCTTTAATTCATAGGCTATGTGAGTAAGTTTTGTTTTATTTAGACTTTATCATTTATTCATCCTTGTGTTGTTTCACACCTTTATGCATTTAATTCTTCTGTGGAACATAAAAAAAGGATATTTTTGAAAAACATTGACAATACAGTATTGGACGCCTCATATTTTTATTTCATGGACCTTTGTGCTTCATTTACAGGCATGAGTGTGAGTAAATTGCATCATTTTCATTTTTTGGGTGAACTATCCCTTTTCAAACCCGAGTAGATGTAGAATATCATTATAGGTCAAGCTTGTTAATTTTCTTAATGAAAACCACTACGAGTGTTGCCAAGTATTCATGGAAATGCGCTTAATCACTCTTCTCAAGCCCTGATGTGCACTTTTATCCCATACTTTAAGAAGTCAAAATCAGTATATCAAATAAGTGCCCACATACGGGCCGAAATCCAGGCTCACTGACAAACACACACACACACACACAAAGCAGCTGTCACTTCTCATTTGGTGGGTGTTTTCCAGCTGAGTTGGTGTGATAGGGCTGGGTGACTCGACCAGCGACAGTGTGTTATGATGTGGACGAGCCTGCAGGCCAGAGAGAGAGAGAGAGTGTGTGTGTGTGTTCTAGGGAAAATGTCTACATGACACACACAGTTATTCCTAGTAAACTGAATCAGATGCTTCTCTACTGCTGCCTGTCCCATACAAACCACTCATTCAAGAAGCAGTGAAAGAGTTAATCACCAAAACTAAACATCACTGGCTCACCTGAAAATCTAAATAAAATTTTAAAAAAGTAAGGAAATGAGAAATTTTACAATAAGCAATAAGAAGGAACAATAAGATAGAATAGATACACAGACAGATAGACAGACAGGTAGACAGACAGGTAGCTTTTTAACTTTTTTTTAAATTTTAAAATTAAAATTTTTTACATAGCACTGTTTTTACTGCACTTCTGATTAAATAAATGCAGCATAAGAGACTTAAAAAATATAAAACAATATTTAAACAAACTTATATGATTTTACATAGAAATCATTTTATGTATGCATACTTAAAAAAAAAAAAAAAAGTACTATGAACTAGGGACCAGGGCAGATCCCCGAGAACTAAATGTTCCCCTAAGGACAAACGAAAACACCTAATGGTCCTAAAAATTTTTTTTTTTTTTTTTAAATTATGCCAAAAATATAACTTCTTGTTTAGTTTCTTGTGATTTTTGAGCTTTACCCAGACATTTCTGGGAATTTCACCCGTAACATTTCTCAAAGTGACAGTGTTCAAAAAGTTTACTTTTTACTCTAGATACTTTAGCTCTTGATATGCAGACACTTGATTCTGTTTGTTTCAGACTAAAGCGCTCTGACAGGACCGCATTCACACACACACACAATCTCCATCCATTGCATAAAGACAGATGCACAGTCTTATAAACCTTGACCATCTCTCTCTCTCACACACACACACACAGAGGTCTTACTGTGCAGGGCCGCTGGCCCGCGTCACTCTGTGTTAGCATAAGAACAGCTTATTAAAGACAGAGAACATCACCATAGGCCAGCCCTGAAGATGAAGGACCGAGTGAAGAAGACAGAGAGAGAACTCATAACTGTCATATCTGTCTGTGTGTTCGTCTGATGTACATATATATTACTCATGTTTACACCGAGACACAGACATTAACGCTCTTACAAATGGAGCTGCAGCAACAAAACCTGTTGCTTAAGAGATTTTAAAATTCCTGTAAAAATTGCATATGCACTGAAAAAGTAGCTGTCAAAAAATATTATTTATTAAACATCACTAAATCAACCTAAATACGCCAGTCTATACCTACAAAAATATGTTTTTATTGTTAAATTAGGTAAAAGCTACAGGTTACATTTTACCAGTGTTATATTAGTATCATTGGGATAAAATGCTAGTTTATTTTGATTAATTATTAAGTTTGAATTAGTTTTTATTAGTATTTAATTATTAGTGCTGCGGCCTGTTCCATAAAACAATACCAAATAAGCCAGGCTTATTTCAGTTAGTCCGTCTTATTTTGAACCAATATCAGGCTAACTGAAATAAATTGGTTTATTTGTTAAACTTGTTTTATGAAACAGGCCCCTGGGTAATGATTAATTGCAATTAATCACATCCAAAATAAATGTTTTTGTGTACATAATATGTGCTTGTACTGTATATGTATTGTGCATATTTAAAGACACACACATACAGTATATATTTAGAAAATATTTACATGTATATATTTATATTCATATAACTTATATATAAATATATTTAATATATAAGCATATTTTTCTTAGGTATATGCGTGTGTGTGTGTGTATTCATATATACATAACAAATACAAGCAGTACACACACATATATAACGTACACAAAACTTTTATTTTGGATGCGATTAATTGTTTCCCAGTTGTGACTTTTTTTTTTTTTTTTAATTCAGACATAGATGTAATAACAAAGAGCAGCAGAAGGTACTGTATTAATACATTCCGTCCATTTCATGTATGTGTGAATTCATAATTAAACAAACGTGTGTCGAGGTAAAAAAGCAGCATTGTTGTAATAGTTGTTTTATACAGTATGTTACATGTAGGACTAATATCACAATCATTGTGTTGATTATAGAGTTATGCAGCCTGTGCAATCAAATAACCGTAAATGTGTTTTGTTTTTTTTCACAGATGGAGCGCAGGCTGATGGTGGTGAGGTCAGAAGATCAACAACAAAGTGAGATTAAACATCAAATAAAAATTATTCAGACAAACGGAAACCTATGTTAAAATACCCCTACACTGAGCAGGAGTTAAAGGGATAGTTCACCCAAAACTTAAATTTTGATGTTTATCAGCTTTGTTTCTTCAGTAGAACACAGTGAAGATTTTTACCTCCGTTGCAGTCTGTCAGTCATATAATGGAAGTCAATGGGCACACAATCTTTGAGAGTAAACATGCACAGACAAATCCAAATTAAACCCTGTCGCTCGTGACGATACTTTAAAGTCCTAAGATATGAAACAATCAGTTTGTGCAAGAAACTGAACAGTATTTATATCATTTTATACCTCCTAAACAACCTCCACTGCGTGAAGCATGCTCTGGCACATAGATATATATATACATAGATGCCTCATTAGAACTACAGACTGCAACCTTTTGAGTTAAAAATCATCATTTGTGTTCTACTGAATAAACAAAGTCACCTACATCATGGAGGCATTGGGGGTCAGCAGATAAACATTGAATTTTCATTTTTGGGTGAACTAGCCCTTTAATGTTGTTCGCTGTCAAAGGAAAATCACAAGTAAATTATGACAGAATGTTGATTCCTGGATGCACTGTCCCTTTAAGAGCTACTGTCACTGTCGTTGAAACAGTTCTATACGTTTGTTAGGAGACCAGCAGTCTGATTGTACATAGAAACAGACCGCTGAGCCCGGCGACGGCTGCCAGGGCGACGGCCCTGACGACCAGGAACTCCATGGAGTCCTCGAGCTTGGTGTGCAGCCGCAGCACCTGTCTGTGAGCGTCCTCGCGAGAGCCCGAGTTCTCGATCACGTGACTGGCGAGTCCACGCTTCTCTTTGAGGGGCATCTGAGCCCCGATCCTCTGCTCGGCCTCCTCCTGACTCAAACCGTCCCTCTGCATGAGACGGGACAGCTGCGTCGCCGGGTCACTGCCAAAACACAGAGCCCAGGCTTAGCACGGAGAACTAAAATGATTTAAAACTGAAATACAGCTGAAGTAAAATTAGCACTGGGCAGCCAAAATAAAAGTTTTTGTTCACATAATATATGTGTGTGTGTGTGTATACTGTGTGTATTTTTTATGTATACATAAATACACACACATGCATGTATATTTTTCAGAAAAAAAGTTGTTTATATATTAAATATATTTATTTATAATATAAATTCTATGAATATAGACATGTTAATGCTTGAAAATATTGTGAAAATGCATACTGTATGTGTGTATATTTATACATAAATAATAAATAGACAGTACACACACATATATTACGCAAACCAAAACTTTTATTCTGTATGTGATTAATCATTTGACAGCACTATTACACACAGATGCAGGTATATATTTAAAAAAAATGTTTTATGTTTATATATTTAATACATTTGTATATAATATAAATTATATGAATAGAAATAAATACATCTAGATATTTTCAAAATATATACTGTATGTGTGTGTCTTATATATATATATATATATATATATATATATAAAATATATAAAATAAACATACCCAGTATGCACACATTTATTATATAAATAAAAACTTTTATTTTGGATACTTTTAATGAAAAAAAAAAAAATAAATCAAATATTACAAAAAGGTAAAATAAATAATACATTTAAAAAAATCATACTAAAACTAAAATTGAAAATAAATTGTAAATAAATAATAACATTTAAACTTGGTTAAAAGCTGTGTTTAATCAAGTAATAAAAAACTTAAAAAAAAAAAAAAAGTTAAAAACAATTTAAGAAAATTTATAAATACTACAATGGTATATAAATAATAGTAAAACAACACTGAAAGACCCATAATTTGCTTTAAAAACTACCTTAATACAGGTAACACTCAACCCAATCTGACTGGAGATATAGCAAACCTGACGAAAACTGACAAAGTGAAAGAGAAAATCGTACCAGTATACGACAACAGTGTGGGTTAGGAAACGAGTGAGACGTTGAGTTTCGAAAAGAAGCGGTACATCCAAAATCACGTATCTGTAGCCTGAAGAACAACAGACACAAACATTAGTCAGATTTGGGCACACTTTTATCATTGTTCATTTGATGCATGTGTGAGTGTACCTTTAATGAAGTACAGCAGTATTTGTTTGAACATTTCTTTCTGTATTTCTGGGTGTGTGATGGAGTTGAGAAGTTTCCGTTTCTCGGGGCTGGAGAAGATGATCTGCCCCAGTTTCTGTCTGTCAATCTCGCCATTGTCCAACAAAATGTCACGTCCAAAGTGTTGCACGATCAATCTGTACGCTGGGCTTTGGGGCTTCACCACTGATGCATATAAAGAAAAATCACACAATTAAAGCATGCATTAAATAAATAAATGTATATTAAATATAAAATAAATATCCAATAAATATTATTTTAAAATACTGAAATATTTCACTTACATAATTTGTTATAATTATTATTATAACTATAACTATTATATATTATTTTTTCAGATTTAAATAATTTAGTGTGTGTGTGTATATATATGTTTCACTGATTTTTTTTTTAAATGATAATTTAATAATAATTAAATGAAATAAAATCTATACACATTAAAATTCGATTTATATTTAGTTAGTATTTAATTTATTAAAAATGAGTCCAGAGTACACACTTACCAAAGTTAATTTTTTTAAAATTTAAATTTAATTGAATTTCTTGCATTTTTAATTAATTTATTATTTTAATAACTATTTAATTAAATATATATAATTATTTTAATGATTTTTAATGCTTCAAATTAGTTTTCTAAACACTGCCTACCTTTTTTAAAAATGCAAAAAACTGAATTTCTTTACAAAAATTGTTATACTAAAGACAAACAAGCACTAAACACCTTTCCGGGCCACAACATCTGCATCGATGACAGGACAGCCCAGTTCTTTCAGCTGAGAAGACACTGTGCTCTTTCCTGAGGCGATGCCTCCGGTTAACCCCACCAGAAACATGCTAAAACACAAATCATAGTTATTTACCCTCTAACATCTAATTATACCCTATATGGCTGATGAATATTGGCCAGCAGCGCCCTCTAGCAGTCTTTACTGGAACTGCTATTAAAAATTAGGCTCATAAATGTAAACACACGAGTAGTGGGTAACCTAGATTCAAACAACATTTCTTACAATAATAATTACAATATTACAATCATTTAGTACAATAATGACTTGCATTATGATAGATGTCTTGTTATAGCTGGGCATTAAGTGGTAAAACTTAAGTTAAATTAGTTAACGCATTGTCCTTGGGTTATAAATCACCCATACCACAATAATAATGCGATTAACGACGTTAATAAGCAGTACTGACATTTAAAAATGTTAAAAATATACAGAAAACGCACTTACCCAACAGCAATGACCTACTTCATACGCGAGAAACAGAAATTATAAACGAGTTTCTGCATAGATATGAGAAAATAGAGACGAACCGCAAAGAAACGTCAGACCACAAATATATAGTTTAACAGGAAGTATCTAAAGGATTTGAAGACTTTATAATAATGCTAGATAAATTGAATCCCATTATTTGTGTACATAACATTGACCTGTGCGCTTGAATGTAATGTAATGGTTCTCTTCCTCTTCCCTGTAACCGAGTCAAAGCAGCGCCGCCACGCGGTCTGGAGCGCAACGACAAAAACCTGTTTTTAAATTTAGAGCTATATTTGTGGGTGTTTAGCAAACTATGATCTATTTTTTTATTTATTTATTTTTACGTTTTTAAGTAAAATGTACATTTCCCCCCATTTCTAATGATTGCTAAACACTGCACGTCCTGATTTAGCCAAGTTCGATGTGTCCCTATATATTATGTTGACCCTGGAACAACATTTTAATGCAAAAATATAGCTTTGACCTTATCTCTACACCTAAACCATGAGTAATGCCTAAAATCAGATTGAACTATAGATGACTGACACTGCTGTACAAGCACCAAACACTGATTGTAAGCCTAAACGTCAATCCCAATGTTGTCCCAGGGTCAACAAAGACGTTGACCCAGGGACATGTTGCACTTGGTAAAATCAGGTTAGTGCTAAACACCTGCCTGATCCAACAAACTGGTTTAACGCTATCTTTGGTATTCATGTTAAAATACCTTGCACTATTTTGATATTCAGTTAATGATTTTATCTAACACAATGTGTCGTTTTTTTTTATGCCATTTCTCTACGCTTCTAGACAATGAATCAATGCTTTTTAAACAAATAATGACTTTAACCTCCAGGCCACACACCGTCCAAGGTGATGGAACAAAGGTGGTCAACCTAGAACTAGATCTACCAGTTAATCTTGTTCAAACAAACTGCGGCTAGTTTTCTAGGGACTATTATAAACAAGTTTGACTGTATTTAATTCGCTAGAGCTAGAAGCTACATAGCAAAGTACAAAGGCATTAATATGTACCTATAAGGTAATAATATGCACGCTTTAGGGGTAAAAAGGTACCACCCCGGTGACAACTTTCGTACCTTTTTATACTTTTTTGAGTGTAGGCCAGAGGTCCTAAGTCATTTTTAGACATGGTGTATGATAATAAATCTAAATATTGTGGGTAAGTTTAAAATTGTATATTTAAAGTAAGTTTTTTTTTTTTTTTTTAAGAAAATGGAAGGATCAAACATCTCCAAAAATCATGCCAGACAAAGCATGTCAATGTGAGTAGGTAATATATATATATATACATTAATATCTGGTCTACAAGTAACATCAGATGTCATTAAAGTGACTTTTAATAAGTTTTAAATAGGCCTATAATGTTTTTTCTTTGTTGCATCAATGCAGTTTTTTAATTTTTGTAATGTCCTTTGGCTTTTGTTTTTATATTCAACCAGTACTACTTTTATAAATGAGTTCTAAACTAATCATAATTATGCATGTGTGAAAAGTTTCGTTTTTCAAAACAACAGAAATTACGGAAAACCCCACAAGAAATGGAATTTCTTTATTGTACAGCACATAACTTTCGGACACGTCAGAAGTGAAACAGTCCATTTCACATGTGATTTTTTTTCTAGGATATTATGAACAAATTATAAAATTGCAAAAGTTCCATCTGACATGATTTTAGAACAATTAAGCAAAGCCGTTGTGCACAATGGAAACCACATCATAATATCATCAGAGTCATATTCATATTCAGTCAGAGAGAGAAATATTTACACAGTACAGAGGGAAATGTGTTTCAGAGCACCACACCACGTGATAAATGTACATCGACAAAGGCATATCGAGATTTCCTGTGTAAATTACCCACAGGCTGTTAACAAAATATAAACAGACAGAGGAAGAGAATGGCTTTAATTTCGGTTCTAGTAGGTTTGAGTGAAACTCATGCTAAAAAGAGTGTGCAAATCTAAACTTAGTGAAAATGTGGGTCAGTATGTAAGGTTTAAGGGTTTCAGCACCTAGTATATAATATAAAACATACTAAAATCCTCTTAAAAATTCCACCACTACAGCTTACACTAGATGTTAAGTCTCGCTCTTAATCACCAACTTTGTATAAGATAATCCAGTACTTAATCTCAGCTCCACTTATATTAATTTCAGTTATTTTAAGGAAGTTATGATGGGTTGCAAAACAAATGACACACATATGAGACATGTTGCAACAGTGGTGTCATTTGTGGCAAATTGACAATCATCACAAGAGACAGCGTTAATCACTGCTCTACATGTGATTGGCACCAGATCAGCATGAACAGAGCTATTTTAGTTAAAGTCTCTTTGTATTATGTTTGATAGTCGTCAAATAGCTCTTGAGTGTCTCAGCCTTCACGCTCCTTATGGTACCCTGTCTTAATTATTCTTAAAACGTTGCTTTAAAAATGTCTTGTGCTTGCTTTAATCATGGTAAACATGGGGAAAATAATACTTTTAGAAAAATAGTAAATAGAATAGTAACAGTTAAGAGTGTCGTATATTAATAGCTTTTAATGGCTTTTTAAAATTTTGTCACAGTCAATGCAATGTGAATATTAACAGCGCTGGAAAAGTTTGGATGGAAATACATTGGCCACGCACTGGCCTGTAAACTGGCATATACTGTAATATTTCATTTAAAATTTTGGCAAATCTCTTCCCATCAGGCATCGGTATCAGATGCATCTATTAAATCACCTTCATGCTTTGATAGTGTCTATTTTAATTTGTAGGCATAAAAAATCTGTTGTCCTATACTAGTTATCTCATGCACATATAGGCTATCATACATATACACAAAATACTAATGGCTCTTTTTTAAACAAATTGAAAGCTGGACTCAAAATGCTAACTGTGGGGAACGTACATTCATATCTACTGATTCACAGTTGATGCTTTTTCATTCAGTGAAATTGGGGTTTTTGTATTCAGTTTTTGTATTGTGGGGCAATTGTATTCAGAATCAGCTTTTCTTATACAAATTTTCAAAAATTTTCACATTTTCAAAGACTAGATTCAAGAACAGCATTGGTGTGGAAAATGTGGTATGGCATAACATATAATACAATGAATCGAAAATGCATTGTGTAATAATGACTCAGAAATTGCTATAACATCACATCACACATAAATGTGAACTTTAAGCCTTGTTATTTTAATCAGTCTACTTAAGGACTAACAGTAAAAAATCTGGAATGTCTCAAACCTGAACTGTAAATTTCAGATTAGCAATGCACAAAACATATAAAATAGTATGAAAGATCGAACGAGGAACTGACATCAAAATAAGGAGTATCGAAGGTAGAAGAACGGCAAGTTGGGAAGAGATACCAAGGAATATACTGCATCAGAACATAAGAAAATGGGTCTTTACATGAAGTTTTGGAAAACATCAAGTTCTTGATCCAACATACTGAAGACTCGAGCTTTAGCGAAAGCCATCCATTGAAAAAGTCTTTCACCAAGCCATTGAGAGAGAAAGGTACTCGGGTACTTGTGGATGCAATCGTTTGCAAGAGTCTGATTGGTATGGAAATAGAGGGACTGCAAGATAAAGTTTTTGTGGACTGTAAGATAAAGTCATTCTGTTGTAGACCAGCATGTTGTGTTGTGCTTTATTTTAATGCACTCGCCCTGTTGTTTGGTATCTTGTGTTCCTCCATCTGCAATGGCATTCTTTCTACTATAACTAGTCTTGTTTTTAATGTGATTCTTGGTGTGCAAAACACTGAGATGGTATGATGCCACCAAATTTGTGTTTTTTGACCCCTGAGATGCATTCAAATTGATCAGAGAAGGATGTTGTCATAGAAAGCCAATGGCACGACATTTTGGAAACGTTTATCAAATTATAACGCACAGTCGCTCCGTGAAAATATCATCGGGTGACGTTTGTAAAATTTTCTGAGTCGTTATCAATTTGAAAACATCTCTAGTTAGTCCAATTGTTCAAGGCAGCTGCTGGGATTGATTTCTCACTTTACTTCTTGGGGTGAAACACCATTAGGGGGCGCTCTTCAATGCGCTGCCAGGGACTCTTCTTGTTCTCATCCTTGTCATCCAGGTCGTTGTCGTCTTCCGGGCTGGTGACGGAGTCACGCTGTGTTTCGCTGTTGCTACTCCGCGAGCTGTTCCCCCGGCTTCGACCCCTTCTCGGCATCGAAGACCCCCTTGGTTCCTCAGGACCGTCATCCAAAAGAGGGGTCAAAGGGTTTTCCAATGGTGAACTGGCTCCCATGCGACTCACTCCTTCACTTAGGTCCAGAGGGTCATGGTAGGTTGGTTTGGAGTAGTGTTTTCCGCCACTTGTACCTCCGTGACCCTTACGCCCGCTTCCGTGGTGTTCCTCTTTGTTCTTGCGATTGGATGCAGACTTGCGCTCATGTTGGGGGTCTTGGAGACTCGTGTCTATGTTTCGGTCCTTACTACTCCCGGCAGGGGCACTTAACGTGCTTTGGGCGCTGTGGTTGCCACTATGTTTCCCACTGTGGCTGAGATCGGCACCTACGTCTATGTACGAGTGGCGCACGTGAGCGTTGGCGCGTCCGTCGAGAGATATAAACCAGGCGCGAGGGTGTTGCTTCACCCCCAGCTCCAGAAGCTTCTTCTCTGTAAGAGCTTGCAGCTCACCGTTCATCTGGGAGATGGTGGAGTCATTGAACAAAACAGGGATGTGAACCGGAGCCGGAGGTCCACCGGAGGGCCAAACGCTCTCGTCGGAGCCTGCGGGAGAATCACCTTGCTGGGCTTCTGCATGGCCTGAACCGGGGGTTTGGTTTTGGTGGTTTTGGCCTTGAATCCCACTGATGGCACCTTGCAAACTCTGTCCATCTCTGTCTGCTTGGTTTGCCCCATCTTTACCCTGATCCGTGGCACCGAACTCGGACGAAAGCCTCATGTAGTGGGCCGGGATCACAAGAGTTGGCACCATGGAACGGTACATGTTCTCCTTCATCTGATCCAGCGAGCTGCAGAATATAATCTGACCTGGTTGCGTGTTCAGCGACGTTGGGCGAGCGAGGTGATCTGGCCCTTGCAAAACCTGCGAATACTCTGGTGGTTTGTCGACAATTGGTGGAGAAGGCGGGTCGGATGTGTAGCCTCGGTTATCATTCACAACGTGCCTCCGACGATAGTCGTGATCTTTGTCGTCAGGGCTATAGTTGCGTCCGTAGTCATCATGTAGAAGCTTGCTATCCAGATTGCTCGTATCCGTGGATCGATGTACCTTCATGGGGAAACTCTCTGCATTCTTTTGGGCTCCTTTAGACTGCTTGGTTTTAGAGGAATGCCGAAGTTTATGGGCAGGAATGTGCCTGGAAAACTCATCCCGAGCACTCTTGAAGGCATGGGATGGGGATCCCTCGGGTTTGTTGGCATCCAAGTTGCCATTGGAGGCGGCGGATTCAGCATGGCCGCCGCATATGAGGTTTAAATGGGACATGGAGGTGCCTTGGTCCCGCTTGGATCCGTTCAGAGCAGATGGAGCTTGAACCTGTTTCTGCTGCCTTCGGGGCTTCAGGCATCTTCGTCTGGAAAACAGATGTTGACATTCAGGAAAAGCACTCTCAGAAAGTCATATGCTGTAATCTTGTGAAATATACCTTACAATCAACCCAGACTCAGAGGGAAAACATGCCAGTGGTGACAGTTCTTCAAAACGGAATTATGTTGCTTTTTGCATGCCTTGAACAACTTTGCTCAATGAGTGGCACTAATCAAAACAGAGGCATGTCTTTCCAATGAGCCTATGTTGCTTTTAATTACACATAATTCAGACAAACTAGTATGCACCTGCAATAATAGAGTAGGACACAGAGCAAGACTAGTACAAGCAAAGCGAGAGATCCCAAGATGGACAGGAGGAAGAAGGTGTGGTAGGCAGTGATGTCCCTCAGGCCTGGGTGAGACAAACCCGAGCCTAGCGTTCAAATACAAAGCATGATTAGCATTGTCCTGCATATTGTTGTGTTTAGGTCAAGGTGCAAGTGTTTATTTTGTGGCATGTACAGGTGCAATTGCATTTGAGTATGTTACCTGCTGAAGAACGGAAGGCTGCAATCCAGTAGCCAAGCTGGGAGGCAGTGAAGTCCCACGTAAACTGTGATCCTTCTCGAGTGATAAATCCAGTTCCGTTTCGTACCCATAATCCTAGCGAACAAATGCATAGCATTATTCCCAAAAAGAGGAGCTAGCATTGACTGAGCTTATGCAGGATGTTCATGGTGCTTAAATTATCGCAGATGGCACTATACTTTACACAGTTACACACACTACTTTTTGGTGCCTAAAGCGTGGTTGTACGTACCTGTCTTGGTGTCGTACATCCATACGGGTATGCTGGTGGCAGATCGTATGTGGGTATCAGAAGGCAGTGGCACGGAGATGTGAACAGGCTCACTGACCTCAACCGCTCGACCCTCACGGTCAAACAGTTGTGCGCTGACGGCTGCTATTGTTGTTAGGTCTGTCCACCCATTCTCTCCTCCTTACAAAGTTATTAATACACTGTATTATCTATAGCTATATTTCATATAGCAGGTCTCTCTTATATATTTTTATACATTTATTATGCTTCAAATATTTAAAAATCTTTATATAAGACTATTCTTTGTACCTGTGTTGTTTGGTTCCAGAGCGAGTGGGTAAGGGAATGAGTTAATTTCATTCTGCTCTCTGGCTGTTGTTAAAACTGCGGTCAGTTCTGTGTAGGAGGAGTTAAACTGTAGGCTCCGCCTTGGAACCTGCAGCCATGGCTGGCTCCGCCCACCTGAAGGTTAAAACAGAAATTAAATGTAATGACTAGCAAAAAACATATATATATATATATATATATATATATATATATATATAGACAGATAGATAGATAGATATGTATATTTATATAGTAGTAATAAGTAAATAAGGCATATATATACATATATATTTTATGCGCACACACATTGGTATATGTTTTTATGCATATTAGTATAAGTTGGAAAAAATATTTTACAGCTATATTTAAGCTCTTGTTAATTTAAAACATTATAAGCCACATAATCTAATTATTAATTTATAAACTTAGTGAAATACAAACTGGGGCTTGTCCCCATGATGCTCTGGGCTCATAAAGACACCTGTGATCCAGCTTTTATGAAGCACAAAGTCTGTAATATGAAACACAAGCCATCAGGAGCACGGAGAGACGTGGCTCGTCCCGAGGCGAGGATTGGCTCCTGCAGGGGTGTGTGGGACACCTCTGCATTTAACGGGACATGGACGGGCGTTTGGGGGGGGGGGTTATTCTGGGCTCTTCCGGGAAACACATTTCACAGCAGCTCATGCATGACTGATATTCACACAAGAGAACAGGACAACTCCAAGGAGGCTTGTAGGTTACATATTTAATTAAAGTCAGTCATAAGGAATCGGTCTGACCACATTTGAATGATTTCTAACCTATATATCATATTCAAATAATATGTGAGTGTTTAGTACAATATTCAGATCTGCTTATCAATAACTGATTTTTAAACTTTCATGTTTTCCTCTCATTATGGTTACAGACTCGCTATCCCTAAAAATATCTGTCAGGTTAAGTGCTTATTTGACTATAACGTATTTGCATTAGAACAGAATTTATAACTGATGCTGAATAAATAATAAAAAGTAAACTGTATACTGCACACGATACCAGTTTAAATTAGTTGTAGAAGACGTGTAAATACTTTACTGTCACAAACAACCCAAAATGTGCTTTGGCTCAAAATGATTTAAATTCTATGGAAGCTTGTTTCTCCCAGAGGATACATTCATACAACTGCAACATATTAGAATTACAAAATAGAAATGTGAAATTTGAGAAAAAAAGTCAGGATTCTTTGATATAAACACAACTGACATAAAAGAACCTCAGAATTGAGTGATAAAAATGTGCATTTACCTTTCCTTAATTAAATTTGAGCAACAAAGTCCCATGTATAAGTTTATATTTTGCAATGGTGAGAAAAGAAGTCAACATTTAAAAAATAAAATAATTTTTGAGATAAAAAAAGTTGCAATTTTGTTGCAGCTTCTGTAGTTTTCACCACAAAGAAAAATGTTGACATTGTAACCACATTTGGAAGGTCCATCATTCAGTCACAATGTAACATTCCACACTTCAAAGACGGTAGATGTGACTCAACTAGCTCAAAAACACACTGAATTACACCTACAGACATCTAACAGCTAAAGAAAAGTTAAGTTAGACAGATAGATAGATATTGAGCTAGATAGAGCACAATTTCTCATCTATAACCTTCAATTTTTTTGCCATATAAAATAGATTAATCATGAGTTGTCTATTTAAGAGGCTCAATGAACACAAACGTGTCCTGCGTGACGTGGCTTCCTGTTCCACTACAAATAATTCAGCATGTGAGATCCACCAACCGTGTAAATTACATCAACTTCAGAATAAACTCCACACGTATGACCAGTTACCGCACTCCAAGCAGATGGAGTCTGAATGTAAAAACACAACCTTTATTGACGGAACGGTAGTGGTTAGACCCTCTTAACGAGCTTAACTAAGTCCTAATCTAGCAGACAGGAGGAGTTTACTGTACTCTACTGTACTAACGTTAGTAGAAAAGCCTTACCTCCTATGCATCCAGCAAGGAAGTCCATCACTGCTTCAGGCTGACAGAAGCAAGCGCTGCTTAAGATGAGCTCTAACCTGTTTTGAAGGGTTTACTGGGTTTCGGTCGCGCTGGTTGGTTAGTTAGTTAGTTAGTTAGTTCCTCGGGCCTGAGCTGAAATGCCTGTGATAAGTCTTGAGGTTCAGTGGAGGTTCTCTGAGCCAACTGTAAGTCACTAATCGCGTCGTAGTGGAAAATTTCACCTACTAGCTTGACTACCACCTGCTGGGTTCACTGTCTATTTGTGTAGCGGGCTCTGGATGGATGGGTGTCGGTGAGGAGGTGTGTGTGCGTGCGCCCAATCGCGAACCTCGGATTTAAAAAGGATTCCTGTTCCTGCTTTCGTTGTCATGCGCGTTCGAGCGGTTTTTCTGAGTCGGAATTTTACTACGGCGAAGGCGCGTTCACGAGGCGGTTCTTCGCTATTGGATAGTTACCGAGAACGTCATCGCTAGGTGTTTTCATATTCAGTAGCCAAGCCAAGCCATAGGAGGTTGGGCTCATTAATATTCATGACACACCTTCGCCGTAGTAGCGCTATTCGCCAGAGAGTCCGACTCGTTGGAGTGAATCGGTTCGTTCAATCGAACGATCCATTTCAGTTTTTACTCGGCAAAATTATCTTAGATAGACAGACATAATATATTTTATATTTTAACATTCTTTAACAAGGAGACATTTGAAAAATAATTACAAAAAATCCCCTTAATAAACACAAACTCTTCTATATCACTTGTGACGTGGCTTCCTGCTCAAATGATTAATTCAAGTTATGTGTAAAACCTAACCTCTCACATTACATACATTATTAACATACAAATAATGTATAGTAAAGCTGTACCTTTTTTTAGATAAATATTTGGCACAATATCGCTGTTGTCGCTATATTTTCAAGATCATGATTCTGGCGCGCTTCGTCTAGTGATTCGCGAATCGACTCGACCGAGTCTTTCAAAATGAATCGGCTCAAAAAAAGATTCATTGCGCTTGTAATTTCTGTTCCGCGTTGCATCAGCGTGTTTATGCTGTTTTGGGGTTCAAACCCGAATACTGCAATGCGTGTGGAGAATAAATTCACTCGGTCTGTCATCGATCCGGACTAATTAAATAAAGCATCAAATGCGTAACACACAGAATGCAACTGATCGCCTGCATGAGCGGAAATATAAACATTTTATTAAAACTTTTAAAGTCACGTAGAGATAATCAAATATATGCACATCGCGTGTTATGCTCGCACCCGTGTCAATAAAATTAACATGTTAATTACTGCTTTTTAATAAGAACACGCATTGACAAGCTGGTGCAGTTGCAGAGGAACCACGTGAGAATGAAGGGCAGTTACAAAAGCACTAACACAGATAGAAAAACTACGTTACAACCTTGACTGGGCACGACAGCGCTGCATTATGCAACTACTTATCATAAACTATAATGATATTGTCATAAACGTTTAGAATGACTAGACGGGATGCATTTCGCAGATTTCCTTGCAGGATCCTTTGGAGGTACAGTAGAAAGTCGTTGTTTGCCAGGTTCAATTGTCTGATGTAAGTCTAATGTTTTGAGAGAGTCTGTGTGTTGTGTATATACTGTAAAGTGGTAGCCCATTTTTTCTTGGATAAAATCAATTAAGTGCACGCAAGGAATCGTCTACATTGTTTGTTCCCAAGAGAAAGGGGGGAAATGATAATAAAACACGTATTATGTGTGTGTGTGTGTGTGTGTTTGTAATCTCACAATTATTCTCTTAATTTAATTAGAAAAACAGCAATAATGTAAGGTATTCCTCATTAGGCACACCTTAAAGCATTCATAAATGGAAATTAAAAATAGAATTTAATAGGAAATGTATATGCATAAATAAAACAAGAATTTAATAACAAAGAAAAGAAAGAAATGAAATTATAATAATAATAATATAAAAAAAATGAAATTACTGTTCTCTTGATTTAAATGCAGAAATAATAGATCTCCCAAAGGCATGAGCTTTGTGTAGAACGAAGCACAATATTTATATGCACTCTCTTGATCAGATTTCCACATAACATTTTATAAACAAAACACACAAAACATTTGTAAAGGCATTTATGTATTCTGGACACATTCTATGATTTGTCCACTATATTTGGAGTTCTTGAGGGCACATAAATAAAACCAACAGCTATGTTCATACGATAATAACACATTTTTTACAGTGTTTCCCAACACTGTTCCTGGAAAGCAAACAAACAGCACACTGCATTCGCACAGCAGCAGAATACAGTAGTCAATCCTGTGTTTGGGATTGACAACCGTATTTTCTTTACCGGTGTGAGTCTGGAGATGTCTCGTTCACACAGCAGCTTTCCGTTGTGTTTAGAATTCGGTCTGAACGTGTAACAGGAGTCAAGCCCGTATTCCTTACCAGTAACCATAGCAACCATGACTGAAGTAATATCAAAGATGGCGACGTGCACAAAACTGAAAGTTTTATCACTGTTTGACATGACAAGAGACCAATTTAGCTGCGAGTTCTTTCTTCAAATCTTTATTATCCGCCAAAATCTTTTAAATTTGGGCAGAGAGATGCTCTCTCCCACAGTGAATGACGTGATAGACAACTAGTTGTCCATACCTGTTCCGTTCACACAGCGCGTCTGTTCCAAGAAAGCGGTTGTGAATGCGAAGTGTGTGTGAACGTAAGGACTGAAAAACAGGATTGACAACCGTATTCTGCTGCTGTGATACAGGCGTCTCCTGCATCAGACCATGCAGTTCATAATTTCAGCTCTCTAAATCAAGTGTGTTTGATTGTGAAGAGTTCGAGAACACTGTTGATGTGCCTCAGGAACAGGGTTGGGAAATGCTTCAGCAGCTCCTCCCTAACGTACTTCACATTCAGAACTCAACAATATGTTCTGAGTATTAATTATTAACATTTCATAATGATTGATTCTGGCATGTGTCCTACTCGAGTGCATGTCATTCATCATAATGCTGTTCTGATGAGCTGTTGTTGTGTTTCAGGAGCGTGTGGTGTGGCGGTCGGTTATCCTCTGGATACTGTCAAAGTACACTTATTCCAGACAATCACGCGTTATTATTAAATGCTATATTATATTTAACATCATCTCCTGACCCTGAATGTGTTGTTTTGACCCCTGTACAGGTTAGAATCCAAACTCAGAAAGAGTTCACTGGAATCTGGCACTGCATCGTAACCACCATCAAAAAAGAAGGGGTATGAAACATACATTTGCTTCATGTTTAATGATTAATGCACTTTCAGTAATTAAAGTAATAGAGTAACCCAAAAAACACACAGTATTATTAAGGTATCATTAAGATACTATTATAGATTTGATTTTTTTTGAGCTGATTTTATTTTTCTGATTTCATTTTAACTTTAGTTAAAGCTTAGTAATTTTTTTGTTTATTTATTATTCATTTAAATGTTTATAAAGTTAATTTTTTATTTCCGTTTTAGTTATTTTAATACATCAAGTTAAACTAAATCAAAATGAGAAATGTTGCCCTGGCAACTAGATGAATTTCTTTATATATATATATATATATATATGAAATGTTGTTGTTGTTTTTTCCTTTTTGTAAAAATAAATAAATAAAATAAGGAAAATCCTTTCTTTTGTCTTTAGTTTTATTTTCATCGAAAAAAAAATAATAAATGCCTGCTTATGTTTTCTTTGATATTCTGAGGGTCCCACCGTAATTTGAACTTGATGCAAAAAAAAAAAAAATCCTCATAAAAACTGATATTTCTCTCAGAAAATGCAGAAGTTATACAAATTATTTTTAACGTAAGAGCAGTATGGCCTTTTTATAACTTGAATGTGCGAGAATTCCGTGTCGTTTGTGTTGATTTTTAGTTTTACAAAACAGCATGCTATGCTGCTTCATTGCAGACTTGTTTGCAGCGTAAAAAGTTTTATTATTTACTCCACTTTGCTATTGTTCTAATGAACTGAAAGTCTCACACATTCACAGAAAATACACTTTATTGCCAAAAGTATTGGCACCCCCTTCTAATGAATAAGTTTGACTACTTTAGAAATTTCTGTGAGTACAAATCTCAATGTTAAAGCATATAATGATATTCCAGGGAATTGTGTGCTTCTTATTTCATAACAACAGTCTGGAAAGGACCCTTTTCTATTCTAATTTCTATTCACATGACAATGCCTCCAAACACCAATGATCTGTACATAGGGGTACAGTCATTTAAGACACTTCATTTTAGTTGCAACAGAGAAAAGGGTCCTGTCCAAACCACTGCTAAAATTAGAAGCACACAATTCCCTAAAATGTCATCTTATAACATTAGGATTTGTACTCATGTAAAAGTAGTCAAACCTGTTCATTAGAAGGGAGGGTGCCAATACTGGCAATATTGTGTATAGCTTGAACATTGCAAAATAAAACAAAGCCACATAAATAAAACCAACAGCTATGTTCATATGATAATAACACATTTTTTACAGTGTTTCCCAACACTGTTCCTAGAAAGCAAACAAACAGCACACATACAGGTATCTCCTGCATCAGACAAGTTCATTTGAGGTCTTATACTTCTACTAATTTCAATTTGACTAATTACTAATCATTTCAGCTCTCTAAATCAAGTGTGTTTGATTGGGAAAAGTTCAAAAACACTGCTGATATGCTTAAACATTAAGATTTGTACACAATGGAAATTACTAAAGTCGTCAAACCTGTTCATTAGAAGGGGGTGCCAATACTTTTGGCAATATGTTGTATAGCTTGCACATTGCAAAATAAAGTGGATACAGCGGCAGTAATAATAGAGACGTGTTATCTGTCAGATTTCAGATTTTTCATGCTCTTGTTTTGCTGCAGGTTCATGGCTTCTTTAAGGGAATGGCTTTGCCGGTCACTACTATATCCATGACGTCCTCGGTGGTGTTTGGCACTTACCGGAACTGTCTGCAGTGTTTGGCTCAGATCCGTGGGATCGGTGCTGCTAACACCAAGCTCGATGTGTTTCTGTCAGGCCTGGCAGCTGGAGTTGCACAGGTCTGAGATTTCCTTAAAAGGATGAATCACATGAAATGAAAAATTAGCCTGTGTTTTACTCAACCTCAAGCCATATTAGGTGTATATGACTTTCATCCTTCAGAGGAATACAATTGGAGTTATATTAAAAAATGTCTTGGCTCTTCCAAACTTTATAATGGGAGTGAATGGGTGTTGAGGTTGTGAAGCTCAATAAAGTGCATCCAACCATTATAATAAAGTGTCCCGCATGGCTCCAGAGGGTAAATAAAGACCTTCTGAAGTAAATTGATGCGTTTGTGTAAGAAAAATATCCATATTTAAATACATTTTTTAAAATCTGAAGAATCTTTTTTTTGTCACAAAGAACCTTTTGTGAAACATAAAGGTTCTTCAGATGTTAAAGGTTCTTTATGGAACCATTTAGACAAAAAAGGTTCTTCTATGGCATCGTGAAGCACCATTATTTTTAATAGTGTAAATATACCAAAATCAAGAAACATAAGCCTGATTTTCAATAAAACATACACATGGATTGGTCAAACCCTTCATTATATATTCCTTGTTCCTAGGTCTGTGTAATGTCACCGGGTGACATGGTAAAGGTTCGTCTTCAGTGTCAGACGGAGAGCAGGAGAAGTGGACTCAAACCTAAATACAGCGGTCTGATCCACTGTCTGCTGAGCATCGTGAGAGATGAGGGTGTTTTAGGACTTTACAGAGGAGCTCTGCCCCTGGCCTTCAGAGACGGGCCGTCATTCGCCACCTACTTCTTGACCTACAGTAGTCTGTGTTCACTTCTCACACCTACAGGACAGAAAGAGCCAGGTGAACACTTCACTTAACTCAGCTTTATTCATATAGCACCAATAAAAACAATAATTGTTGACCAAGGTGCTATACAATGATTTTAATATCAACAACATTTGCACTCAGAACAATATAAATTACAGCACAGAACACAGCCCAATTAACTACAGTTAAAAGCAAGAGAAAAAAGATGGGTTTGAGTTTTGCTGTAAACTCATTCAGTGTAGAGGCAGATCTGATAGAAAGGCTGTTCCAGAGTTTTGGAGCAGCAACAGCAAAGGATCGATTTCAATTTAGCCAGAGGAATGTTTTGTCTCTGTTTGGAAGACCTAAGAGACCTTCAAGGATTGGGAACAGATAGTAAGTCAGACAGATATAATGGAGCTAACCCATTCAGAGTTTTAAAAACCAGCAACAGGACTTTAAAATTGAAAGAAAAGCATGAATGACCCATTCAAAGTCCTTAAAAGACAATTATGGTTTAACCTTTGCTAAGACTCTGAGATAAATTTTTTTGACTAATGTACTAATCTGTTTGTCAAATTTAAAAAAAAGGAAAGGAAAGGACGGAAAGGAAAGGACGTGACATGTGGCCAAGTATGGTGGCCCATACTCGGAATTTGTGCTCTGCATTTAACCCATCCA
>JAUMHE010000082.1:15390824-15406242 GCA_032359235.1 Enteromius mattozi
CATGATGTCATAATCATCACCGAAATGTATCACTAAACTACTTTATGTGGAGAAAAAAGTTATTTATTGATATTCTCTCATACTTACAGTACTTGGAGTCTGCGCGTCTGTTGATGAGCGATTCTGAATACGAGAGGATGACGACTCTGGCCAAGGAGTTTGAGAGCAGTCTGGGAAACCGTCTGCAGTGGTACCTCAAACTGAAAGCCATGTGGGCATCCAACTATGTGAGAGCAACCAGCAAACCATACACACAAACTTCACACAATACCTGTCAATGGTCTAACGCAACCTTAAAAATGCTGCTGTAATCTGACAGTAAAAAAGAAAAAAGGAGGAGGGTGTTGTGCATTTCCATTCACATTTAACATGATTTCAAGTCAATAATAGAGTCCACCAAAGAGCAAAAAAACTCTGTAAATTTGTTTATGCATCTGAATAAGAGAAATACATGCTGAGATTCTAGCAATCTTCTTTATTCTCATAAAGTGTAAAAAGGTGCTCAGTGCATGTTAAAATAAACATAACTTATATAATGCACCTTTTTGCACTTTATAAGAATAAACAAGATTGATAGAATCTCTCTTGGTTGGCTACATAAACGAATTTCAAGTATTTTTTGGCTCTTTGGTGGATTTTAATCTGACATTAAACATTCAGTTTAAAGAAAAATAATTTTGATTTTATCCAACGTGAACTGAATTTTTTGAGGAAAAGTTATGAAAACAAACATTTACATTTTATTTATAATACATTGTGTGCTAATAAGTAGAGATGAGGAATGTATTTTTTACTATTTAATACATATTAGATTTAATATGGGCATTACATACCATTACCATTATTAAATATTAAGTTTAATATTGGCGTTACGTATAAAATGAAAGGTGATTTGAGGAAAGAGACTGAAAAAGATTTGCGACATCAATCAAAGTATTTAAATTACGATTTGGTGAATGATTACAAAAACAAACATATTTAATTTACAATAAATAATATGCTAATTAGCAGAAACAAGGCATTTAATATCTAAAATGGTTCAGATATTCAGTTTAACATAACAAATTAAAGGTAAAATGAGGATTATATTTATATTATAATTAGAATAAATAGTGTCCTGATAATCAGAGAAAGGGAATTAAATATTTATTGAATATTAAGTTTAATATGAGCATTACATAACAAAAAAAATAAATAAATTGTGTGCTAATAAGTCTAGGAATGTATAATTTAATTTAATACTTAATTAAATTAAATAAATGTTATTTAATTAATTAAATATTATGACTGGATATGAATTTTAATATTTTATATTACATTTAATATGATGGCAAATAGGGTCAGTTTTAACTGTAGTGGGTTTGAACTGTAGGATGGTACAAAGATTTCCTAACTTTTTTTTTTTGTCTGCATCTTTAAGGTCAGCGATTGGTGGGAGGAGTATGTGTACCTGAGGGGTCGTGGCCCACTCATGGTCAATAGCAACTACTATGGAATGGTACGGCTCACAGAAACAAGCAGGAAGTTCTAAACTGATATTTTTATATTCAGGCCTCTTGAGTCTTTCACTTTCATCTTCAGGACTTCCTCTACGTGACTCCTACCCCGATTCAAGCAGCGAGAGCAGGAAACACACTGCATGCCTGTCTCTTGTACCGCAGGAAACTCAACAGAGAGGAAATCAAACCTGTGAGTCCACATTACAGAGCTGACAGATGCTATTGGGCGAGGGGGCGGGGTGAAACTCTCATCACCCCGAGCCATGACAGAGATTGATCACAGAGCTGTTTTTAGCTGTGCATTGAACTTTGTTAGGTTATGGATGGTTGATGGAGACTCTGTGTGTGAATAGAGAAGACCCGCAGGGCTGTGTGCATGGAGTCAGTGTTTTGCATACTTGCATAAAGGAGAACATAACAGGAAAACTTTTCTATTTTGAAAGTCAAGTGTGCTTTGTATATGTAATGTGATGCATCATAAAACAAGTTCAGTTTGATTCTTTAAGACAACTAAACTCAAGTCCGAATTTACATGTTAAGCAGATTTGCGTATTGATATGTCATTATATTAGCGATCTAGCCCATTTTGATGATTGTGCTTTTAAACTAGAGTTTGGATATAACATAGAGTTTAGATATTCATAACAGGTCATCTACAAGTTACAGTAGCAAGTACAGCATGCTTAAAGGAGTAGTCCAAACTAACTTTTTAATCATATTTTTGGGTGGACTGTACCTTTAATTGTTATAAAATAGTAGTTATAAAAACTGAATTCTGGTTTAATTTACCTTGACTTACAGTGTTACTCTGTCTTTTAGAGTCGTATGCCTGTTTTAAATGTTCCTTTGTGTGCTGCTCAATGTGAGAGGATCTTCAACACCACACGCATTCCAGGAGAAGAAACTGGTATGGCTAGATTTTTTTTTATGGTTTTGAAAGAATGCTCTTATATAAACCCAAGCAGCATTGACTTATTTAAAATTACAGTAAAAATAGTAATATTGTGAAATATTATTAGTTTTTAAATAGCTGTTTATTTGAATATATGTTAAAAAAAATATATGTTAATATATTCCTGTGATCAAAGCTGATTTTCCAGCATCGTTACTCCAGTCTTCAATATCACATGATCCTTCAGAAATCATAATATGAGGATTTGCTGCTCAAGAGGAAACTTCATATTTCTGTCTAAACAATGAATTTTCAGAATTCTTTGATGAATAAAAAGTCTATAGAAATAGAAATCTATTGTAACATTATAACTGTCTTTACTGTCACTTGAATGCATACTTGAGGTGTGTGTGTAAGAGACTATATGAATAATATATGTATGTATAAATTTACAGTTTATTTGTTCTTCTCTTGAATAATCTCTTTATATTGACAGTTTCTTCAAAACTGTTTTCAGTCTTTCCTCCTGCATATTTCCTCATACCTTCTAGAATGAAAAGATACTTAACTTTGTCTGTGGTGTGGAAGGGTCACAAGTACAAACACGTCTTACTGTATAAACTTACACAGACAAACACACACACCCTGGACAGGCCTGGTTTGTACCGTACACACAGACTGACCTAGATGTGTCCTCCTCTCTGAGAATCTGATCAGTTTTTTGCCACCATTTGTGAATGGTGAGAATTGCCATGCATTTACTAGTTTTCTGTGTGTATTCAGATTCCCTGATCCACTGGCAGGACAGCGAGTATGTGGCGGTGTTCCACCAAGGCCGTTATTTCCGCCTGTGGCTGTACCACGCTGGCCGCATGCTGTCTCCCAGAGAGATCGAGCACCAGATTCAGCGTATCCTGGATGACCCGTCTCCTCCGGTGCCCGGAGAGGCCAAACTCGCAGCCCTGACGGCAGGAGACAGGTACTACCTGATGACGCACTTTAAAGGGTTTATTTGACACAAAACAAACATGCATGTGTTCTATATGTAAAAAAATTAAGTTTGAATTTTAAGTTGAAATTTGGTATATTTATCAGTTGTGTTTTCTATTTTAAACAAACCCTTAACCCTAGTATTAATATTCACAGGTTTTGATTAATATTTATTAATAGCACATGTTTTAGTTATTGTGTGTGTGTGTATATGGGTGTGTATGCATATATGTATAAAATGTTAATATATTAAACAAAAATGTGATAGTATCATCGAGAGGCTATTCTCTAGACTAGAGTTTTCATTTTAGTTTAAGTAAGTTTAGTTGTGTTTTTGTCATTTTATTAGTTTTTATTGTCTTTTTAGCAGAAATTATGTTTGTAGTTTACTCATTTTAGTATTGGCTATTTTAGTACATCCATTTAAACTTTGAAGTTTCAGTATTTCACATGCATTTATATTAAGAAAGCGTGTAGTCTGGATTATATATTAAATCTAAATCTTTATATGATGAAATCAAAATATATTTAAGTCTAAACCCTCCCTTTTTTTCCAAATGCTTGCCACGTATGCTCAGATGTTTTGAACTTTATTTCCCAGAATCCCTTGGGCTCAGGCCAGGAAAGAGTTCTTCAGCTCAGGAGTGAATAAGAGATCTCTGGACTGCATTGAAAAAGCGGCGTTCTTCGTTGCCCTGGATGACGACGAGCAAGGCATGAGGGGAGATGATCCTGCTGGCAATTTAGATCGCTATGCCAAGTCCCTTCTGCACGGCAAATGCTTCGACAGGTGAGTCGTTTGTCCATCCATCAGTTACGTTTCAAATATGCTAAATGTTGTTCTAATGCAATTTTAAATAGAATAAATAGTCTTTTACACAGCCAGTCGTGATAGTTTCTGTGTTTGCTATGGCAGTGTTTTGCACTGTGTTTGTGTTTCAGGTGGTTTGATAAGTCATTCACTGTGGTGGTGTATAAAAATGGCAAGAACGGCCTCAACGCTGAACACTCGTGGGCAGACGCACCTATAATGGCTCATGTGTGGGAGGTGAGAGACAGAATCGGAGAAAAAGAAATTAATAAGCATAATGAATTCAGAAATGAATTAGTATAATGTCAGATAAGCTGAATAATGATGCGTGTCGTTTAAAGGACTGTTTCTTGTCTTAAGCGTAAGACATCAAAATCTAGTTTCAGTTATATCATTTGTACATAATAGGAATACATTGACAACTCTAATCAGATAGTTATTTTGGTAATGTTATGGCTGATTAAAATTCTGTTCCTTTTTGGAGTGAAATATAACAGTAAAAAAATCCTGTAAGTGAAACTAGGCATCACAACATTTTAATGTACAGTATAAAAATCTATATTCATTTAGAATTTTGTTAAAGATTACATTTAACCACATTATAAATGTATTTGTGATTTTTAAAAGTTTTAAACAAGTTTTAGAGGATGGTAATGCAATTTAAATGTAAAAATAAAGAAAATGAAAAGGCATTATCCACCCCTTTTTTTAAATAAAAATATTATATTAAATATTTTGAATTGTGCTTTATATATTTTTATATTTGTTTAATTTTAATATTTTTTGTCCTTTTTTTTTTTCTTTTTCTCCTTTTTTTTTATAAAATGTATTTTAATTATATGTATATCTTTCAATTATTTTCCTAGGTAACATTTTACATTTGCTTACTTTTTAAGTTGTTGTGCTTTTTCTGCTCATTTACTATTTTATTTAATCTCAAGTAGCTTTAGTTAATAATACTAACAATGCAAACCCTTTAACCTTAAATAAAATCTTAGGGTTTTTTACTTTAGAATAAGTAACACTTGTTAACTATTAACTACGACTTTTCCCTCAATAAATTCTTTATTTGCTGTTTATTAATACTTAGTGCAGTAGTTGTTAAGTTTAGCTATTGTGTAGGATTATAAGGCGATGTAGAATAAGGCATAAATTTGTGCATAATTAGCACTAATAAATATAATATAATATTCTAGTAATATGCATGCTAATAAGCAACTAATAGGTGTAACCGTAAAAATAAAGTGTTACCAAATTTTTTGTTGACTTGTATTATGTTCTCTAATAGCGCTGTCTCTCTTTGTCTCTCAGTATGTGATGACTACTGATAGTTTCCAGCTGGGTTATAATGAAGAAGGTCACTGTAAAGGAGACGTGGCCTCCTCCCTGCCTCCACCTACTAGACTAACCTGGGACATACCTGCTGAGGTACAAACACACCGTCACACCTTCTCATGTTTACAGACACGCCGTATACAGTGACCTCTAATGGACACGCTGAATAATTAATCTTCCTCTATGTGTATTTAGTGTCAGGAGCGTATTGAACGCTCTCTCGCTGTGGCACAGGCTATAGCTGATGACGTCGACTTCCATGTGCTGCCAATACAAGAGTTTGGCAAAGGCGCCATCAAAAAGTGCAAAATCAGCCCTGATGCCTTCATTCAGATTGCGCTACAGTTGGCCTATTTTAGGGTAAGATTGACCCCATGTAACACACAAAACCACATGTAGTGAACTTAACAGAATATAGAGAATCACATTAATTATGAATATGTCCCACTAATGCTTCACAAACACTGAGGCACAATGTTTTTTTTATTTTTCAAAGTTTTTTTAATTAAGATAGTGATCTTACTTACTCATACAACAAAAATTATTCAAATATGATAAATGTAAAAAAAAAATGTATAAAAAATTAAATCAATGTTAAAATCAGTGTTAAAACATGTTCAATATGATAGTAAAAATGTGTTAAAACATGTAGCTTAGTAAACTTGCTTAAAATGTTAAACATGCTAAGAATGTGTTGAAACATACTAGAAACATGTTAGAAACATCTTGCAAGGTTAGAAGTTTACTGTTTTTTGTTTTGTTTTTACTTTTTACTGTTGTCTTGTTTTTTAAAGAAAAAAAACTAATACAAAGCAATTTTAAAATAATTATTTAACACTGAACTTTTTCTAGCAGACATTATACAAACAAAGCACAATTTAACTTTAAATTAAAAAGTTAGTAAAATAATATTTTTTGGCCATTTGAGACCCCTTCTTGAGGCATGCATTTTTACTGTAGAAATAAATGCAGCCTTGCTGAGCAATAGAGACTTTAAAACATTAGAAAATATTACAGATCCCAATTTTAACACTGTGTGAATGTCATAATTAATGTATAGTCTTACTTGTTATTTTATTTTACCGAACAACAGTAAAATTACCACACTAACGTTTATGAATGTTTTTGTTTTTCTTTTTTTGAGCTTTTAATTTGGTGTAAACCCGTAGGAAGACCACAGGGTGTCTTTTTGTTAACAATAGCTGATTTATAAATGATTCTCCTTACAAATTTGGGAAGATGTTTGTCACATGTGTCGCATTGTCACATGCCTTATAAAAATCATAAAAATGTTACTGAGCAGCTGATGAGCAGCTAATGATTTTTGATAATAGTTCTCAATGACCTTGTAACTACACAAAGGCTACAAAATTTTTTTATCTAGTTATATTGTATTCAGATATAAGCTTGACTGATAATTTATAAAACAATAACATTCTCTCATCGTGTTCCTTGTCCAGAATCGAGGCACGTTCTCTCTGACCTACGAAGCGTCTATGACTCGTTTATTCCGCGAGGGCCGGACTGAGACAGTGCGTTCCTGCACCAGCGAGAGCTGTGCCTTCGTCAGAGCTCTGGAGGGCGGGGAGGTGACCAATCCACTAATATATTGATGAAGGGCACTTCCAGTACACACTATTCAGCATGCTCTTTTTTTTGTAGTGACAAACTTTTCAACTTCAACAAATTCAAATTCAAACACATGCATATTTTAACCTCTCTCTCTGTGACTGTAGAGCAAGGAAGTGTGTCGGCGTCTCTTCCGTACGGCGGCTGAGAAACACCAGAATCTGTACAGGATGGCAATGACAGGAGGAGGAATAGACAGACACCTGTTCTGCCTCTACATCGTGTCCAAATACCTGGGAGAGGAGTCACCGTTCCTTAAAGAGGTGTGTAACTCTGGGAAGGGCCATGCAGTTACTATATATCTACTAAACAAAGATGTTTAACTGGTATTTGCTTCCTTGCAAATGCCCTTGAGTGTATGTCATAAGAAACGATTGCGTAAAAAAGGAAACTTCCTCAGTCTTTCCCAGAAGTTTTTTTTTTTTAAATTGCAACTTTGCATTCATTACAGTTCTCATAACCACAAAAACGAATTCTTGTATAGTATTTAAAATATTTATTCAGTGATGTAATATTAAATATGTGTGTTTCCTTCAGGTGTTTTCAGAAACGTGGCGTCTGTCCACCAGTCAGACTCCTCTTCAGCAGGTGGAGCTGTTTGATTTCGTTAACCACCCAGAGTACACCACCTGTGGTGGAGGATTTGGCCCGGTCAGAAATATTGATTTAAATTTACGCATTTATTTTATTATTTTTATTTTTTGTGTGTGCATTTAATTTATTTTCATTTGTGTGCTCATGACAGGTTGCAGATGATGGTTACGGCGTGTCTTACATCATCATCGGAGAAAACATGATCAACCTGCACATTTCCTGCAAACACTCTTGTCCTCAGACTGTTAGTACACTTACAGCTTTTTTTTTCTTTTCCATTTTTCTGAAACTACAGAAAAGAAAAAAAAATTGAGCAAACTAATTGATCATTTTTATTTTTTTTTTTTAGTTAGGATCTAAACTTAAACTAAAGCCATTAAAAACATTTTTGTTAATTGAAACAAAGCTGAGAAAATGAAAATATAAATGCTACATGATAGGCTTAGGACTATTGCCTTGACAACGTTCTTCAAAAATATACATATAAAGATATTCAAACTGGCTAAGGATGACATTAAATTTTGGAATTGTTTATAATAATGGTTTATGGCGGTGTTTGACGAAATTGTTTCTAATATTCTTTCTGGATTGCAGGATTCTCACAAGTTTGGAGCTGATATCAAGAAGGCTATGGAGGATCTTCTGGAGCTTTTGTCACCTGAGAAACCAGACCCGTCCAAAGCTGAGCAGAACCACTCGAAGAAAAGCAAAAAAGACCTGTAGAGGTAGAACAGAACGCCCATGACGGTCAGAAGAAGACATGAGGTTGCATAGAACTAGGAAATAGCGTTATTATGTATGTATGTTCGTTTGAATGTATGTTTGTTATTACATACAAATATGCATTCATACATTCCATGCTTCTTGTACAAATCGATGCCATGAAGCCATGAACAACATAACAATGTAAAAATGGTGGAAGCTGCTTCGTCTAACGTACTAGCTTAATAAAATGTATAAAAGAGCATTTAAAGCAAGAGATAGTTTGATAGCGGAAAGCCTTTTGTGTTTTCCAGAAGAACCAGTCCATTTAGATTTAATTTGGTCTTTATTTTAAAAAATAATGAAGAATTATTAACGATGGTAGTCTAATGGTTAATGATCTGATCAGCTAGCTAAATGGTTGTAGGTTCGTTAAAAGTAAGCTTGAGCGAGGATAATGCAGTAATGCATCACCTCTGTACCTTCTGATGAAGGCACTTCACTGCTCTTACAGTACCAGAAATCACATCCCCATCCCAACTGGATATGTTGAGCTGTAAAAAATAACTTGACCATGGGCTAAAACCCAGTGTCATTTTACTTGAATCCCAGAGCAGAAGTATATTTAAGATTTCAGTGACTAATGACTCAGAATATTACATGTGACTGCAGTTTTAATGTGATTGTTCAGATACATTAATATGTTGATCTCACTATTAAGTCTATTAATTTTAACTGTTTTTTTATTTAAATGTACCGTCTTTTTCTTTGTTTCTTTTTTACACAAGGTCAAGTTAAGATAAAATAACTTAAAAGTATTCAAAATGTATTTAGCAAGTCTGAATCTCTCTAATATGTCAAAATAAAGCAATGCCCCGAAAAGAAATCTTTTACGCCACAACACATTATTATCTCAGGTGTTATGAATGCACGGTTTAACTTAATAAACCCAGGCCAGTTAATTGCAAATAGTTCCTGTTTACTTGTTCCCAAAGAGACGTCCTTTTAACAAAGCTCAGTATATGGTACAAAATCTGATATGATTTTAATTCTAAATGGTGTTATTGGAATTAAATGATATGGTTAACCTTCTAACAAACTGACTAAATTGTATTAGGAGGCATTCAAAGCTAAATGTGTTCGTGATTATTATGTATTTAATAATAATACTAAACCACTTAATAGTGTGATTTTAAAGGAGAACTTCTTTCAAAATTGAAGATAAAAAAAGAAATTTAGCATTGCATTACTTGCTTGGAACCTCTCCAGTGAATGGGTGCCGTCAGAATGAAAGTCCAAACATCTTAGGTTTGCAGCAAGACTGCAAAAATTGTGTTTGTAATTCATTACTATGTTTTTAAACCAATTTAGCTTCCGGCCAAAATATGAGTCTGGAATTGCTTTCTCCAGTAATTGCACCTGAATCAGGAGAGAAATATGCACAGATCAAAAATCACAGTTTACAATAAAAAAATGTTCTAAATATGTTGTAATGGATTATAGACTTTTGTCTAAAGTAATGATTTAAAGTTAAAATGCCTTAATGTTGGATTAGTTTCGTACAAACATGAAAATTTTTGCTTTAGAAGACATAATTAATGGTTTGGTGTGGATTATTGTTTTATCAGATGTTTGGGCTCTCATTCTGACGGCACCCATTCTCTGCAGAGCATCCATTGGTGAGCGAGTGATATAATGATACATTTCTCTAAATCTGATGAAGAAACAAACTCATCTACATCTTGGTTGGCCTAAGAACGAATACATATTTTGCAGTTTCTCATTTTGTGATGAGCTATTCCTTTAAATTACTGACAGAATAATTAAAAGAATGCAAGACATTTCTTTAACTATTCTACTATAACCACTACATGATTGGACACAATTGTTGCATTGGAACATACAACGCCAAAAGCCATTACATTTGTGAAGGATATGAAGATGGTGACTGGTTTTATAGTTAAATGCATAATATAATATCATCAACATCAAACATGTACAATCATATACAGTCTACATTAATGCCGTGTTTCACTTTTTACTGAAGGCCCTTTGCTTCACTTGGCCGGACTGAGAGCAAGGGCTTCGATACTTCCTTGTAGTTTTTCCGTTTTGTCTTTGCAATTCGTTGGCAGCTCTACTCTTTATTATCTGTTATGCCCTCATATTTGGCATTTTAAACAATATAAAGTTGCCTTTCAAGTGCACGAGGTCTCGTCTGCACAACTAGATATGGTAATTGTGGAAATATTGATATATATCCTTCAAAAAGGTCTTGTCTTTTTTTTCCTGTATTGCCTAACACTGCTTACACTGTATCTCTCACTTGAGTTTAAACCTCACTGAAGAAGTTTGTTATTGTTATTATATTATGATTATTATTGTCACTATTCTAATGATTAACTTGAAACTGAAAACAGTAGCAATGCAAGCGTTTGTGTAGTGCTGGTATTAGTCTGGAGCGGCAGTGTTTTACCTCATCTGTCTGATGAATGTTGAATCATCCAGCGATCGATCTCTTTCCTCCCGACTAGTACTGTATTCTGTATCTGCCTGACTCTTTCTCTGATTTTCTTTGGTTTCGGACTATCTGTACACCGCAGAGCTTTACACTTTCTCTCTTACTCTGGCAATCTGTCATTCCTTGACATTTTGTATGTGAATGAAAAGGAAAAGACAACAGGTCACTTTTTTTAATTAAAATTGTTCAAGCACTCAAGTGTGTTTGGTTTTATTATAATGGGATTGATGCTTGTTTGTCTCAGCGGCTCGACATGAAAGCCAAATGTCATCATGAGTTGAATTATTTCTTTCTTGTGGTTTGTTGCATTTCTACTTTTTGTTCTGCTTCCTTTTTTTTGCCACATTGTTTTACAGTTTTACTTTTTGTTCATCTTTCATTTTTGTTAGTCTTTTATTTACTTTTTGGAGGTTTGTTTGTTGTTGGGGTTTTTTTTCTCTTAAGTAACTTTTGTTAGGGTTAGGGTTAGATAGATGTCTTGTATTCATTTGTGTAGATTAAAATACACTGATGCTTTTTATTTTATATATATATATTTTGTTTTATTTCTTGAATCACCCATTCACACTTGTTTGTTTGTGCATTTGTTGGTCATTTATTTGTTTTAAAGTTAATTTAATGATGGTGACAAAAGCTTCCCCAGCACGGACAGAATGACAGTGACAAGACAAGAATAAAAATAGGGTAAGTAAATAGAAAATGGCAATATAAGAAAATATTTTTAAAAATATACAAAATACGTGACTCAAATGAGTTAAAATATGTGAATACGACTTTCTGCTCTAATGTAAACACCTGCAATTGTCCACATCGACATGTAAATAACATACAAGTTACGCACAATGTTGTTGGACCGTAGGTCTAAAAGAACCGACAATCCGGTTCAATTAAACCGATTCATCAATTATCGAACAAAGTGATTCCAGGAAAGGAATAAAAAAAATATAAATATAATGTGAAGTCTTTTTACATACGTAAATAAAGGTTTATGGTAAGTAATATAATTCAAAATGTCCTTTTTCCTTGTCAGAAAAGCACATGTATACATTTGTGAGAGAAAAACTCATATACATGACACATATAAGTGATTGTCTGTGATAATCAACTAACCCTCACTTAACTTAAACACTCATATAAACTGGTTTCGTGGTATACTTAAAGCTGCACTTAGTAAGTTTGTGTACAGAATTTATATAATGAGCGAATACATCATATATCCATTTTCCAAATCGTGTTTTTGACATGTACTGAATCACTTTGGTACACTTTTATATACGTGTTTATATATGGAATATTTTAAATCTGTGGAGTAACCCTGTGTGACTTGTCATAGAAATGTTTGTCTGTGTGTATTAAGTTTGATCTCCCATATCTTTGTGCCAGATGAACTTCACATAGTTAATTGAACTGAATAATTGCTGTTAAAATAATCTGTACTTTCTTTACTTTATTTTATAGATTGGAACAAACGTGGTGTAATTCCTTAACAGAGCAGAGTCCACAACACCCCATTCATTTGTCAGGTCCATTTAAAATTCCCAGCAGATTTCCCAGGGATTGATCATGATTAATGGACAGGTATTGTATTTTTTGTGTAATTCAATTGTATTTTGAATTGCATATTTCCACATGTGGCTGTGACTGCCACATTTCAAATGGAAAAGCAACTGTAACTGTATTTTCCATGTCTTATAAGTAATGAGCCTGTCACATTTAAATAGCAATATTAATTACCACGTCCGTTTTTTCACTCTCTCTGGGTTGTGTATGGAATATGCCAAAACACAAATAAAAAACGCAATTCCTTTAGCATTTGAATGTCCAACACCTTACATGGAAACCTGTCAATCCATATCCAGATCAGATGGTCACTGCAGTCACCAGATCCAGTCTGTATACAGATCAGACTGTGGATCATCACCTTCTGAATGTCAGCGGAGACCAGGACACCTAGATGATACCCAGAGACTGATCCCCAGCGAAGACCACATCGCCTCAACGGCCAGATGAGTCCTCTGCTCAATCAGACTCTGCTGCAGCCTGAAACTGAACTGCTGGTTCATCTGATCAGAGGAGAACTGGCCCCTCGACTGAGCCCGTTTTTTTTTTTTTTTAACCATTTCTGTCACCGATGGAGTTTTGGTTCCTTGCCACTGTCACCTCTGGCTTGTTTAGTTGGGGACACTTAATTTTACATCTTGAAAGCAGATACTATTTGAACTGAACTGAGCTGAATGATAAATAACTGAATCAATGATGAACTGACTAACATCTAGTATTTATTGCACTTTTGCATTATTACACAATATTTTCCTATTTAACACTATAAAACTACTTTGATGCTGTATTTTTAAAATATTACAGGCTCATTAATTGTAACACACAGACAATACAGCTGCAAATGGACTTTGCTTTTCCATTTGAAATTTTGCAGTCACTGTGCATTCATGAAAACGCAAACAGTATTGCAAGCAAGTTTTGCAATTGTGTGTGGATTATGTCACAATTTTTCACGTGGAAAACAATTGAAAATATAATTTGCAGTTCTTTTTAAAAATTGTACAGCTGTTGACCTTTGGTTCAATGCTTTCTAAGTGTTTGACTATAGTTCACCCAAAAATAAAAAACAATTCTGTCATTAATTACTCACCCTGGTCTGAAAGCTCTCGGATTTGTGTTCTGAAGACAAATGAAGGTCTTATGGGTTTGTAATGACATGAGGGTGAGGAATTAATGACAGAATTTTCATTTTTCGGTAAACTATCCTAAGCAGTGCACATCTAGTCTTTATACATTTGAAGTAATCTTTGATTTTGCATTGTCTTTTTTTAGAAAACTAAAATAACATAATTTACAAACTATTCTTCACTGCCATTTTGGAGAGTTACAGTATGTTCGGGGCGAAAGTGTGTTGTTATTACATTGTTATACTCTCTAAAATGGTGGAAGACGTAACTCGGGGGAGAAGAATAGTTTAGTAAACTGTTATTTCTTTGTGCAAATAAAAGTATTCTAGGAGCATCGCAAAACTGAAGTTGATCCACTGATGTCACATGGACTGTTTTACCATGTTTTTACTTTGTTTCTGGATCTGGGATCATTTCAGTTGTATTGCTGTCTATGGAGGGTCGGATAGCTCTCTGATATCATCAGAAATATCTTACTTTGTGTTCTGAAGAGGAACGAAGGTCTTATGGGTTTGGAACGACATAAGGGTGAGTAATTAATGAGAGAATTTTCATTTTTCATTTCACTATGGACCTCTTTGTAACTTTTTGAAATTGATGCACAAGGGTTAATAATTTGTTTGTTATTGCGATGTGTTAGTGTTTGTTGCAATAGAACTCCCATTAAGACAAATGTTTTCAAAACTGAAATTTATTTTGTGATTCATTAAATGGATATGGCTAATTAAAAAGAAGTGTGAGTCCTTCAGTTTTTTCCCTGTGTGAATACAGCATATATGTCACTACTCTGGTTGTGCACTGGAGCGAATCCCAACTCTCCAGCGATCTCCTTTACTCTATCAGCAAAACCTGACACTTGCTCTTTTGAAAGGTCCAGCAGGTATCTGAACAAGACAAATGTAAGTTATCAGCACAAATGTAATAAGTTTGGTGGCACTGATTTTTGCATTTATGTGATGATGGACTCACTTTGCTAACTCTATTATCAGAGCAGCATCAGGCACTGTGATCTCTCTCAGAGAGGAATCCAGCTGATGAACCATACTGAGAAAACACAGAAAGATTGTGTTAGCAGCGCGTATTTATGTTGTTCACTTGACACACAAACTCAAATCCTCTGCTCATGAATGAACTTCACCTGGCTGAACAGAAGATGGTGTTGAACAAGTTCCTGTATTTGTGTTTGAGAGGAAGTTTGCTGAGCGAGTCTGGAGACAGAAACGTCACTTTCACTCCACTCAAGTTCAATAGATCTGCAAAAACACAAAGAAACAGAGAGTAGATGTATGGGAAACTGTATCTTTAAAACTATTTTGCAGCTTTTAATTGCTTGCAGAATTTCAATGTCAATGAAAGTATATTTAACTAATGTTTTGCCATAATATTATGTTACCAAGCTCTTGTGTCTGTTGTACTGCTGGATGTTGCTCCGGTTCAGTGTGAGTTTGAGAAGCAGCTGGATCATTCTGTATCTTCTCTTCCATTATGAAAGTGTCTGTGGATTGACAACAGGAACTTGAAGGATTTGGTTCATCTTCATTCAGTAAAGAGCTCCCTCTAGTGGCAAGACATTCAAACAACGCCAGGACGTTTGCTTCTGAAATATCCAGAGCTGTCTGAGAGAGAAAGACGGCCATAGAAATGTAACTCATGATTTAAATACTATTTAAACGCATTATATACTGCTCAAAAAAATAAAGGGAACACTTAAACAACACAATGTAACTCCAAGTCAATCACACTTCTGTGAAATCAAAC
>JAUMHE010000082.1:15432105-15453517 GCA_032359235.1 Enteromius mattozi
TTCAATAAATACCGTACCGTGCCATTCATACCGAGGTATTACCGAACCGTGAAATTTTGATACCGTTACATCCCTACTGGTTATTCTATATTTAAAACACAATCAGTTTATTAGTACTTTTTACAGAAATCCTACTAGTTTTATGAATGTATGACTGACAAATACGCATCACGTTAAGTTTATTAGTTTGTTTGTTGAAACTGAATGGAAATTTTATATTGCAGTTCAAATACACAAACCTTAAATGTAGGCCTAAATATTTCGTGTTTTTTGCTGCAAATTAAAAACTTTGAAGCTTTCAGAAAGCGACAGGGAGGGAAAAACCACAAGCAGATGGAGAAAAGCGTGTGTATGTGTGGCACAGTCCTATGAATCTCCTCGTACGACCTCAACCTGCTTCAGTTCCTAGCGTAGCCGGAAACTCCTACATGTGTGCGACGGTCTGTGTGTGTGTTAGCTCTTGTTATTGAGCTGTGTGTGTGTGTGCTGTGTAACTGACATCTGACTGACTGGTTGACAGACAGACACTGGGATATTTGGACAGACTCACAGACAGACTGACGTTGAGAAGGTAAGAACGAACCGTGGTAAAACCCAAGCCCACGTTCCACCGGCATTTATCCTGGGCTTCATCAAGGCATCGTCTCCTGGACGCCAGTCGCTCTCAGTCACTTTATCATCCAGAGCACCTGCAGACACAGAAATAACATGATAACAAACACCCAGTGTCTGTTGAGGATCTGTGTATGTGAGTTCTGCTACATGGCTAAAGCATCTTCTTAACTGTCTCTACCTAAACTACTGTCCGAGCTCTGTTACCGAAACCTAGTGATCAAACATCTACATATAGTCAACATTTGAAGTGGATCATAAAAGTTCACCAAAGTTGTCCTAACACAAGAACGGGTATTGTTTTGGGTTTAAGGACAACTTTGATGAAAGGTTTTGATCCACTTCAAATGTTGACTGCTGTAGACCATATACAAACAGATAGTAGTTTCATGCTTTCACGTTTTTACCTGATATTAAAAATTAAAACAATACAGATAACATTCCCTGATTGTAAAGTATTGAGGAAATATATATTCGTAAATGTTTTTATTAATTTTTTAATGTTTTTTTACATAGTTATATTAAATATATATATATATATATATATGTGTGTGTGTGTGTATCCTTAATTTATTTTAATTTTAATTTCATATTATAATTTTGATTTGTATAAAGTCAAGCAAGTGATCATGCCTTTTTATTGTATGTACAAAAAAAAATCAACTATATTTCTTGTTCTGAAAAACATTTATATATATTATGAATCAAATATTCCTAAATCCTTTGATATAAAAGCACAATTTAATATGAAGACAATTTTTTTTAAATCTTATCGCTCTGTATTTAGTTAAATATTTTAATATTGGTTTTAATAAACTGACATTCAACTTAACTGTCAGTGATCACAATGCAGTAATGTTTTAAGCTTTAATTTGAATAATTTTGTGATTTGATTTTAATTATTTTTTTTTCCATTCATTATTTTTTTATTTATTTTAGTTTCAGTTTTAGTGCTAGTTTTTTTTTCCAGCTTTGTTTCAATTAATGAAAACGTATTTTAATAGAATTTTAAATTTGAGTTTTATTTATCAAGAATAATCATTTATAAAAGTAATATCTTTTAATAATTAAAATTTGGGTTGTTGGTTTGTTTAAAATCACTAATTCTGTATAAAATACTTAAGTAAGACTAGAAATGATTGATAAGCGAACAACTCAAGGAACAGTCATAGCAAGCATCCTAATTATGCTGCCTTAATAAGGTGGGATCACATGTAACCCCCACGAAAAACATAATCACATAATGCATTGTGATTTACTTCCAAGAAGTAGATCAGAAAATGGTTTTATCTATTTATAATGCACTTTTTTGCCCAGTATTTGAGTGTTATTTGTGCAACTGCTAACGTCAGTCTTCAACTGCAAGCATCCGTTGAGTCTCCTATTTGTGTGCCGTGTGAGTAACCATTAACAAAGTTAGTGGCTATGGAGAGCATTTCAGATCAGTCACTTACAGTATGAGGTTCCATTTCAGCTAGGATGCTGCCTCAGAAGCTTGCAGCCTCAGTAGACGGCGAGGCAGTGCACTAGGGTTCGGAACAGAGCTGCAGTGCCTCATCAAATGGACATTAGACTGTTAATTGGGCACGATTCAGCGAGCGTACGCTGTGTGTGATGCTCACTGTGCCAACAGGAGTCGATTTAAGATCTAAATATACTCCTGTTTTCACTTCCCATCTGTGAAAATCTTCAGACACACACACACATTGCTCTGGGTGTTAAAGCGATCTCTTCCTGTGCAATATAATCCCTAAATGCTATTCACTGTTCTCAGAGGAGTGTGTGTGTGAGAGAGAGAGTGTGTGTGTGTGCGCACCGACCTGCCCTGCTCTAATGCTGTTTGCATGAGGCTATTTGCTCAGAGTCAAAGTCAGTATCAGACTTCTGAAGTCTCTGTGAAGGATCTCTGTAAGCCGTTGTGAGTTCTCTTTCTCTCTTTCTCTCTCTCTCTCTTCTCTGTCTCTCTATCTCCTGTTATCTTCCTCTATGTCCTCTTGTTTGTCCTGTGTGTTTGTGGTCTTATGTGTGTTCAAACTGGTCAATTGTCGTGTGTGTTGAATTGGTTCATCAGTGCCCCTTTTTCTGGCCCATGCTCACAAGCAAACGTTAATAGTTTCACTGTACAGCAACTACATAACTTATATATATTATTATAAAATTAGATTAATTATATTAAATATAATAACTTCAGATATTTTTATTTGACACTAGAAACGAAAATGAAACGTTTCACATGATTATAAAGGGGTATTATCCAATGAAAGAATTAAATATTACTAAATTTTTTGTGATAAAACAGTTGTAATATTATATTTTTTTTTTAGCTTTATTAGTATTATTATTTTTATGTAATAATTTTTTATTCATTAAGACTTAATGTTCTATATTTATTTATTTTTTATTATTATATTAAAAAAGTGAAAATGGTCATGCATTTTCATTGTATGCAAAATGATTGCAAAAATAATTTATACATATAATATAATGAATTGCATATTCCTCAATATTTTACAACTTCCTCATATATCCCTAAATAAAAAAAACTTTTAATTTGAAATTATAAATTTTTAATGTAAATTTTTATAGCTTTTTTATATGTAAAAATCAATATTAAAATAAAGTAATAATAGAAACAATATATATATATATATATGCACACATTTATTTATTTACTTTTTTTTTGATACAATGGAAATGCATGGTGTTCGCTGACTGTCAAGTTTAATAGCAATCTGCTAGATTTATTCAAATCAATACTAAAAAAATAAGTAAATAACAAATAAAAAAATTAATAACGTGACCCCTTTATTGATTTATTTTATTAATATTGAAGCACCTTAAAATGTTTTTTAGCTTTAAGGAAGGTGTAAAGCACAGTTGTTTTGTACATAACCATCTCTCAATTCATTGATATTTCCATTTTATACACACAAATTGTAACCTAATTTGGCATTACAAGGTCAAAGTGGGAGTCTGTATGAGATATGCCTTGAGAGCAAACCATTTTTCAAAACTAAACAGGTGTGCTCTAGTTCCGTCAAGGCAACAGCATGAAGGTCTATATTTAGTCTGTATATAGTGAACTGGTTGTGCTTTACAAATAGAGGTGTAAATATTTGCCCTGATGGTTCGATTCAGATCTTTTCTAAATCACGCAATGCATCATGAAATCTGCATTTAATTGTTGTTAAATGTTTCGTAATTATATATAAAAAAAAATGCACAGAGGGAACTGAGCATGTTCATGTCAGAATGAGATTTGCTGCATTTTAATCAAATATCGGTTAATAATTGTATTTTGCATAGTAATCGATGGTAATTATAATAAATTCAAAAATTCTGAATTCAGTCTATTAAATAATAACTGTCAAATTGATGGAAGTCTAGTAATAGATAATTCATAAACTACAATGACAGAGGAGTTCTTACTATATCACTCAACTCATTTCATATCTCACACACACACACACACACTCCTTCCATGTCTATGTATGTAAATATTAATGTTGCATGTTTGTGTTTCTACTGCAAAAGTGCATTTCTTATCTGCAAATATCACAACTTGCCATTTAGAAACCCATTTTGACAAAAACAACATTACAAGCCACCTATTCTCTAAATACAGGCGTCTCTATTATTGTGCATGGCGCCGTCTTCTTAAAGGTTAACAAGTGGCACTGTTTAAGTTTAAGGACTAGTTTGATAACAGTCCAGTATCAGTGCAGTGGATCTGTTCTCCCATTACAGCAGATTCCAGCAGTGAGCGGCCCGTCATGGTTGTGGTGTTCAGTGTTCTGGTCACAAGCCGATCGATAGAGCTTAATTGTGGGTAATGTGAGCTCTCTCTATCTCTAACAGCCCAGCGGTCAATAAACTGGCATACTGCCGGAACAGGTCGAGCTGGAATACCTTTTCATTGCAGGCTGTACATGGGACCTTCATAGAGACATATATATGACATAAACTAGGGCTGGGTACTAACACAAATTATGTTGGACTCGACTCGATTTTTTAATTCACACGCATGCGATTCGAATCAATCTGTTTTAATATCAGTATTTGGATATACATCAGGTACAGTTATTAAAGGAAAAAATCTCCTAACTATACATGGGACCCTGACAGTTAGTATATTATTATAATGCTAAAGGTTCAAATTAACAACTGATGTGCATACAAACATTTAAAGGGCACATAAGGCAGTTTGTTATTATAATAACATTTTAATAGTGCTGTCAAATGATCAATCGCGATTAATCACACCCAAAATAAAATTGATATTTTAAATCCAGACGATAACAATTGACTAATTATCGCCTCAACGTTTGAGGTAACACGTTTGGCTAACATTTTCAAAAATGTTTCTTAACGTTCTATGAACTTACAAAACGTTTTAAAAACGTTTTTTCCTTGGTCAAACGAACATTAAGTGAACATTTCATTTGATCATTTCACAGACACTGTTATGAATGTTACTTGAATATTCTCTGAAACTAGTAGGTTACTGGATTACTGGAAAAACGCTTGTTTATAACTTTGAGAGAACCTTGCCAAAACGTTCTGAGAACATTCCCTGTTTGCTGAGATATCTTCATCATCATTACTTGATGGCTGAGGCTGGTGGTCACATGTAACGAGGCACATATTAAAGATAGTTATCCATCACATTAGGGCTCTCTAAATGTGGTTTTGATATTTGCACACCCCCTTTTTGTTCTTTCATGTCATTCACTCTCTTTTTAACTCTCTCCACTGTGTAACTAACACTCATCTCATCCTTCATTCGCCTCCAGGCCGTCAGTGCAGCGCCAGAGTTTCTAATGCGTGACTGTGGGTAGGTACATCAACTGTTTTAAATTGTTCCTCACATGTTCAAACAGGAAACACTTCTTTATGAGGTTTTCCTGGTTCACAGTAGGTATGCTAATTTTGTTGCTCTCATCCTACTGGACATTTTGAACATGATAATACTATACAATATTGTGTGTATGTGATAAGTAATATAAGAAAAAACTATAAAGCACATACTTAAGCATGTGAGCTGGTTGCATTGTGTGCATTTAACATGATAAAGGTGTTGAAAATTAAGCATTTATTCTATTTCGTCATTTGGTGTATGAACATGCATTATATTGTACGTAGGAATATGCTATATAAACCGTTTTATGTATTAAATAAGAATATTTCAGTAGAAGCCTAAAGACAACTTATTCAATTTGATAATATTGAGTGAAAAGTTGTTTTAGTATAGGAAATAATGTAGAACGAGACTTTATTTTGTCTGTCTGGATTCATTGGGATCATAAAGAGTGGCTAGGATATGTTTGACACCAATATAATCCATTTTAAAATATTATTTTAAAATAGTAAATAATTTGTATATATTTATAAATAGTTTTTTAATCAATAAGTATTATTAAGACCAGGTATATTTATTTATTAAAGTTTTTTCCTCGTTGTTTTAGTGTTGTGAGGCGCTACACTCTCACACACCCTCCTTCTTCCATCGAGTATCCATCAATCCCATGAAATATATTCACTCTTCCTGTCTTATTCCACCCTCACTAATGCGCTCTGTCTCCTGAGGAATGGTTTTAAAAGCTCTTACTAGACAAACATAATAAAAAGGGTGTGTGGCTGTCTGAACCGCGCTCTTGACCAGGCAGAGAGGTAAAAGAATCCACACGGCTTGTTTTTGTTGCTCTGTTGTCCAAACCGGCAGATGCAGTACAGGTTGTGTGCTTCTGAAGTACACCTGTAGTATGTGGGAAGATGCCGTTTTGTTTTTAATGCAAGTGGATTCTTGTAATCAAACTCCACTTTTAGGCCAGGAGAGTATTTTATACAAGTATGCAGGTATGGTGAATGATTGGCGAGTGCATTACGAGTCTGCAGGATTATTAAACATGCTTCATGCATGTTCTGTGGTGGTTAGAAACCTCAATCTTGGAATGTCTGTAAATCTATCTATCTGAAGAGACATATGCTATATCTTGCTTTGGTACTCTTTGTGGTGAATAATAGGTGTGTTTTGTTGTGCAACAAACTGTGGTTCTGTACATATTTGAATGCAACTTCTCACCGATTATAGAATTCATCACTAGAAGTGTTTGCATTCGTGCAACACGAGCAGGACAAATTTCTGTTCAAATAATTTTTAAAACCATTCTTGTATAAAATGTTGAACTGAATAACTTGGGAAAGCATTCTTTTTAAATTGTGGCATTTATTTGTTCATAAAGCCAGTCTTGCTACATTGTTGCTTTAAATCGATTGCATTCGAACATTACTTTAACATTATTTTAAATTGAGCATTACTTATGCAACTGGTCAGATTGAGATTGATTGAATTATCCATAAAACCATTCTTACTAACATGTTGCACTAAGTCATTTGTAAATCATTTATGCATTGACTAATTTATTTAAATTTGTTGCATTGAATTGTTCATAATGCAACATTTTACGAAAGAATGGCTTTATAAACTAGTAACACAGAAATGAACTTTGCATCATCAACTTTATAGTATTTGTGATGTGTTTGGTTGTGATTGTGTGCGCATTTATGTGGAACTAGAGAAGCCGCAAGTGTGTGTGTGGTGCATATTATATCAGACCTGACTCAGCAAATTTCTGTCTGAATGCATCTGTGTGTGTGTGTGTTCAAGCTGTTGTCCTACTTTCCATGGAAAGTTTCCTTGTCTTGTTTTTCCTTGTCTTTCCTTGTTTCAAGAGTAGTTTTTTTTTCTGTGGTCAATGTGCGGCAAACTTTTCCCACATTCTCCTCCTCCTCTCCCAAATAAACACAGAAACAGGGAGAGAGAGAGAGAAACGGGTCTGATATGTGGGTTGAAGGTCACTGCTAGTCACTTCACTTGAATGATTGGTCACAAAAGCCTGACTATAAACTCATTAAAGCTCAGTGTAACATACAGAATTCTGAATTTCCTTTTTACTGATTTTACTGATATGCACATTTTTTTTTAGTTGTTACAAATGTCATTTATATCAGAATTATTGTAATTCTGAGATCCTAGGATATTTTGCAATTTTTGCATATTTTATTGTAACTGACAAATTTTAGCTCAGGTTTTATATAAACAAATATTACCATCAGTTGCTTAATATTTGGCGTGAGGATATAGATGTTAATTCATGTAATGTTTAGATATTTTCCTATCAGCAGCAAACCCATTTATGTAGGTATTTTGGTGCAATGAGTGTGAAAATGTTACTGACATGTAAAGTTTGGTTGCCGTCTCATAATTACGGTAATTCTGACAACTACATGAATGCAGCAGTGCTATAGACCCATCTTGGTCATGATCATGCAAAAAACAAATGCAGGCTTTATGACCTCCCAGTCAAGTGAAGTATAATAAGATGTTCAGGAGGTTGTCAGAGAAACCAGCCAGCGGTCCACGAGAGCATATCTGTTCTAATTCAACTGCAGCCTATTAATCAGCATCTTAGGGTGAAATTTGATAGTACAGAAATGATTGGATGAGAATTACTCCAGTAATTACTGCAACAATCAGTCTGTTCCAAAACCTATTGAGTCACACGCCTTCTTTTGTAGATTTTTTAGACACTGAGCTTCAGAATGGCACTATATGATTAAATAAATACTTGCTTTATTATCTGTTTGTTAATCTGTAATTTGTATCATTATTGAATATATTTTTGCTCTAGCTTTAGAACAGCACTATATAAATAAAATATTTATTTTTATTTATTTATTGCCAGCTTAAGATCACCATTGTTCACTATATATATATTTTTAAAATAGCGCTTTGAAAAGGCACTAGGTATATAAATTATATATTATATTATATTTATTTGTTTATTTATTTACAAAATGTATTGATTTGATATATTCTGACCTGAGCTTTGCTAAAGCACTATATGATCCATATGAATATTTGCAAAATCTATCTATCTGAATAACATTTATTAAATATATTTAAGATATGTGTTTAAATCACAGAGCTTTATAATGTTTTTAATGCTTATAAATCTGTTGAAATGCTAAAAGGCTGCCGTGGTTTCCTCGACAATCTCCTACAGTCTGGCTGAGAAAGACACTTATTTGTTGTCTAGTCTTACTCTACACCACCCTGCTTAACTACCACTGGTTAACTGAAACACTTCATCGCCAATCCCGACTTATACCAAAATATAAAACCGTCCAGCTGGTGTTTTCTTCAACCAGTGGAAATGTGTAGATGTTTATGTGTGGAGTTTTTGTATCTGGAAAACTTTTTATGTTGTGGATTTTTTTTTTTTTTAGAAAACCAATGTATGACGAATTTCATAACTCTCATTTTCCTGTTTTGTCCTGTCTTGTCCTGTGTGTGTTTTCTGTCCGTCTGTCTTTTACATGTTTCTTCACCTTTAATTTCACATCTGTGTCTTTTCACTTGCTTTTACGTTTTTCACATTTCCATTCGTTTTGTTCCTTTACCCATAAACCATTTTTGGTCTGCCATATCAAAATATATTATCCGAACATTTAACCCATTGTCCATGCTGTTTAATCTAAAAACACGCATCTTAACCTTAATTTAACCTGTCACTATTAAACTTGGTAAAACGATCTGCCAGCCACGGGTTACGAGAAATCTCGCAGCCTGAACAACATATCAGGAATGGCGGGGTCTTCCCTGCGTTTGACCCCCATCACCAGCACGCCCTATGACCCTTACGAGGCCCCGGGACCCCTCCGTCGCTGCCGCTCACCCATTCCCTCCATTTTGTAGCAGAAAAAGCGGAAAGAGTGACAGAACGACTCAGGAAAAGAAGGAGAGAAAGGCAGGACAGCCTCACACTCACATTCATAGCAATAACAATGACTGACCACGTCAGTAGATACACTAAACAGAGCTGTTTATCAGTGACTACGAGTTACGAACTGGACTTGGCCAGTTAACCAGGTCAACAACTGTACGCATGTTTATGAACGGAAGGAAGTGCTTTGTTTTTTTCCCATGCTTTCTGGCGCAGACAACATGTGAAATATGATTTAATACTTAAGGCAGATAAAGCATTTTCATTTCGAATACACACTCATTTTATGTTCCATTTCCCTCAAACTCTACATTTAAGATGAATATTACTGTGAATACATGCAATTCTGGGCTGTAGAAAACTCTAGAAATTTGAATGCAAGAATAATGTATATATGCAATCATTACTGCAAATAGGGGGAAAAAAATTCAATGCTTTGTGTTTGTCTGAAATAGTTTAGTTTAACTGTAAAACTATTGAATCACGGGTGAATCTGGCAAATTGATCATTTGAGTTTTGATAATACATTTATTTGATTTTGCACACGGTCATCATCATTGTTTGTTTGTTTAGTCATACGCATACTGTGTTTTGCCCATTATAACATGTTGCCAAATTTCGCCCGCCTCTGAGCAACGACTTGCAATCCAAAAACTGTACATGAGGAGCAAAAAAAGAATATTTGATAGAATTATTTTCCTTTGTTTGCCATTGTACACTGTGTTTGTGATGTGTTGGTGGTAGATTTTAAGATGATGCTCCAAAAAAAACACTCAATTCACCCACATATAAATATATATATATATGCAAAATGTGCAATATTTCATCATAATTCATAATGCTGCAAAAATACGCACATGTGGTGTTATAAATGTATGTGCAAGAGAATTATTCTTGAGTTAAAAGAAGTTAAAAGAATGGAAGATGTGATGATTTTAAAAGCATTTCTTGTTTGTCTTGTCAATGTTAGTGTCCTGCTGTTGTTTTTTTATTATATTTTTCAAAGACAAATTGTTTTTGTTTTCAAAAACATTACACGACAGTTTCATTTGTATATGATATATACGTACGTGTTACTGTGTTTCTTTTTGGATAAATAGAAATAGACCAAAAAAATATATGTATATGTATTCAGGTCGATGTGACCTAGTGCTTCCAGAATCATTAACAAAAGAGGTGATACTAAGTAAATAAGCCATTTCTGAGAATAATACTTCCCTGAAATAGCAAAAAAAGAGAGAATAACATGTTGCAATAATTGCAAAGTTGTAGTATATAGGGAACTGTATGTTATCTAGTTCTTTATCATTAAATGTGTTTAGTTTCCCAATGGAGAACAACCCACTGCTGAGACAGTAAATATATCAGTAAGGAGCCATTTTGTTTTAAACATGGCTCCTCGATCATGCAAACCTGGATCCTACAATGTACCCGGTGCTGTGCAAGATTCAATCCTCCAAAGTGATTTCATTTTCCAATTCAGGATTGGCAGAGTTTCTTTGATGACCAAAGTTTGAGCCAGTTAAGAAAAATCATTTTCTGATTAGAATAGATTAATATTTTTAAAGAAGTGATACTCTTATTCAGCAAGGATGCATGAATGTATCAAAACTGACAGTAACCAAGAGTAATTAAAATCTTCTATTTTAAATAATTGCTGTTCTTTTGAACTTTCTATTCATCAGAGGATCCTAAAAAATGTATCACAGTTTACAAAAAACAACAACAAAAAATATTTAAATATATTTTTAACGTTGCTAGTAATAAGAAATATTTCTTGAGCTTCAAAACAGTGTATTGCAATGATTTCTGAAGTAGTAATGATGCTGAAAATTCAGCTTTGCATCTCAGAAATAAATTACATTTTAAAATATATTCAAAAGTAAAACAGTTATTTAAAATTGCAATAATATTTCCTATTTTTACTGTATTTTTGATCAAATAAATGCAGCTTTGGTGAGCATAAGAGACCTCAAAAATGTAAAAGCAAAATCTGACTGACTCCAAACTTTTGAATGGTAGAATATATCATTATTACAGTAAATCTAGAATTTTAAAGTTTGAATATTCAGAACTGAAAAAAAACAACAACAACAATTAGGTACTGGAACCAAAACAGCATTATATCAATGCAAAACCCACACAAACTACATCAAATATATTTAATCATCGCACTACTGTATGCATCTGCGGTGGGATTGAATCCTGCATGACATCGGCACCAATCCTTGTTAAAATGATTGTATTTTAACAAACATGTAGCGGGACGCCAGGCCTCCTCATACACTGTGAAACCAGAGACTTTCTTCCTCTAAAACTGTTTAGTCTCCATTACTTATGGATCTCTAGTGATTAGTTAGTTGAGAAGATTCATTCTCTAGATAAAAAAAATTATAATAATTATGTCTTTCCTCCATTTGTGAGTCGATGTTAAAATTAATATTGTGCTGTACTTGTAGTATGCAGATGTTTAAAATGTTAAAAAAGGACTTTTAAGAACTAATTTACTTTTTCTTGTGTATACTATGTAGCTGTGCCCTATACAACACTGCCAGGTCACTGAAACACAACAAACATGTTTATATTAAAAAAGCAAGAGCCCTCTATGAGGATAATTTAGGCTACAGTGTTGTTGTAGAGACTCATACACCACTAGCTAGATTTAACTAGCTTCACCTGTTAATGCTAAGCTTCTAGTCCGACATGATCTGTACAAATGTGTATCTACACGAGCGAATGCCCATTAAACTCACCTCTGCCTTTCTCTTTATGTATGTTGGTTGTTCTTTAAAGACTCTGTGTGTTACTGTATGTATATGAGTGTTTGTTTATGGCGCGTGTGCATTTAGAATTTTTAACTGAATGAATTAACTGAAAACTGTCATTGAAATGCACTCATTCACCCAGATAACATGTGAATGTGTAAAAACAACACAAAGGTGAATTTTGACAGATTTATTGCTGCTTACCTGAACTAAAATGTACAAAATTATAGATACTGTTAGTGGTTCAGGCTCACTGCTGTTTCATTTTCTCATATATTGACGCCACCTGACAATAAATGATTGCGCTTAGTTGAATGAACTATCTGTTAATTGAATTCTTACAGTACATGCTTAACTTTTACCAGCCATCCACAGGTAAACCTTCCCCAGCTTTCTACTGTTCTCAGTTTTAATTAATAAGTTTCCTTTATCAGTGATAATGTAGTAGCTTATTATATTTTAAATTGATCTAAAATGTATCTGGGGTGGACTATTCCATTCCTGCTATATCTGGAAAGTTAATTGGCCACATACAGTGTTAATACGCAGTGCCTTCGTGATTTCAGGTTAAACACCGTGTTATCGTTAATTGTAATTAGCACCTGTGTGTTTTCTCCGGGACTGGACTTTTTCACCCCTGAGAAGATACATTGCACAGACGGTGTTCAGTGCATGCAACTTCATCTTGAGATCTGTGTGTGTGTGTAGAAGAGTTTTAACTGTGTTCGTCTCAAATTCTTTTTCTTCGGTTTTTCAGTAGCTTTGTATTTGTGTGATTTTCTTACAAGCATTTGGAACAAGGAATAGCACACCCCAAAATGAAAATTTGCTGACCGTTTACTCACCCTCAGGCCATCCAAGATGTAGATGAGTTTGTTTCTTCATGGGAACAGATTTGGAGAAATTCATCATTGCATCATTCGCTCACCTATGGATCCTCTGCAGCGAATGGGTGCCGTCAGAATGAGAGTTTAACAGCTGATTAAAAACTACTTCAAAATAATCCACAAGTAAAAAAGTCCATCTCTTATTGTTCGCTAACACCAAAATCCCTCCACGTATTTGTTTAAGACCGAATCAGACTGTTTTGTCAGTGCTTGATCTATGCATATTAGTCACCTGATTCAGTTGAGACATATTTTTCACTGGAGAAAGCAAAATTCTGGATAGAAACTTTTACTTGTTTGAAGTTAAACACACAGCAGTTTGCCTCATAGTATGTTAACTGATGGACTGGAGTGGTGTGGATTATTGTGATGTTTTTATCAGGTGTTTGGACTCTCATTCTGACGGCACCCATTCACTGCAGAGCATCCATTTGTGAACAAGTGCTAAATGATGAACAAACAAACCCTTCTATATCTTGGAAGGTAAGAGGGTCAGTAAATTTTCATCAGATTTTTGGAATAACTATTCCTTTGAATTTTTCTGTGATTTATTTTTTTTAAACGTTTTGCTTAATGTTAATTTCTAACAAAATCATTATATCTCTGTTTTTGTCCACAGTGTTAAGTTTCTAGCATTTGGCAATTCTATTAAGGAGACACGGTTAGTCGCTGAATCCTGCAAATTTTGCCGATGGGGCCGTACCATCCACACGGGACATGTGAGGAATGTCGGAGTGGCAAGAGGGTGTGACTGGAAACAAAACACAAACGGAAAAAAAAACAAGAAAAACATGGAAACTGGAATTTTCCCGTGGCCGAATCTTCACACGGTAACCAAAGCAACCTCACCGAAATTCCGGATCACTCCTCTTTCTACAGACTGACTGACTTTACAGCAACAAAACTGAACATTGCACTGACACCTGAAAGAGAAAAAAGACTCTTGAAGGAACGAACAGAAAACATTCCAACGTTTTAAGATCAAAACACCAGGCGTTTTGACTGCCGCACTCACCTGGGCCCTGAGTTTCTGTATATTAATCTATATGTAAGAATGAAGGACCAAGTTAGAATAATTATGTAGCATTTCTGCTAAGACCCTGTAGCATTTCTTGGCTGGGAGAACTCTCCGACAGACATTTTACAGACTGATATTTCATTGACCGTTTGCACAGAATGACTAAAAATGGCTTAGTCATGCACAATTTTTCTTGTTTTCTTCCCCCACTCAGCATATTAGCAGCAAAATGTGTTGTTTGTGCATTGCCGTGTGGTAGTTCCCACTCCCCGTCCGAGTCTTAGAGTAGCTTTTCTTTGTGAATGAATCTAAAGCACTGAAAAGTGAAACGCAGCACTCTGCTTTGGTAACAGACGTACGTTGCTATTCCCAAAACAGTCTTCCAGTTTTTTTCCCGAGCGTTCGGGGGAGGCAACATCGAAAAACAGTCCCGACAGACCAAAGCCCAACTGTGACCAAATAATGTATGAAAGCTAAAATGGCACAAAATAACTTAAGACGTTCCCTGTCAGATCTGAACTTTTCGTCCCTTTAAATATGAACGGATTGGCTGTTCTGCCAGGGGGTGCTGTTTGAAATTTCCCCAAAAAACCTTAAATTGATGGAGGTCTCTCCGTTCCTGATTATAGAGATTTATTTTATAATTTATTATTTACTAGAGCTGATGCTGCCATTGATTATATACATGCACATGTGAGTGCTTGGACCAATAACAAGTGAAAGTTAGTTTTTTCTTTGTGGAAAGAGGGTATAAAGGTCAGGGAAATGCAGAGACATTCTTAAAATCTCCCTTTCTATAAATCTCTTATATGTCTAAAACTGCCTTTTCAGAGTTTCCCTCCGTCTCTGTCTTGTATTCTCTCCTATTGGCTTGACAGCGCCGTTCCTTCTTAACTAATCAGAGGGAACGCGGGAGGTCACGCCAAATGAATCAAGAAGAATAAATGTACAAAAAAAGAACAAATTTTATATTTTGATAAGTAGTTGCAAAAACATCTCCATGGTTCACGAGGAACGCGTAGCAATCGGCGTCCAAACGCGACTGTAAAAAACGCAACGCCGACCGCCCTACGAACAGCCGCCGACTTATACAAAAAAAGGACGAAATAAAAGATATTAACTTTTGGAGGGAAGGCGCAAAAACAGAAGAGATGTTTCCTCGTAGACTGAACTGTGAGAAAATGGATGTCAAAATATATGAGAAAAAAAAAACTAATGAAAAAAAATACTACTTGGAGAGAAAAAAAAAAAACGTTAAAAAATGCATTTTTGTAACTTTGTTTACCAGCATGAGAACTTTGCATGACTGTATTTTCTGCTAGCCCTTAGTTGAAGTGGGGAGGGCTAAAATAATAATAATAAAAAAAAGATATTAATAATAAAGATGTTAATAAAAATAAATAAATAAAAAACATGATATGCAATGGATATTTAAGAAAAACAATATATTTAAAAGAGCTATATTTTGTTTTGAAATAGGAAAAAATTCAAACATATTTGAATAAATTCTGACTGCGAGTTACACACTGAACTGTTTTATTAGTTTAAGATTTAACAAAAAAAAAAAATCTAAATGCCACCAAAAGCGATTCTGCTACATACTGCCCCATGTTACATTCTCGCTCGGTTTCATTTCTTCCATCGAAACGCCGCCTGGACTGTATATTTTTGGTTGCGAATCTCTCTCTGTATGCCGTAGGAGTCGTCTATCTCGTCTCTTATCGAAGTGTTTGGCTAATGTTTGTCCGCATACAGCATTAGTTCCCTCTGTAGCCATGATAACAACTGTGCCGATGCTAGAATCCTCTGTAAGCAGGATATGGCGTCTTTTCCCACATGCATCGGGGCTGATAGCGTTTTCAGTTTGAGTTCACCTGCTCTCATTGGCAATAATATGAACGATAATCTAGAGATCTGCTCGGTGGAGATTGTAGCAAGGCAAAGTGGAGACTCGTATCGGTCTCAGCGTCTTCCTTATGAACAGATGCAGCGTGGAAAACTGTGTTTTTGTAGAGGCGTCGCGTCTCTAATCTCAGGTGAAAAATGTGAATGCTCAGTTCCACAACGGACCTCTGCCTGCCCGTGCAGCTATTTCTCCTTTTCATCTCGTTTTGATGTTTTCAAGAGCATTTTGCAGTCATTTGTTCATTTATTTCCTGTTAAAACAGGAAGTTACGACACGGCATTATCCCTTGCCAATAGTATTTCGCCTTTTAGCTTAGCAAAAGCACAGTTGATAGCTTATTCAATTGCTGAAAGCAATGAAAACACTTGAATATGACTCAAAAGTGAAAGAATTTGTCATTCTGCAATATCAGAATTGCTAACATTATTCATGCAAATTTGATGTCTTAAAAATCACCACCTTTTCTTTCTTTTTTTATTTCGGGGCTCAAGACACCAGGTTAAAGCTAAATCTTTAGCATTTAGCTTTAGGCGAAATAAAACATCACAGTGTTAAATGGGTTTATTTGTCATTATGTATTATAGGCTACATAATTAAAATCACTAACTCTAATCATGCTAATTTGGTGTCCGTAAATGTGCAGTTTTGTAATTTGTTTAGCAGTTGTTTTTGTATCTCAGGCTGAAGCTAAAGCTTTAGCAATTAGCATTAGGCTAATGTGCAACATACACATTGAGTTAAATGTGTTATTCTAATGCTACAGAATTGAAATAGCTAACTCTGATCATTTAGTGTCTTGAAATGTTTAGTTTTACACATCATGGAATTTATTTTTGGTTTTCAGTACAAGGCTTAAGCGAAACATTTAGCTTTACGTTATGAAAATCAAAGTTAAATGTTGCCATAGTATTAACTAACCATGCTAATCTGGCAGCCTAAATGTTTTACACAACATGTTTGTCATAGAAGTTCTTTTTGCTTCTCAGGACACCAATTTGAAGCTAACAGTTAGCATTTAGCTTTAAGCAAACGCAAAACATCACACTCAAGTTCAGTTTTACACGTTTCATAAAAGTTGTTTTTAGTTCTCAAGACGCCAGGCTAAAGCTAACCCCTTAGCTTTAAGCTATTGAACAACATCATAATTGAGTTTTTTTTTTTTTTTCAGATGGGCCTCACTCAGTAGCATCTTTAGTAGCACTGCAGCTAATCTGTTAGCATGTAACTCAAGGGCATTTGCAAACTTGTTCACATCACTGAAGAATGTGCAAAAATTAGCGAGAGTCCTATGCAAGACGTACTAGCTATAAGCTACACGACAGGTGAATCATATTTTCAATCATATAATCAAACGAGTCGAGGTTTATATTTTCATTGCAGATGTGTGTGATTTTCTTTCAATGACAGGGCAGATGGAAGATAAAATATGGGCAGTTGCCCTTGAAAAGGAGCTTGACTGTCTTGTCGCTGATATTGCAGATGAAATCTGCTAATTAGCAAGTCTGCAGAAATGGCGGAAAGGACAGTACGAAGTGAATATGAGAGACGGCGACGGTTCGAGCAGGCAACGGTCCGGTGTCTGGTGTGGGGAGGGAGGGGGACAGTTTGTGAGATTTTGGGTGTGCTGATATCATCGGCTTCTGATGTATGGTGGAAGTGGACATGCGACCTTTAGGAGAAAGACAATATGACACAGCTTATATTTTCGAAACCTTACCAAGCGAAAACGAGACGCCTCGACCGGTGCTGGGTCACTGGGTTCGTTCCCAGCCCAGAATGAAACCTTATAGCCCAAACAGGTCTTGGTGTTTTGTTTTTTTTTCTCAAAGTTGTGCATATTTATAGTTTTATAAGTGCTTTTGTTTATAATTATCGATTTATTGAATGATTTATATTTTATACAGAGTTTTTTTGTTCTGAGTTCATCATTTTGAAGATTGCTCATATTTTTTATGACCACTTTGTTGTCATCCGCTATGAATATATATATATAAAAAAACGGAGCCTGTGTTCGGTTTTATTTTAGAAGGCATTAAGACCACTCTGGTCCAGGGGTCACAAATAAATCATTTAAAGCATGCTTCTAGCAGGAACACGACGACACAGATCCATGCCCGTCTGATTCAGTTTTATTCTCAAACATGTCGGTTTTGTTTTCAGGACAAGCGGAGCTTGTCTTTGACGCACACTGAAGCGTACTGCCCTCTTAAGATGATTTGGAATGGTAGCTCTGTCTGCATCTAATTCTTCTTGTTCGATTTACTGTGCCTGCTCTTGTATCCAGTGTCAGTTCAATCACCTGTTTCTTGTGTATTAAGTTTGATTTGATGTACTTGAATTACAGATATGCAATCACCACCTCTCTGACCACTGCCAATCATCCCGATCAATCAACATGATCAGTAATCAATATGATTAAAGTGATTAACAACCTTGATGTGTTTTTTTTTCGTATGAGACCTAATGCACATTGACACTTGCTTCCATCCATACCCTGACAGCAACATAGCGTTTGCCAAGATATGGCTCACATCTGGCCCGGATGGTTTTCACACGGCCCGGATCTGGGCCAACACTATGTTGCTGTCAAGGTAAAGACATTTCCTTTTTTGTTTATGAACAAAATGAAACATGTTGGCAAAGAAAAAAGTTTATCAGTTAGTAAAGTTCTATTTATATTTATCTATTTTTTTATTCAGTTTATTCAAACTGATCAATAAATAGATATTTCTGTCTCAAATAAATGCTGATATTTTGCTCATTTCTTCAAAAATCCTGAAAAAAAAATCATATTTCTTAAGCAGCAAATTAGAGTGATTTCTGAAGAATCATGTGAAACTGAAGACTCTAGTAATGATGTTGAAAAAAATCAGTTTTTACTGCATTTTTGAGTAAATAAATGCCACCTTGTTGAGCATAAAAAAAGTAGAACGTTAATGAAGTTAACCCTAGATTTTTGACCGATAGACTACTGTATATATTTGTGAACACTTTCAGATATGCGGAATATAATGTACTAATTATAAAAATTGTAACATTTTATTAAACAATCATTCCAAGACCAGAGGCAATCTGATAATCCATTGAGATTTACTATTACAGGGTTGTACAGATTGTCACCCTGGACCAAAAAACCACAGTCAAAAGCGTCAATTTTTCAAAATTGAGATTTATACATCATCTGAAAACTGAATAAATAATCTTTTTAGAACAGGACAATATTTGGCCGAGATAAAAAATTGTCCAAATATAGTTCTTAGCAATGCATATTACTAATCAAAAATTAAGTTTTAATATATTTACAGTAGGAAACTTACAGAATATCTTCATTGAATGTGATCTTTAATATCCTAATGATTTTTGGCAAAAAAAGTAATCGATAATTTTGACCCATACAATGTATTTTTGGCTACTGTTACACATATACCCCAGTGACTGCTTTTGTGCTTCAGGGTCACTACTGTTTATCCACATTTCTGCACTGCTAAACAGATCACAGGCCAGAATTAATAAGATGAACTGTAAAACACAAAACAATGCATTTAAATCGGTTCAGAGCTTTTATTTTGTTAACAAATAAACAGAAATGAAAACATTCCTCAGATGCTGTGTGAAACTTCCCATGGGAGCAAAGAAAACAGAAACAAATACAGAGAGCCAGACATGAAAAGCATTAGTTACCATGTACCTTGATAAACCAGAAACACAAGAGTGCGCATGTTTATTACCGATCAAGAGAAATAAGGGCAAACATGCAACACAAAAACAAAAATATGCAAACCATCTTTCCATTGTGCCATTTCAAATAAATCCTTGGAGCCAACAATAAGCAGAAGAAACTCCAGCAAGACTAAATTGAAACTTTTTTTTTTCCTGCACAATTTAGACTATTTTTTATTTTCCCAAACCATCAACTTCAGTTAAAATCTGTTAAAAACAATTAACAAAATGTGCCATTTATAGATTTATTGTGTTTGTTGATAAATATTAGATTGTTTAGTGTCACATTTTGGTGTTTGTTTCGGCAACAATGAAAACCTTCAACACACACTGACCCATCTACTCGTGTCCGGTGGTGTCAGTACTCCAGACCTCTCATGGTGGCGATGGCCGAGGCCAGTCTGCGTGGGAGAGGTTTGGCCGTCTGCCGGTACTCATCCGGTTTGGCACGAAGAAGGGTGACGATATTCTGGAGAGCTTTAGAGGTCTGCAACCCCAGCGCATCCATGACATTACTCAGGTAATCTGGAATGACAGTAAGAAAATACATAAGTGGTTTTACAAACCATATATTAAACAAATAATAAAAAAATAAGCAAGCAGATTAAACAAAAGGCCTGTATTTCCACAAAAAAAATAAATTACACACACTGATAAATTATGACTGAACTAATAAAAACTAGAACAGTAAAAAAAAATAAATAATTGCTTAAACATTAGTTTAAGTTGAAGTACTAAAATAATTAAAACAGTAAACATTTTATTGAAATAAAATGAACACAGGAAATCAGTGTGTATATATGTACACACACATCAATACACAATTTGTCACACTGCAGGACCATTAAAAAATTAACAAGTAAAGGCAAAAATAGAAATAATTTCAAAAACATAAGAAATCATGACTCAAATCTAAACATTTTAACTGAAAATCTTGATGTTAATGATGAATAATAAAAACAAACACATACATATATATGTGTGTTTGTGTATATATATATATATATATATATATAGAAAGAGAGAATTATATATAATTATGTATTTGTATAGTGCGAATGCAAACAAATATTTAAAAAAACTTATAAAACACACACATACATACATATACACACATATATATATTTATTTATTTATTTTTAACTACATGATAACAACTTGCACATAAGTACGCATTGTCAAGGTATCTACAAACAAAAATTTTAACTGAAAATCTTGATAATTAATAACGAATAATAAAGAAAAAGACACTAGTGCTTTGTAGTTATATGTTATATTTGTTGGTGATAATGGTGCCATGATGTAATGATGTAATGATGATGTCACCTATGTCAGTTGCCAGCTGTTTAGTTGCATGTGGGCTGAGCTCAGGAATCTGCAGGATGACATCACAATAGGTCTGCATGGTCGCCCTGGCGATAGAACCCAGCCAGTAATCTGCTGTGTTCTCAAGCTCAGGGACGTCATCTCCTACAGAGAGAGCAGACACATCAGACATCGTGTGTGTGTGTGTGTGTGTGTGTGTGTGTAACAGCATTATTTCATGTGTTCACCTTGTTCGGGAGGGTACGGGAGTTTGCCAGTGTGTAGAGCGAGTTCCAGCGCTGGATCCTCCTGAGTCACAAACGGCTCCAAATGCAGCGGCAAGGACATGATATACTGACCAATCTAGAGACAAAACACAAATCAGTTCACAATTATATAAGTATAATGTATAT
>JAUMHE010000082.1:15460397-15482099 GCA_032359235.1 Enteromius mattozi
ACAAAGTATTTAATAAGAATATTTCATTCATTCAGATCTAGGATGTGTTATTTTAGTGTTCCCTTTATTTTTTTGAGAAGTGTATTTTACACATATATAGATAGATAGATAGATAGATAGATAGATAGATAGATAAATATAAATAGTTCAGTCCCTGCTGATTTTTGCTTTATGCAAATGCTGTGAAATTTTTAATGATTTGGTAACACTTCACAATAAGGTTTATTAGTTAAAAGCATTAGTAAATATGTACTAAGAATGAACAATACTTCTACAGAATCTTAGTTAGTTAATTTCAGCATTTACTAATGCATTATTAAAATCATAAGTTGTGTTAGTTAACATTAGTTAATGCACTGTGAACTAACATGACGAACGACTGTGTTTTCATTAACTAGCATTAACAAAGATTATTAAATAGTGTAATAAATGCATTGTTCATTGTTTGTTCATGTTCATTAATACATAAACTAATGACACCTTATTGTAAAGTGTTACCAATGATTTTTATAAAGTAAACAATAGTAACTTTCATTTTGCTAGTAATATTTTCAAGATGAACACTTACTGGACTGAAGCAGTTTAGGTTTACTTGATTTTCCATACATAATTTTTTTTAGAAATACAATGTTGAAATTTGAGTATCAAATTTGATCCATAGGGCTTTTGAGGAATGTTTTGATCATCACTGTATTGGGTTGCATTATTGGTTTTAGAAACTACAGACCTTTTATCATAAAACTAAGCATTGAAATATTATCTTATTAAGACATCATTGGAAGTGATAGAGTGACAACTGATATTTATATGCGTTTTATGGAAGTAGTCCGCTATACTGCTATAAGAGCTATCCAAATTTCTTCCTTTTGGCCATATACTGCACCAAATGAGATATTTTTGCACAGTTTGCTCCAATGAATAAAACTATTAAGTGATATTTCCTCCTTGAAGAATGAGTTTCATATTCTCACCATCTCATACTATATAGACCATAAAAGCCTTATTATATATATATATTTGTCTGAAGATTTAATAAATTGTTCAATTAAAAAATAAATAAATAAATAAATATATTTATTTATTTTTATTTTTTTTGACATTACATGGTTAGAGTTGGACTTGTTTGCAAAATGTTCTGAAATAATTCTTGTATGAAATGTACTTTAAGCTAATAATAATAAAAATGAAGTCAGACTAGATATTATATAACAGCTGCACAGATCAAAAAGTGATTTGTGTGTGTATTTATTCTGACCTGCATAGACTGCACCGTGTCCTGTTCGAATTTCTTGATGTCCTCTTTATTCAGAATCATCTGATCCTTCAGGAAAGACGCCTCCTGTTTCAGAGCTTCGATATCCCTCAATACACGCGGCATATTCTGCAGGGCCTGATTGCTGCTTTCTGCAGACACACACAGAAAGACAATCAGAGACGGGTCAAACACATATAAACTACCATTCAAAAGAAATGTATACTTTTATTCAGCAGTGATGCATTAAATTGATAACATAAATACTGTTATTTTAAACTTTCTATTCATCATAGTGTTCTGTAAGTATCACACAAAAATATAACGCAGCACAAATGTTTTCAACACTGTTAATAAAAAATGCCTATTGAGTATCAAATCAGTATATTAGAATGATTTCTAACCACGTGACTTCTGGAGTAAGGATGCTGAAAATTCAATTTTGATCACAGGAATAAATTACAATTCAAATATATTCACATAGAAAACAATTATTGCAATAATATTTCACAACATTACAATTTATGATTGTAATATTAATGAGGAGAAGAGACAAACACTTCCTCGCTGCTCAATTCTGATGAGATTGCAATGACATCCAGACATTTGCTTTAATCGATTCTACACTCACCTTCTATAGAGTTATTGACCTCTTGGATGAACAGCTGCAGCTTCATGACCAGAGTAGAGGCGTGCGCGTCCGCTTTACCGGGGGCATCTTTCTGAGCCACTTTAAAAGCTCCATTCACCCAGTCCTTCACATCAAAATCATCTGCCAGGAACTTGGAGAAGTCCATTTCCACGCCTTTAGTAAGCCTACAGAGCCAGACTCACCATCTCAAAAAGCCAACCCCATCTGCAAAGAATAAAAACGACGTGTTAAAAAGTGTTTAGCGCTGCCTGTTTTGCTGTTTACTCAAATGAAATCTTTCCAGCAGACCTTCACCAGTCTATTCCATAATTCTTGCCCACACCAGCCTTAGACACGAACATGAAATAAACAGCCCATGAGAAAGATATAATCATGACCACGAGATACAGTTCAAACAGCGCGATCGCTTCCTCCAGCGTTAATTTGATAGAATAAAACTGATAAACAATGTCTGAGCTCAATGTTTCCAGTGTTTGTACACTGCTTCCTGGTTGCGCTCTTCCTATTATGCACCGGTGGTGAAAAACATACGGCGAGGAAACATTCCGCTTTCCAAACGTTTACCAGATAAAACCTTTTTTAAAGAGCCTAGTAAAATAGAAAAATTTTGTATAGACGTCTAGTACTTATGTAGTAAATTATTAGTGTTGTTAATGGACATGAACGAGTGCACTGAGCTGAAGTTAATAAAATAGCTTTCATTTTAGTGACGTGGCTGTGTTGCATCCCATGTAGTTCGGGTGGGTGACAAAATAAACTAAAATAAAATCCATCTAAAGATATTTCAAGATATATTGTGCTATGCGATTCAATAAGTAAAACTACCTGTTGTAATCTTAAAAAGGCCAATTTAATGCACAATTTTTTCTTTTAATATTAGTATTTTTTATCATTACATTATTATTAATATTATTTACATTTTATATATGAATGTAACGATTTGGTGCCTTATATTCATCCTGCCATTTATACACACAGTTGAAGTTCACGGATTTTATACGAAGACTATCTGTCAGCTCACTTCTTCCTTCTGCTGACAAAAGATTTAATTACACCCTGGTTTAAATGCTGCAAGATCATCTTTTAAAATGACATTAGAGAATATGAATGTGCTTTTTAAAACATTTTCCTTATTTCGGGTTGCTCGGTGTTCACTTATATATCATATTCTCTATGATTGTTTGCGGAAATGAAAACCATGTTGAAGAAACGTTACTAATTCTAATGTCATTTTAGCAGCCCAGTCCATCTTTTGTTGATCTCCTTGTTTTATTATCTTTCTTTTATTGAGTTAAAATGAACACATTGTTGTGTCAAGCATGTGATCCTTTTATTTTGCTTTGCTTTCCTTTTGCTCAGTTACTTAGTAGTGTGATTTTGGACCCTGTTGTGGTCCAAATTTTCAAAATGAACAAAGTATGCACTAAGTGAAATAAAATATAGACTGTTACTATCTCAGCTTGTTTTTATTCATTTCAGCATGTCTTGAGACTTCCTGTCCTTATCTTCCCCAAAGTTCCTGTAGTGCAACACTCCCAGAACCTCATCAGATAACCCAGAGATGTTCATAAACATATCAAAACAATCAACCACTTTCTGTTGAAGAGATAGTAAGTGTTGACAACATCAGATTGGGTAATTTTAACCCACAATTACACACATAGCATATAAAGGATATGCTCAATGGAAAAAAACTGCATTATGCCTTCACGTTCATGTTCTTAAAAGAATAGTTTTATAGTTTAAAAAAATAGAAATTTCTCACCTTCAGGCCAAGATGAGTTAGTTTCTTCATCAAAACAGATTTGGGGAAATTAGCATTCCATCACTTGCTCAGCAGTGGATCCTCTGCAGTGAATGGGTGCCGTCAGAATGAGAGTCCAAACAGCTGACAAAAACATCACAATAATCCACACACCTCCAGTCCATCAGTCAACATCTTGTGAAGCAAAAAGTCAACATGTTAAACCATTGCTTTAAGCTAAAATATGAGCCCTCTGCATCATCTTATTCAGTTGAGAAATATGCACAGGTCAAATAATGTTTACAAGACAATACAGTCGTTCCTACTGATGTATACTGTATACTGATGTGAGAGGACAAAAGAGGATGGACTATTTACTGTGATATTTTTATCAGCTGTTTGGACTCTCATTCTGACGGTACCCATTCAATGCAGAGGGGTTTTTTAACCTGTTCTGATGAAGAAACAAAACTCATCTACATCTTGGATGAACAAAACATACAACGGAAGTCAATGGGTACAGAAATAGTTTGGATAACAACATTCTATAAATTCTATACAGGTTTAGAGTAACACAGTGGTCAGTAACTATCATTCTTGGCTGAACAATCCCTTTGAGATACGTTTGAACAAATTAAAAAATTGTCCTGATGATAATAATGATAATTTTGCAATTCATAGACAATCTAAGAACAAATACAATCCATATTTGCAGCTTGTTCAATAATGCATGAACACTGCAGATCCCATGTAAACTGTCTGACTCAAACCATGTTTTGTTGTTATTTTCACATCTCAGTAGCTGATTTGCAGATTTAAAAAACCACAAACCCAAGCACATGGCTTGGCACACAATGTCTAAGCATCATATCAAGTGGTATTAAGTTCACAAAAGTGTTGGCACACTGGCACGCCACTTACTGAATACTGGCACCATCCTTTGCCATGTGTTTACTTACTCATTTGCAAAGACATCTGTTACTTTGTAGGGCATGCTTGAAAGTAGGACGCCTGGGTAGCACTTATCATAAGGCAGAATTAGGTGTTGTCATCCATAGATGTTATTTAGGACAACCAATCAGATCAAACACCTGCAGGGCCTCAGAAAGTATGATCAGATATCATCATTGCAAAACTGCTGTTAATCGGAAAGGAACTTGACTGTGTATGAAGGAAACAGCTCTTAATACAAGATTGTTTTGCCTGACCTTCTGCAAGAATGTGGGGTTAGAAGGCATAAAGCACACAAACAAAACTAGCCATCACTAAAGCTCTACCAAAGCCGCATGAATAAATATAGGCCTCTGTCTGATTCTCATCATCGTAGGCGTGGGGTTAAGAAGTGTGTAGTTTCACATTTAACCTCAACTTTAACTATCACATCAATGATAATAATATAAACAGTACACTTGTACTTGTGTCTAAAACTGAACTATAGACTAGCAGCAATTATATTACAAGCTCTTTTGCTGCACAACTAACGCAGTAGTTTTTGTAACAGGGCATGTTTCAAAGCAGGGGTTATGTTTATAATATCTGTAAAGGCCTATGTTCATTCCTTATTCGCATTTAGCACATTTTGCTACGATATAAACAATGAAGCCGTTGATGTTCACGCTCACACTATACTTGTGTATTTTTAGTTGGTTTACATGTATATCCAACTGTCTTTATTGACTTGGGAGATAACATAGTTAAATCAATTAAAAATATATATACAATTCGTAAAAAATAAATAAAATCAGCCAGTATTCACGTGCGTTTGTGGATTAAGTTAAACATAATAATATGCGCGTGCATCTAATGATCCATTAGCACTGACAGATGTGCATATTAAAAAATGAAGGAATCTGCTAAAACGTGTTAAAATGACCACATTTGGAGTTGTTTAAGCTTTCAAAGCAGTGAAAGCATCCAGCAGAAGTGTGATGGTGTCGGTTAGTAAACGTCTGAGACGTGTCAGAGAGTTTTTGCTGATCTAAAAGCCCAAGTGTGAAAAGATTGGAGATGATGACAAAGATACAATCTGATAAAAGATCGGATGACTGATCAAAAGACTGACAGAAAGAAGGCAGTGCTGAGACAGGGAGGGAGAAAGAGAGAAAGACAAAACTGCGCAACTGAAGCGTGTGCGTGTGAAACCAGAAACAACAACAGTCTGCGACTACAGGTAGATTTTAAATTACTTTCATTATATTTGATCAGCTCGTCACATACTGTTATTTCTGTCAAGTGTGTTTGCTTAAGTTTTCTTTGCAGCTAGGCAATTTGGTTTCATCTTTTTTCTGTAGTTTATTTTGTAATATATAGCCTACTTTGCACTCAGATTAAGTTCATAGCACTGAAGTAAAAAAAAAACTTTATTTTCAGCACTAGCTGAGAGTTCAGTGGCATGTTTTTTAGGTTATAATACAAACTCTTTGTAAACAGAATTTTTTTAGTTTCAATTCAGTAGAAATGACAATCAGAATCTGTAAGTCATCTGAGTGTCTAATAATGGCTTCAGATGCGTTGTGTTCAATGCTTTGTTAAATTAATTATATTTTAAAATTCACAGTAATGTTGTGTGGAAGCTGGAAAAATAAACCTTTTTATTTTATTTATTTATTTATTTTACAATCTGTGCAAGCTACAGAAAATGTCAAATCAACATCACAATTATTTTTTTGTTTGTGTGTGTCTGTGTGTGAGTCTGCATACACAGTTATACACACACACACGAAACAAACTTTTTATTGCTATATATCTGTTTATTTGTTACAGGGTAAAGAGAACATGCGTTGCTCTCCTTTCATCTTCATATTGGTTTGTTTCTCTGATATTTTGGTGAATCGGGGTAAGAATTTATCACTATTTTAATTATATATGGGGTGTGAATACATAGCCTATGTATATATATACAAACACATACAGTTGGGTAGATTACTTTTTTGTAAAATAAACAACAACAAAAAACTACTAATATAATCTGTTACATATTATATTATTATAATAATTGTTATATTAATTTTCCCAGTGCCACACCATGATGTTATGGGTTAATGTGCAATGCCATTTGACCTCCAAACATGGTGTGTATTATGGCATTATGGTTTAATTTAAGCTCACCTGTCCAGACTATATTCTCCCAGTATTTCACAGGCTAAATGTTGTGCAGTAAACTTTAATTTTAAACAAGCTTCAACATGCTTTTTTTTCAGCAATGGAATCTTGTGTGGTGAGTGGCTTCTGATTGTAGAAGGTTTTTGGTGAAATTATATTCTTTCCACTTCCAGATTATGGCAGTGCTCACTAGAACATTCTGGAGTCAACCTTTGCAAAAATAAGGTTGCGAAGGTCTTGAGAGAGCCCTTTGCTTTTTACCCATCATGAAATGTTTCTTGTGTGACAAGTTCATGATAAGACACCTTTTTATAGGCCATCAATTGGGGCTAAGGCAGCTAATGTTAATGTCCACTGACAAGGAGCAGGATTGCTTTATAATTACAGATAAATTTCAGCTCCCTTTCTTCATGTACTCAATACTTTTTCTCTGCGTTGTTCCACTTTATTACAAGTCAAGTCATCATTAGGCTATTTATATAGCGCTTAAAGCAGCCAAAGCAGCTTTACAAAATTAAACAGGAAAATAGTGTGTCTTTCTCCTCTGGTCAGACAAAACCAGCAGTTTAAAACTAGGCTGCAGCCGAGTCAGATTATGCAGAAACCTCATCTGGTTCCTGTGGTCTTGTCCCAATGGCCATCTAGTGGATGAAGTCTTTAGAGGGGATCATTCTCTAGGGCACATCTAGTTTTCCTGGTCTCCGCTGATATTTCAGGGCAGTAGAGTCTGTCTCTAGGTGCTGAGCCACCATATGATCTGGATACGGATTGGATCTGTGTGGCTTTGGTGCCCTCGGACTAAAAATGAAACAGACTAATATTAGTGTAGATGCCATTCTTCTAATGATGTAACAAGTACATCAGGTGTTTTGGGAAGTGTTCCCAGTTCCATTTGATTTAGTTAATGCAGTCTAACAATGCTTTTAAAGGATTTAAAGCGTATTAGTGTGTTATGTGTGAGCCAGGTTAAAGAGATGTGTCTTTAATCTAGATTTAAACTGACAGAGTGTGTCTGCCTCCCGAACAGTGTTCGGTATATTGTTCCACAGGTTGGGTGCTAAATAGGATAAGGATCTGCAGCTCGCAGTTGATTTTGATGTTGTAAGTATTATCAGATGGCCAGAGTTTTGACAACACAGTGGATGTGAAGGGCTATAATGTGATAAGAGCTTGCTCAAGTTCTGAGGGGCTAAACCATTCAGGGCTTTATAAGTAATTAGCAAGATTTTAAAATCTATACGTTTATATGTTTAATAGGGAGCCAGTGCAGTGTTAACAAAACTGGGCTAGTTTCTGGTTCTAGTAAGAACTCTAGCTGCTGCATTTTTTTAACTAGCTTGAATTTGTTTATTAATCGTGCAGAACAACCACCCTCATGAATGCATTAACGTCTGCATTTGACTTTGAGAGCATATGTCACAATTTAGATATATTTTTAAGATTGAAATATGTGGTTTTACAAATGCTAGAGACACATTTTTCAAAGATTGCTATCAAATGATACACTTGGGTTCCTAACTGATGATAAAGAATTGACAGAGCAGCCATCAAGTATTAGACAGTGTTCTAGTACATTATGTGCAGTGGTTTTTGGTCCAATAATTAACACCTCTGTTTTTTCAGAATTTAGCAGTAAACAAATTACTTGTCATCTATGCATTGCTTTAGTTTTGCAATTTCATCGGTTTGCAAATAAATATAGAGCTGAGTATCGTCTTCATAACAATAAGGGTCCTAATACTGAGCCTTGGGGTACTCCATACTGCACTTGTGAAGAGTGATATCTTTTCATTCACTCCCACAAATTGATGACAGTCAGACAGGTACGATTTGAAACATGCCAATGCACGTCCTCTAATGCCAACATAATTTTCTAGTCTTTTCAAAAGAATGTTGTGGTCGAATGTAGTGTTAAATGCTGTCTATGCAGTTAAAGTGAAATAACTGAATATTTCAGCTGATATAAATGCATTTGGTAATATATTATATATAGGCAGATATATTTGCGCTGTGTTTATTGTGATGTATTACATATCGCCTATACAAATGTGTTCAGGTGAACAGTATAGTCTGGAATGTCTCAGTAATTACATGTCCAATATCACCTGCTCTCTGAACATTTCGGCTGAGTCTCTGGGCAATGAATCGTCCTACTGGCTGCAATTCAGCGCTAATGAGTGAGAATACTGCACTGATTCACAATCACACGTCAGTCAAATCACAAACATATTACCAAACAGTCGTTTGCATGCTTGCTTGTGGTAAATGACTGTTTTTGTGTAGCGAATACCATAACTGCACACTGAAGATGAGAGAACAGTTGTTACTGTGCGAGTTGGATTTTTCTCCGGATTTCACTTTCACCGATGTGGACAGCTACAGGATCTCCTTCCATTCTGGTTACCATGGCAACAACTTCTCTGTCCTACTGGATGCTGACTTCATGCCTATTAAACACAGTAAGAGCAAGTATCTACATGCATTTCAGAGGCACGTGAGACCACAGTTCTGCTTACTGATGTGTGTGTGTTGTAGTTCGTCCGGTCCCTCCGTCTAACCTGGTGCTGCTCTGGGAGAAGGACAGGGCTCTTTTCCAGTGGCAGAGTGGATATTATGACAATCTCCTTATACCCTACTTACAGTACCAGCTCAAAATTGACAGTCAACACAAGGTGTGCACTCGCTTTGAAAGTATTGATGTTGAAATTTTGGGCAAACTATTTCAGTGTTTCTGGTGTTACTGTACTCATTCACCAGCACATTATTTATATATAAATATATACATGGGTCAAAGAAATTCAGTGAAATCAAGTGATTTTATGTCTATAGAAAGCATCTAAGCAAAGTGTCTCTTTTTAAGGTTTCAAATAAGTTTTTGTAGAATAAAATGTCCAAATTTGGTTTAAATAATGTTGTCATTCAGTGTAACACAATATTTATTCAAAAAACATGCTTATTCTTACTTGTACATATTAAAATATATAAAAGAATAAGGAAGCATCTTACTGACAATTGGGCAAAATCTAGGATAGTAGCAATGTAAAAAAATGTAAATTACAGGTAATTAGTATTTGGGATGAAAGTAATTCATCTTTTAATGCATCATAAATATTTGTTGTAAATATGCCTGACAAAAATTGTTACTGTGAAAAATTGACATTTTAGTGGCTAAATTAAGTAAATCAGGGAAAACTGTTTGATACTTAGAAAAACAAAAACAAACTGGCAAGTAATTTAAATTTTAGGGGAAGAACAACAACAATTAAAGCAGTATTCCACTTATTGTTTTGGTTAAACCCTTATATATATATATATATATACACACACACACACACACAGGCATTCAAAAGATTGAGATCTTTAATGTTTTTTAAAGAAGTTTCTTAGCTTATCAAGGCTGCATCTGTTTGATTAAATATACAGAAAAATTTAATTTTGTGAAATAATATGAAATATAAAATAATACTTTTCTATTTGAATACACTTTAAAATATAATTTATTTGATTAATTTATTCTATTATATTCTATGTCTATTAATTTTGAATAAGTAATTTCAGAATAGGAACAAACTTGTGTTGTGTCTGAACACATAGACATGTAGTGATAAAAATTAGATCAGAAAACAAATCAGCGTGAGAAAAAGAATCGGACAACTATGTACTACTCTTTTAATAACATGCTTTAAAAAAATTAGCATTTATAGTCATCGGATTCTTTTTCTCGCGCTGATTTGTTTTCTGATCTAATTTTTATCACTTAGAGTTTTGCTACATGTCAACATACATAGACACAACCACACAAGTTTGTTCCTCTTTTAAAATGAAAACTTTTTCACAAGTATCTGTTTTACACCATGGTAATAGTACATAACAGATAGTATGAGTAGCACCCAGTTTCATGGTCAAGCTACACATCCTGTGCTCCTGCTCCTCTGTTTATCACTAATATCTGAGGTGCCTCTTCCAAGTGCTCTTAAGTTACAGTTGTTTGTGTTGCAGCTGTATGAGGTAGAAACTGTTGAGCAGAAGGTGTATGTGGATGAGTCTAGATTTGAGCCTCACACAAATTACACAGTTTGTGTGAGATCACGGCCAGATCAAGAGGATTATAAAGGCGTGTGGAGTCTGTGGGCCCCTGCGTTACACTGGAGATCAGGGGACATTCACAGTGAGTCCGTTTACAGAAAACACTCAAAATACTGCAAAAAAAAACTGTTAATATTACATAGATTCATCTCCCGTTGTATGTTGAAGAAGAGACTCCAGGACAATCTTCCCATATGGCCCGGTATCTGCTGCTATTGCCATTTCTGCTGGTTCTTCTTTGCTGTATCCCATACTCTAGGTTAGAAACGTCATCTGCTGCATCCTGAAATGTTCTGATTTCTTTTGTTTGTAAATAAATGGCAGGATATTTGTGTTGCAGATGGAGGAAGAATGATTATATACCATCACCAGCCCCGTATTTCCGAGACTGGAAGGTGGATGTTCAGGTAACAATACTGAATCATTCACTTAGATTTGTAAGTGAGTCACTGAATCATTCACTCAATCAATGTTTAAATATGCCGAATTGAATCTCTATAAATGAATCACTGAATCATTCAGGAACTAAAAACACCACTATTGTTGTTTTGTCTTCAGAACTGTTTTCATTGGCAAAATATTGTGTCTAAAATTTTATTTACATAATATTTAACTATTTTTTACCAGATTATTTTATGAACTGTTGGTTTTTTCATTTTCTGATTAAAAGTTTTCAAAAAGCACTCAACTCTAAATTATAAGTGATGCTTGACTAATTCAATTTAGATAGCAAATTAATTAATAAATCAGTAAAAGACAAACTCTAGTATAATTTTTTTCATACATGAAGATTCATAAAAAGAAATCTGTCTTGGCCAGTGGCGTTGTGTTTGACTAAAACTATAACTAACTGAAATACAATAAAATATAATACAAATATTAGATGAAAAAAATGAACTGAAATTTAAATCAAGTTCTGAAATTAAAACTGAAACTTAAAAAAATATTATTAATAGTTTATAAGTAATGCTAAAATATCACAAGTCTTGGCTTTTCGTCATTGTGAAATGATAATATGAAACTTTAAAAATCAGATATGCGAAAGATATCAAATATGGTTTTGCGGTCCTATCAGATAAAAGATATCAAACATCTTTCTGACTTTGCAAACCCATTTTGGAATTTGAAGACCACAGAGTTAATTTAGAAAGCAATTCTAGAGGAGAAACACATGCTATTTTATGTTTGTCAAATGAAAAGCCATTTTGTGGGCATCTAAATTCAAGTCTTGGGTGGGAGTGTGTGTGTCCAGTAAAAAACTTCCCTATTTTGAAGTTAATAAACAATAAATAGCATCTTCATTCTTGCACTGTTTGCTATGACCTTTAATGGTTATCTTAATGATGATTTCTAGTGTTCAAATTAAGCTCAAAGGATTTGCATGGGTGCAAATCGAATGAACAATCATTCTGCTAATGCATGACTGTTAATAGTCCGTTTGTATTTTCAGATCCCTTCAATGCTCTCAGGTAAGATGACAGATGTAATGCAGGGGGAGGAGTCTCTGCAGATTGACATTCTGACAGAGAGCACAGACACATCCCGTCAACCCACCAGCTTATACTGTGAGAATATGGGAGGGATGGAGTCTCCCAGCATGCCACAGTCTCCTGTGGGTTCAGAGTTGGACTCGGGCTGTTGGATTCGTGATTTTGTCGCAACTGAGAGAGGAAGCATCACATGCAGTGAGGACTACTGCACACTCTCCAATTCACACACTTACACAGTCTAACATGTGCCAACTACTGTTCAAACGTTTGGGGTCAGTAAGATTTTTATTGTTTTTGTTTTTTTTAGAAAATAGCTTTATTCAGCAAGGACACTAACATGAAGCTAATCGATTAAAGACATTTATGTTGAAATATTTCAAATAAACTACCTATTCAATAAAAAAGTGAAAAAAATATGAAGCAGCACAACCCACTGAATATTCAATATTCAGAGTAATGATGCTGAATATTCAGCTTTACTTAATAGAAATAAATAATATTTTGAAGTATATTAAAATAGAAAACAGTTATTTTAATTTGTAATAATATCTCACAACATTAAATGCACCCTTGGAAAGCATAAATCTTACCAGCCTCCTTGTGAACAGTAGTGCATATGTTTGGAAACAAAGCAAAATTTGAATGAGAATGTATTTTTATTTTTACGTATTATGTGCTAATATACTCTTTGAACAAAAGTATAAAAATAAATGTATTCACGCATGCTTACATGCTATTTGCTTTAATAAGCAAATCCTGCCAAACAGCTGAACTTTAGTAGAGTTTAACACAAATTACATAAAGAAATCAAGTAATAGTATGTAAGTGGGTCAAAGAGGTTAAGATGTCCGCACAGAAGTGATTTTGTTCATAGAAGGCACTTTAAATGTAAGTAATGTTATATATAATAATGTTACACTGTCATTTATTGTAACAATATTCATGTAAAGATTAAAACAACATGCTTATTCTGACTTACATATTAAAATATGTAAAAGAATGAGGAAGCATATTAAATGAAATGAAGTTTTAAATGAGTAAAAAATCTTACTGACAAATGGCTAAAACCTAGGATAGCGGCAAATTTACAGTTTTACAATTATTATTTGATGTAAAAGTCATTAATCTTTTAATGTCATAAATTGAATTTTGTTGCAAATATGTCTGACAAGATTGTTACACTGAATTACATTTTAGTGGGTAGATTTAGTAAATCAAGGGAAAAAAATAAAAAATTTTGAAAAATATTTGTAAAACAATTGTATTTTTTTATGTACTACTCAGTATATTTTATATTCTGTACTTTAATTACATATTTTTATCAGTTCAATGCTATAGTGTAAATATGCATGTTTAAATGATCATAAAAGTATAGAAATAAAAATGCAGTATGTATGATCTTTGCTATATCAGTTAATATTCAGCATAGAGGATGACTTTGGCCATCACACCTCACCCCTTTTCTGTTTTTAGTCATGAGCATTAAGTCACTGTGACAAGTTTAAACACCTATCTATTAAGCGTTTTTTTAAACACAAGAACATATCCGATATATAAGAAACATCTGAATCAGAATGCACACAGAGTCTGCAGACACGTTTTGTAGAAAGAGCTTTATTAAACATACAGACACAATCAGAGTGAACACAGGACACATGTTCCCATCAAACAAACAAGAACCCATGTACAGCATGTTTAAGAGAATTGGACTCTGGTTCTGCTGCTCACAGGAGCATTTATTCTGGACTTTATTCGACGAATCAGCATTAGACAATCCTAGACAGATCTAAGACCACGCGGCTGGTCAAATACAAACACGTCCAATGGAGAAGAAACTGGTCCTAGATCAGTATTCTGAGGGGAAACTTCACCATGAGGTACTATCCCACACAACTTAACGTAACAAACCAACCTAAACCAGAGCCACACGGGACACACACACTCGCTCACTCACTCACTCACTCAAGGAGAAACGAAGCTTCACGAACATAATAAAATGACGAGTGTATGTAAGCGCACGCAGACAGACACGCCAAATGAATAAAGAGCTAAAATCCCAACAGTCCGCTTTCGATCGGAGACTGAAGTGAAGCGTGTTTTCGTACGAGTCGGTCTGAAACGCAACAAGACCTGTGGATACTGAATCGGTGACTGATTTCTAAAGAGAACGGACAGCAAATGAAATTAAAAGGGAAGAGGAGTGTGGAAGAGTGGGATGTTTTGTGGTGGAGGGGAAGGGGTCGATGGCACAGACGTCATGTTTTTAAGTCCTTTTAGTCCCGATGAGAGGATAGCATGAGTATTCACATATTCCCTCTTTCCATTCGTCCATCCCTCCGTCTCGCTTACGACGGGGAGAATTTTTTGGCCTGTGCACGAACTCTCTTCTCGTACTCCACTCTATTCTGACTGTAAATGCAAACAGACAGAGCGATCAATACCAGAAACACCTCAGAATAGCTGTAATGAAACTAGTGAGCTGCCTACCTAGGGAACATTTTAAGGCATCATAAGTGAAGGACGTTCCAAACACTTGGCAGCAGAATAATGCTTCCTTATTAATCTTAACATCTCTACACTTATCCCTTGTGTATAAAGCAGTCCTAGAATGCACTGCAATGGTATCGGTGCTAACAGTATTCATAGAACATATTTGTATTAAAACAACAATATTTAAGTCCATTTCTTCCACACAATAAAAACATGCTTTGGTAAATCCAGTATAAATTACGAGACACAAAGTCATTATGACATACAAGTATATCATCATAATTGTCTTTTTATCTCATAATAACTGCCAAGTATCTCATATCCAAGTGTTAGTAATTAATTAAATGTCATAATTATGAAACATTACAATTCTGACAATTATGAGTCATAATTATGAGATAAAAAGGTCTAAGGCCACAATTATGAGATGCTTATCCACAAATTGAGATAAAAACTCAAACTTATGATTCAAGTAAAAAGATTCATAATTGAGATAAAACTATACATTTTATAAAAAGACAAAATTATGACATAATAATCTATAGTTGAAATAAAATCACAATTAAGATAAATACTCTAAATTACAATTAATTAATTAATTAAACAATATTATAAAAAGCCCAAATTGTGAAATAATAACCCATAATTATACAGATTTAAAAAAAAATTAAAAAATAAACAGTAAAGACTATGATTAAAAAGTCAAAATGGACAAATTCATAATTAAGGCAACAAGAGGGGGGAAAAAAATCATTAAAAAATCTGGACCTTTTATCAAATTTAGAATAATTTGGACTTTTTTAATCTCATAAGACTCCTAAGTTCCACTTTTTATGTCATAATTGATATAATTAGACATTATGAGAATAAAAGTGACGACACCGCGTAGACAAAAAAGCAGAACTTATGAGGAAAAAAAGCCACAATCACATAATATTTCTCATATTAACTCAAATGGTGGAAATGAGTTTAATATTCTATTTGTTTGAACAGAATCTCATTATTTTTAATGTGCGTCCTTGTTCTTATCAGTGTGTTCATAGCAACCTGATAACCTGCACTTTCGTGTGTGTTTCTCACACAGCTGACATTGCGAGTGCTATTTCTGTGAGAAGCCTCTGAGAAGCATTTCAAATTGACCACTTGTGAGGATCTATTTTAAGAGGCTCACTAAAATTTGTAACTACGCAACACCTATGTACTTTAACTCTTAGCATGCGTTCATCTTACCAGTATATAGTGTATGCCTCTGCCTGAGCCGGATCCTGTATGTTCGGTTCATTTAGCAGCTCCTGAATCCCTAACAGGATCTGAAGGACAACAAACAGCAAGATGAGCTTTTCTCGAAGAGCGCAGAAGAACACCAAGCACTAGAACAGAACCGACCTGTTTAATGGTAATGGCAGGTCTCCAGTCTTTATCTTCCTCTAGGATGGAAAGACACACCGTTCCTGACGGATACACATTCGGATGGAACAGCGGAGGCTCAAATTTACCTTCGGAAAAGCAAGCAAGCATTGGTGAGGTGTGATCCAGACCGCAAGGACTGGATGTGTTTCGGCAAAACTTACATTTTGGGGGTGATGAGGGGTAGTCATCTTTAAACAGCATCCTTAACTTAAACAGACCTCCTTCCCATGGAGTCTAGAGAGAGATAGAGAGGTCTCACATCATGCTGCAGCAGATTCATTGAATTAAAGTTTAAAAAAAAACACTCTTACCCCCTTCTTTCCTGGAATAGCACATTCCCAGTTCATAAGATTCATGGTACCGTCAGGGTTTTTTGTCGGCACAGCAACAAAGCCCTGAGGACAAATAAAAGCACTAAGTGAGCACCAGAGAATACAAAGCACATGTTACCGGGTGCATAATGAAACACAGTATGCATCCAGAAGTGAACAAGTGTGCAAGTCAATTTAATTTAACGAATATGAGGGTTACTCACGAATGGATGGTCTTTCCGCCATGCTTTGCGCTCTTGTGCAAGTCGACTCAGAGCAATGCCAGACATGACCAATGAACCTATGGAGAAATGCACATTAGTCTGAGCATATGCTAAATAAATAAAGGAGAAAGCAAGTGCAATATATTTAGAAACTAGAATATGTGTAGCTCTTATAAAATATTTATATTATGGCATATTTGTAGATCACTCATTAAATATTTAATATTAAGAATTTTTATAGCACCCATCATATAAACCTGCACGTGACAGATGCACGCGAGAAAGGGTTTTTTTCTCTCTTTTGCATGCCAAAGCAATTTTTAGCAGCCAGGCTAAACGAGTATTCAAATATAAATATAAATAACAGTAATGAAACTTTTTTGATGAATATTAAATCATGTAAACTAATCTAATCTGGTAACTTCAGGGTATAAAAAAAAAAAAAAAAGTAAATAAATTACAGCAAGCGCAAAGTCTCCCAAGAACTTCCGGGAGACTCGGGATGTCTGCAAAACTTAGATGGTTAACTTTCTATTACGACAGTATAATAAAGGTTGCCAACTATAGCTTATGATGCATGACAGATTATAATAATAATATTAATTTACAAGCTCGATTATGACGTCATATGGCAGGTTTTTAGGTCCTCATACTGGCATCACAATAGAAGTTCGCTCTACACTGCGATATAACGGAATTTAACTTCCACGTTAGGACACGGTAGTCAAGAAGGCGTTTGACTTAACATTATGACATCATAAAATGTCAAAAAAAATATGGAGTCGAGCGCTGGAACGCTGTTCATGAGCGCGCAGGACAAAGAAACTCGACTTCCTTTGACGCGAGCGCGCGTTCACACAGCAACCATGCCAAACAAAACCGATGCGAGCGTCTACCGGCCGCCAAAACACAATAATACATCGACCGTACAGACAGAACCGCCTTACCTCGTGAATCCCAGTGTTATTCGACTTCTGGGCCCGTGTATTCGAATCGTGTTTGACTCGGAACCAAAGCTATGAAGTTTCCCTCCCGAAAACACATTCGGTTCTGAAGCAGTCTAATTAGGACCCGCGGCACGACGCGCAGATCGCCTGCAGGAAAATTCTGTGTCGGTCGAGATAACGCGAATGCTGTTCGTTCAACAGATAGAATTGTTGAAATATTTTAGCTTTGACGTACAGGCGCCACGTCTTTGGGATAAGTGGACGTATTTTATTTTTTTTTTACCCTGGTGGAAACAATTTAGAGCAGGCATTCCTTTAGACGGCTAACATTTAAAGGGACAGTAACAGAATAAAAAAATCTATCAGCAAATAAATAAATAAATGAATCAATTAATAAAATGCAGAATAAATTATATTAACTGTATATTGGCAGGTTTACTAAACATAAATAAATAAAAGTAGTTGTTTTGTCCTGGATGTTCAAAAAGCCACAGGAATAGAGTCCTTGACACTTTCAGAGAAAGTTAAATGAGGTTTTCTGCTAATATTAAAGGGATAGTTCACCCAAAAATAAAAACTCTAAATCCTTGTAAATCATTGAGGTCTAATTTTCATGGTTTACCAGCTATAAAATATACCTTATTTCCTTTTGACTTATATATTATTATTTTTTCCATACTATGGAATAAATAGGGACCAGCAACTGTTTGGGTACAACATTTTTATTTATTTATTTTTAATTGATTTATTTTTTTGGAGCTGTGAATGAAGAATTGAGTGAGTTTGATTAATCTAAATGAAGTGAGAGAAAACAGTATGTAAACATATTAGCCTCATGAATTTCCAATCAGTGTTATTTCAGTATTATTTATATGCTATTATACTATTTGTTAATATTTTGAATTAGCTTTCATTTTAGTTATTTCGCTAAATACTTAGTTGTTAATTTTTCTATTTAGCTTTATTTTTATTTCAGTTTTAGTTTGAGTAATTTTAGTGCTTTAAATTATTTCAGTTTGTGGCTAAAGCAACATTGCTAATTCAAATGTATTCCAATTTATTTTATTCCAATTAATATATAGCTTTTTAGTTTTTCCAAAATGGCAGGAAAAAGCACACAGACAAGTGAATATTTGTTAAAAATGCTTATATATTTTAAAAGTGTGTCGCTACATTCAACTACTTGATTTTTACAGTGATGTGATTTGCAGTACAGGTTTAGATGTTAACGAAAGTCATATACAAATGCATACGCTGCTACCTTAAAGGATATATATAACAAAATGTGCAAGATCTGGACAGGCAAAGTGTCATTTAAATGCTTCATATCCTGTCTCTCCTCTCGGCTGACAGACAGAAAAGCTCCTTCCCTTTAAGATCCAGCCAAGTATTCAGTCACAATATAACACATTTCTTAACAGCAGTTCACTGATACCTCTGAAATATTGCCTGGATGATAATAATAATAATAGCAGTAGTGCAAAAGCAATCATTTTCACATTAAAAGGAGTTTTAAAAAATCATTCAAAAGTTCGGCCTCAGTAAGATTTGTGTTTTCAAGAAAAAGCAAGAACACATTAAATCGATCAAAAGCAACGGTAAACACATTTATAATGTCATAAAAGACTTCTGTCTCAATTCAATGCTGTTTAAACTTTATATTTATCAAACTGAGCAAATTAGAATATTTTCTGAAGGATCACGTGACAGTTAATTAATACAGTATTACTGCTTTTACTGCATATTTGATCAAATTAATGCATACTATACTTATACAAACATATTTAAAATTCTAGAATAGCATTGTAGCCAATATCTCAACACTAAGAAATATTTCTCAGCACTAAAATCTTGCATAAAAATGTGTGCTCTTCCATGGTGCGACTGCCAATTTCATACTGATTTTCAAAATCTCCTTTGTTGCATATATAAATTATAAGAAGTAGGGTCCAAAAGTCTCTTTTGAAGAAGTGTTGAATAAAGAAATAATATTTTTTATTATATAGTATATCTATTTGTCTAATCAAATGATTTTGATCATGTCACTCTTTGTACAGATGCTCATTTTTTCCATTGAAGCTCGGAAAAAAAATGAACCATCAGGTTTTGTTCATGTTTTTGATTAAAGAAAAAAGGAGCCAAACCAAATACTGAGAGATTTGTAAAGAACAATATTAATATTAAATGCAAAATGGAAGTATTATCCCTTTTGGACCCCACTGTATGTCCACTGTATTGATAGTGGCAGTGATTCAGAGTGACCTGTCCATTTCCCTGAGATTGACATTGGTCCAGCTCTCCTGATCCTGTCTCTGAATCCATGAAAATCAAAACAAACAAGCATCCGTAAGATAAACAGGCACCATAAAGACTAGATTGCAGTGGACATGCTCTTCACGTGCTGCTTGCGTGCATCAGGTGTCCAGTGCTCTCGAAGCGTGAAGAGAAAAAGCTCGTGGAATGTTCTAGATTAGAAAGAGCTGATATGTCTCAAAACATAGGGAGCTCTAGATCATCATATTCTAGAACCGCGTTCCTGTAGAATCTGAGGGAAAACAGCAGAGGATTTACATAATACAACAAAAGATTACTAATCTGCACTAATCTACTGTCACCAATACCCTAAAAACACAACAGCCATGTTTGGAATAACATACAACTGCTAAAAAGAATTATAGTATGTATGTACACTACACATCTCTTCTGCTCACCAAAGCTGCATTTATTTGATCAAAAATACACTAAAATCTGTAATACTATGAAATATTATTCATTTTTTTTATATATGAGTACATTGTAAAGTGTAATTTATTCCTGTGATGCAAAGCTGAATTTTCAGCATCATTACTCCAGTCTTCAGTGTCACACACTCTCAGAAATGAAAGCTGTCACTGAGACGGTACCTTTTCAAAAGGAACATGTTTGCAACTAAAGAGTCCATTTTGGTACCTTAAAGGTACACATTAGTACTTAAAGTGTACATATTTGAACCTAATAGGTTTTGAAAAGGTACTGCCCCAATGACAGCTTTTGTACCTTTATTTCTGAGAGTGCACAATTCTTCAGAAATCATTCTAATATATGCTGATTTGCTGCTCAAGAAATATTTCTTACTATTAGTCTTAATAACAATTGCGCTGCTTCATATTTTTATGGAAACTGTGATACATTGTTTTTTTCAATATTCTCAGATAAATGGAAACTTCAAAAGAACAGCATTTATTGGAAATTGAAATATTTAGTAACATTATTATGTATTTTGCTTGTGAAGCCGCGTGATGGACGTTTTTATTATGAATACATGCACATTATTTCATGTCTTCCAAAGTGTAACGCAAATTAAACCCATTAAAAGGCTTGGAGGGCTCTGGACAATTTTTATAATAACTCCAATTGGATTCATCTCAAAGAAGAAAGTCACATACACCTAGGATGCTTCAAAAGTGAGTAAAAGGTAGGATAATTTTCATTTTTGGGTGAACTATACCTTTAATAAAAGTATTAATTTTACTGGCCCTCAGATTTTTGAATGGTAGTATGCAGTATGCTAGTACTCCGTTTAGAACACATCCTGCTTACCTTGGCTTTCTCACTGGGTTGAGTGTTGCTGCTGTATGATTGGTTGTGCAGTTCCTTAGAAACAACACACAAGAACTCCGCCTGATCTTCGTTACCATAGTTATAGGAGGATCCGATATTGACCAACTACACAAAACATGAATGAGAGAGAAAATGGAGAGGAGCAGACAGAGTTTAGCAACTGTTCTCAGTGAGTGACTATAGATGGTTAAAGGAAGAATTCACCTAAAGAAAATGAAAATTTACTGAATGCTTACTCACCTTCAATCCATCCAAGATGTAGATGAGCTTGTTTCCCCATCAGAACAGATTTGGAGAAATTTGTCATTCACTTGTTCATCAAAGGATGCTCTGCAGTGAATGGGTGCCGTCAGAATGAGAGTCCAAACAGCTGATAAAAACATCACAATAATCC
>JAUMHE010000082.1:15516295-15527775 GCA_032359235.1 Enteromius mattozi
AAGGCAGTTCTGAAGGCGAAAGGGGGTCAAACACCGTATTAGTATGGTGTTCCTAATAATCCTTTAGGTGAGTGTGTGTATATATAATAAATAAACACAGAACATTTCCATAAATTAAAAATATTAATGACCTTTATTTTTATTGTTTATTAACAAATTTTTGTCTTTAATTGTAAGAGAAAAAAACATTGCATTTCTCCAAAGCATTTACTGTCATTTAAAAAGTCTTTATAATGAAGGTAATTAACATTACCACATTTTATAAGATGGAAAGTTAACATTTCTGCCAAATTTGTTGTTTTGCTGGATTCATGTGAACTGTAATTCATGTTCCTGTCATTCCAATTCAATATCCAGTATATTAATCAATTCAAATTGCAATTCTCATGAACTAAAACGGAGTTGATTTCTAAATTCTGGCTTTTGCTCTGCCGGCTGAGCTGAATGAAGGGGCATAGAGATGATTTAATGCAGCACAAATCAAAGGCTGGCAATGACCTCTGGAGAAAATGAGAATGTTCCTGAATCAATTTCTCATTTGTTTCTCAGTCAGGGGTTAAAGCGGGCCAGACAGCAGGGGTTGGGCTCATCAGAACTTCTGGTAGGTCATCTTAAGGTCGTCTGGCATCTTCTTGGTCATCTGTTGTTGTTGTGCTTGTGCAGCGCTGATGCTCAGTGGAGGCTCTGTCACTATGCATGATGCTGATAACGTGAGGCCTCATTCTAGGTCACTGCTTTATTCCCGTGAGGAGCATGATTCAGTTAGTGCCCTTTGCTGTTGTTGAAATATTCACAAAGATCTGACTGCCTCGTCTGAGAGCGTTAAGCCAGATACACGGCTGGGGAAATAGAGTGTAGGTAGAGTGCTGACGCGAGGAGAGAAAAGAGGACACAGACGCGAGAGAGAGAGAGAGAGAGAAGAATAAACAAAGAAAGACAAAAGACGCCATCAAGGAGCTCTATAATACCAGAAGAGAGTTCCTCTTGAAATGAGTTTGTGTTCCAGTGTTAGTGTGTGTGTGTGTTTCTCAGTGCCCAGGTGGGGGTTCTCCCAGCGGGACGAGGCAGCGGGACGGGTGGCGCTCCGGTCGAGGACATGCAGGCGCTGTCAATCACGTCTCTCTCCGCCTCAGAGCTGGAACAGCAGTATGAGCTGATCTCTCCTTTAGGAAAGGGCACCTACGGCAAAGTTGATTTGGTAGTCCATCGGACACAGGGTGAGTCTGTGAAAATGAGTTCTGATTTTCATTTTTATGAATGTCCTGCATAGCTGCTTCTCTCCATGAAATAGAAGTCAAGCTGTCAAGCACCAAAAATGACACCATGGAAGTAGAATGCATATTTCAATGTTATATAGTGATGTGAGACAAGCCAATATTTAGATCACTACTCACTGAAATCTAAGCTGTATATATTACATCTCATTTACACTTGTGCAGGGTAATTATCATTAATTAAAAACTACAAACATTAAAATAAACTCTACCTAAAATAAAGTAAAATATGAATATTTAAAAAAAAAATACTAACCCCTGGTTTCACAGACAAGGCTTAAGCTTAGTCTTAGACTATAATGTAAATCTGAGCTGTTTAAAAATATTTACAAAGGCAACATTTTTCTACTATTTAGTTTCAATAGTCAATAAATTAATTAAGAAAAACAATACTACATTTTTTGCCATAAAAAACAAAAAACAAAAAATGACTAAAACTTTAAAAAGTAGCCCAAACTGAATTCCAAATATTAATAAAGATTTTGAGCTTTACTTGATATAAAATAAATAAACTTGAATAAATTACAACAAAATATAAGTCAGCTAAAATAATAAAAATTGAAATAAAAATAATATAAAAATTACATAGACATTAAAAAAATAATATTAAAAATACCAATCACACAAAATAGAACTTAAAATTAAACAAAAATAGAAAAAATCAAAATCAAAAACTAATTGAAAATATTAATTAAACCTAGTATATCAAGGATACTAAAACAATTCTGCCCTTCACTCTAAAAAAAATAAAGGTTATTGGCATCAGTGGTTCCATGAAGTTTTTATTCCACAAAAGCTTCTTTATTGTGGAAAGCCTGTATTTATACTATTAAAATGTTCTTAAAAACAGTTCAAGAACTGTTCACTTAAAGGCACTTTTTGGGAACCTAAAGTGTTTCTTCTGTGGCATCGTTGTAAAAATCAACTTTGATGCATTGTTATTTTGTGTATTTGCAGGTACTAAGCTGGCTCTGAAGTACGTGAGTAAGAACAAGACGAAGATGCGCAGTTTTCTGCGTGAGTACAGCCTGACGGCAGCGCTGGGCTGCAGCCCGTTTATCATCAAAGTTCTGAACGTGCTGTTTGAGACGGAGGACAGCTATGTATTCGGACAGGAGTACGCACCTGCGGGAGATCTGTTCGACATCATCCCACCTCAGGTGCCACAGCAACTCGTTACTAACACTGCGACCATCTTTACATCACAAATCACATATTTGATCATGCATCTGTAGGTTTAACACTTGTAGCATTATCAAGAATTTGTCTGGTTGTTTTTTGTAAACCAAAAAATCAACTATTTATTTTTACGAAAATAAATATTAAAGGAATAGTTCACCCAAACATGAAAATTAGCCCATAATTTGCTCACCCCCAAGCCATCCTAGGTGTATATGATTTTCTTCTTTCAGACGAACACAGTCGGAGTTTTTTTCCAAGCTTGGTAATGCTGGTGGATAGTAGCTATTCTTTTGAAGCTCCATAAATCGTATATATATATATATATAAAACTAACCCATATGCCTCCGGAGGGTTAGCATATGTCTTCTGATTTTTTAAATTATAAACTCAAATCACTGACTACCGGCAACTGCTGTATGCGCGTTTGCAAGAGACTCGAGAGAACTCAATGTTCAGTCAGTGATTTGAGTTTATATTTTTTAAAACATAAATATTTTTGTTACGAAAACACATCAAACGGCTTCAGAAGACATGTGTTAACATCCTGGAGGCATATGGGTTAGTTTTACAATGCATATATGTTATTTATGGAGCTTTAAAATCATGGCCACCAGCATTACCAAGCTTGGAAAAGCAGGATATATTTTTAAAAGACTCTGATTGTGTTTGTCTGAAAGAAGAAAGTCATATACGCCTAGGATGGCTTGGGGGTGAGTAAATTGTGGGCTAATTTTCATTTTTGGGTGAAATCAATTCTACTGTCAATTCACAGAGAAATTATATCACTGGAATCATTTTCAGAATGATTTTTTCTAGCTGATGAACGATACAAACACTGACAGCCAATCAGAATCCATCCAGCTTGAGAATTTACAGCAGAATCTGTGGTTTGCATCTCTGCTACAAGCGCGAATGATTCTCACAGCACTATTTGGTAGTCAGGTGATGAAGACCTGTCAGCGAGTAAAAGTTTGGTCCAAGCATAGGATTTAGCCTTCCGCTGGGTATTGGGGCAAAAATGCCACTAAACTGGACAAAAATGCCCTTGTTCTGATTTTCATAAAATGACTATTAGAGTAATAGGAATCAAGGAGAATATGTTACTTATATATATATATTTTATGGAAAACTAGGTGGATCAAGGTCAACTGCTCACTCCCTTACAGATTAAGAGCCTGTGCTGTATTTGTCTCTGTATCTCCTCTGCTCTAAACTGTGCCTTTGTGTTTGGGTCTCTTTCCAGGCCGGTTTGCCGGAGGAGATGGTCAAGCGCTGTGTTCAGCAGCTGGGTTTGGCTCTGGACTTCATGCACAGCAAGAGTCTCGTCCATCGGGACGTGAAGCCAGAAAACGTTCTGCTTTTCGACCGCGAGTGTCGACGCGTGAAATTGGCAGATTTGGGAATGACACGGCGGACGGGCAGCCGGATCAAGCGGATCAGCGGCACCATCCCGTACACTGCCGCCGAGGTGTGCCAGGCCTCGGTTCAGGAGGGAATCGTGGTGGCCACGACCCAGGACGTGTGGGCATTCGGAGTTCTGCTGTTCTGCATGCTGACGGGAAACTTTCCGTGGGAAGCGGCGTTGCCTAGCGACGCATTCTTTTCGGAATTTCAGCGATGGCAGCGTGGGGCGTTTCCTCCCGGCGTCGTTCCCTCCCAATGGCGGCGGTTTTCGGACGATGCGTTGCGCATGTTCGGCCGGCTGTTGGCATTGGAGCCGGAACGGCGCTGTGGGGTTAAAGAGGTGTTCTACTTCCTGAAATATGACCTGCTGAATCATCACCGCCGCAGAGCTTCCTGTAGGGTGTCTAGGGGCGGCCCCGCACATTGCTCCGCCCACAGACACGCAGAGCCCTCTCCACCTTCAGGCACTTCCTGTCTACGCCCCACCCCCCTCAAACGTAGCATCCTGTCCGAACCGCATTCTTCTAGGGAAGAGTCCTCCAAAAGCCCGTCGCCCAACCGTCAAGACAAGAGCAAAGTGATGATGACCACTCCTATTGAGATTTGTGTATGAAGCCAAAACTGGATATAGCCGCAAAAAGGTAGCAATATTAATTCAAAACTGCTGTTGGGAAAGTGTTTGCACAGGAATGACAACGTACTTCATCATAGAACCGCCATAAATGTAGAAATAGCAAACTAAGACATGGTGATTTTGAAACCTCGCTAATTTAGATGTAGCTTTGGTAGGTCACTTTAGCACCAGAAACGATACTATAGCAAAACGTGGTTAATTCATTAAAACTGCTTTCATTTTAAAGGAATAGTTCACTCTGAAAAGAAATGGAAATTCTGTCATCATTTGCTTCATGTCATTCCAAACATAAAATCCTGAAATGACATAAAAGTACCATATTCGGAGTCCTCTAAAGCCATGTGATAGATTTATGTGAGAAAAAGTCCAAAATTAAGTCATTATTGACCAAAAAGTGCACAAACTGTACCTGTAGGAGTACTGCAGCTGGGTCAATGCCCTTAAAGGGACAGATGTATACCTTATTTACTCTTAAAAGGTGAATATTAGTAAGATAGAGCACTATATACTGTACTAATATGAACCTTTTGTGGGTAAATTAGGTAAATGAATACCCCAAAGGTAAAATTGTTGCACTTTTTTTCTGAAAGTTGAAGATGCATTGCATCTAGTCATTGACATCAGTTCTAATGTATCTCGATGTGTAGTATTTGAATTGAATGACCTTTGAGAGATGCATGAGGGAAACATTTTCAACTCTTTTTCTCGTTCAAAGCTGATCTTCGTGTGATTTTACAAGACTTAGAATATATTTTACAGTCCTATAGACTACTTTCATGTTGTCTTTTTGGATCAAGTGTTATTTTAGTATCATTGATATACTATTATTGTAGTTTTTAAAGTTATTTTGAAACAAATAGATATTTTCTGGTTTTGATTTAAATTTTTGTTAATGCTTTAGCATTTTATTTTAAAGATGTCTATATATAATAAGTTCTTAGTTTTAGTTGTTTAATTACATTAGAACTTCAACTTAAAGTAAAGGAAAATTAAAACTGGCGTGGCAACTTTTTTATATATTCAGTTGATGGATTTTTTATAGTTTTAGATTTAAATGACACATGACAGAGAGTAAATGATGCAGGGTGAACTAGACCTTTAATATATAGTGGCTTCTAGGGCTGTGAAATAACATTAATATCAGTACATTTTCTTATTTAGTTAAATTTTATTGTTTATAAACAATAATAAAAAGGTAAACAATTAAAAACAATAAAATAAAAATAATTAATGAAAATAATATATAGACTATTTTTGTGGCCCAATCACAGTTTTTGATTTTTAACATAAAAATCACAAAACCCAAATCCCACAGACCTAGTGGCTACCATATTTTCATAAACCATAGTCCACTAGAGCTCACTTAAGATATGAAGATACTGAACACAGTCTTTTCCTGGTGGATCATCATGTGAATTTCAAACCAGCCTATGACAAAATCATACATGTGCACCAATAGAAGCATAAGATATATTTTATACCGGATTTTTGAAGTTTTACGAGACAACCGGATGCCACAATCACCAGGAGACTGCCTGGAGGAACTTCCCAAGAGACAGAGGACATTTTAATCAGTCTTCAAAGCTTTCTCTCCTGAGTTTTTTAAGTCTCCATAGATCACAGGGATTTTATTATGTCTCTTTGTATTTAATGTGTGCATTCAAACAACTTTCTATGAGATCTTTGAAGAAACGCATCAGGAGCCGCTCGTTTTCCTGGGAGTCTTGATCTTAACGACTCAACTGAGACCAGTCTTCTGCACTCTCGTATAATGGGTCAATTAGGTAAGCGAAGCCTCAAGGGATCGTTGGAGAACACCAGAGCATCTGCTCCCTAGAACATTGTGACTTGTGTTTCGTCAGGTAGTGCTAATTTGTAGCTTTTTTTGTATCAGAGAACAAACGATCAATTAACTTCTACAGAGACTCTTTTTAGTCTTGAATTAAAGTGTATGTTTACATAGGATGCATTAGATATTGATTTAGGTGGTATAGAGCAGTAAAAGTCTTAATGTTTGAGCTACTTATCTTGCAAATGAGCACAAGTAATTAAAAAAATTAAAACTCAAGGACAGATGAAAAGAAAAACATGCAAGCATAGTCTGAAGGAGTTCTTTGTTGTGAGTACAAATGAGACAATAACAATCATAAAACAGTTTAATGATGATGAATTTTGCTCCTTTTTTAAATAGGACTGTTTCATGGTGATTTATGGTTGTTCAGACAACCCTGGAATATTGACCTAGTTGGTGTTTTCTATTCAAAAGAGAAAAAAAAGTAAATATATATAAAACTAGATGTTATTTAGCTGCTGTAAGGATTGTTATACAGTCGTAGATTGTTCTGAATGATAAACAGCTAATTAAACAGATTAAATGCACTTCATCTTTTATCTGTTTCTTATTTGTCATGTGATCGTTTGCCATTTAAACTACGTCAAATTCAGGGGATCTATAGCCACAACATTAATAAATGCATGGTTGCAAGTTAAAAATGTTGTTATTTTAATTAAACTTTAGATTCAAACAATATTTTAATGAGTTTTACTTAATGTAAAAATTAGAAATTTAGTATTAATGCTACAAATTATGTTTCTCTAACTTAATGTGGTTCATTAGACGTTGTCATAACTCAAAAGGATTGATGCAAACTCTTAAAGTTCCCCTATTATGGGTTATGACAGGTTCATATTTTGGTTTTGGGAGTCCCAAACAACAGGTTGACATGCATGCAAGGTCAAAAAAAACATTTTCTTATGTATTTATTTTCACCTTATTTGTTCAGTGACTCCCAAATGATTTGTTCTGTTATTAATTTTACCAAACATCACCTGTGATTGGTCGATTTCATTTAAAGCAGAGCTTGTGAGGTTTTAACGCTCCAAAAGCAGCACCTAGCGGCCAAGAATGAATTTGCATTTTCATTCAGACCAACACAAAAATCAAGTTTTCCCAGGTCTGTGTAGGCAATATGCTAATGTTTCATGTTGACATCAACATAAACGGCTTGGGACTCATTTTAAAAAAAATGATTCAGAGTCGACTCTTTCTGGTGTGAGACAATAACTTTACACGGTGCACTTTCAGATTTAAAACTTTGCAGGATGTTTTCATTCACTTAGAGCTGTGTCACACACTGCATAAAAGCTCATAATAGGGGCACTTTAATTTTCCAACACACTTTAGAGTATGATAATCTCTAAACAACATGCACTGAAACTATTATGGCTTTCCAAATGAAAACAGTTTAGTTCCATCTGCAGTAGGCCGAGCTCCCGTGGTCCAGTTTGGCAGCCATGTGAGCTCATTTATTACACCTCCAACCATTTATCCACCTCAGATATGATGCCATCACAATGTCAAACTGCTATAAAACAGCTTCATTAGGTTTTGTACTTGAGTGTTTTCATAGTTGAAATTATTTATGGTGTGTGATTTCCCCCCGTCTTACCTGCATTATCTTTAATATTTAAAAATATCCTTTAGTCTGAATGAAGTGATGTTGTAATAAGCATCTGTCAAAGATAAGAAGAAAACACAGAAGGTTACATAAGTATAGTAAATGGTTTTCATAATTAGTTATATTTTGAGGCTTTTAATTATGCTATATTACAGAGAAAGCATATTTATAGTGTATTAATGAGATTATGGAAATATTCACAACATTACAGCTTATGATGTGAATTTAGAAATTGCAAAAATGTACAACTTTACAGATAGGTGAAATAAAATGTAAATCTTTACAGTCCTACAGTGAAAAGTAATGTAAATATTTACAGTATTACAGTGAGCTAATATAAATATTTACATTGTAACAATGAGGTAACTGAAATCTTTACAGTGTTACAGCAAGGTAATGCAAATCTTTACAGCGTTACAATGAAGTAATATAAATATTTAGTGTTACATTGAAGTTATTCCAATATTTACGGTGTTACAGTAAGGTAATATAAATATTTAAAGTGTTATAGTGAGATAATGTAAATATTTACAGTACTTCAGGGCTTTTTATTTTCATTCCTCACTGTTTTGGATAGAAACTGTCTACCAGCCAATGACAGGGCTCAAAGCCAAAACTAATGAAGACACAATTGTTCACTGGATACTGTAGACACAAATAGAGTTGAAACTGGATCAATGGCATCATTCACCCGTCCCTTATTAATATGCCCTGACATTTCACTCGGTCTGTCACTATATTGCATATGTCTCGATATCTGTGTGTGTCTTTATCACTACGCAAATGCAGTCTTTCATGCATAGAGATCTTTTAAAGCTGGTTTGTGTGTAATTTTAATCATCTGACAAGAGTCATGCATCATTAAAGACGTGAGATCTGCGGATAACTGACTCTTTTGCTCTTTCGCTGGCCTTTTCTCCCGTTACTTGATTCATGTCTTTATCCTACTTTGCTTTGCATCATCTTCTGCAGCTTATCTGAAGGTCATTAAAATTAGGTCTCTCTCTCTCTCTCACTGATATAAAACACTAATGAGTTGTTTCAGAGAGTAAAGGAATAAATGCACAATTAGACTGCAGGGAACTAGAAAACTAAGTGGACAGTAGACTACTAGCCTGACAGCCTGTGTGTGTGTGTGATGGCGGTAATGCTTGGGAGCTCATTAAGTTGTGCTGATAAGGGGTGTTCAGATTCAGTCATGAGGGAGTTCAAAGGGAAAAAAAAGAAGGAAGAAAAAGAGTGAAGCGAATAAAAAGAGGACAAAATGCAGATAAGGGCAGAGAACCTCGTTTCCAATCCTTCAAATATCCCTCAGTAATGAAATGCATGCAAATGTGGAATAAAACAGCAGGGAGTTTTTCATCTCTCTGGGGGGGTTTTCTAGAACCAGTGGGAACAATTTACAATGTATGTTTTGTCAGTTCAAACTATTTTGTCCTGAGGATGTTCGTTGTAATCTGACATGTCTTTCTTTGCCCTCTAGTTTTGCCTTTATCTACAAAATACATGATAACGCAAACTGTAAACACAAACATCACCATGAAATCAAATATAATTGCATAAAGACGAGCCTATACTGTTATCTGCTTCAAGAATATTTTCTCCAACACATTCTTACAGTAAAAATATACAATGATTACAACGATTATTCAGCATAAATTAACTGAAATTGCAAATTGCTTATGCAAATGGTGTTCAATAATAAAAATTATAATAATCAATCTCTAAAAAGCCCTGAAACTAATTATTTCATTTATCTTTAGCTGTAAGCGCTGCATAGCAATACAGAGAATACAATATTTTTCTAAATAAATATAAATAAAAAAATAAATATATAGGAGATGCATAATATTTAAAAATTCTTATAATTAAATACTAGATTTTAATATATTTTCTGTAAAAAAAAAAACATACTGTACAAAAAAAAAGTATGATGATAAATGAATGTAAGTAAAATGCATTACAGTAATTGAAATAAAAAATGGCATTATGATAATGAAAATTCAATGGGAAAATCAATTCAATTAAAATAAAAACTAACCTAAACAGGTTTTATTTTTTTAGGTTTAATAGTAAATACTGCATAATACATACATATAATACAAATATAGAGACATATTTTCAAATAAAATTAAAAATAAAAGATACATTTTAATGCTTAGTGTTAAATACATGAATTTAAATGTATTTAAATGTATTCAATATATTTATATGAAAGATATTATATATGTAATTCTTGTATATAAAATGTTTAACTGCTAAATAAACAAGTAAAAAATGTTAAACAGCATTTTTACTACTTAAGAAGTGGATTAAAGTCAAGGTTGATTAAAGTCAAGGGCAAGTAATATGATATTCCACCTCACCAGCAAGGCTATTAAACCACAGTCTGAATCAAACTCAAAGTAAAACAAACACAGCTTAGATCCTGCAGCGCTCGGCTTGCTTGTTAAACCCAGAGGACGGTGTTAATGCTGTCAAGTTTCTCTATAACACACAAATTCATCACACATTACAGTACAGTCATACAGAATTAATGTTCATGAGAGATCTCTTATTGGTTTTGAAATATTGCGGCTGTATTTATTTGATCAAAATTTTTATTTGATTAAAAACTAGTGCTGTCAAACAATTAATTGCAATTAATCGTATCCAAAATAAAGGTTTTCGTTAATATATGTGTGTGTTCTGTGTATATTTATTATGTATATGGGTCAAAGACGTTAAGATGTCTGCATCAAAAGAAATTAACAAAAGTGTTTTTTTATGTCCATGGAAAGCATTTTAAATGTAAGTAAAGTGTCTTTTAAGGTTTCAAATAAGTTTAGAAAGTTTAAGAAAATAAATGACAAAATGTGGTTGAAATAATGTTACATTGTCATTCAGTGTTTATGTAAAAATGTAAAAAAAAAACATGCTTAATCTGACTTGTACACATTAAAATATATAAAAGAACAAGGAAGCATAAATTTCATTGTGATTTAAATGAGTAAATCTTACTGACAAATGGGTAAAACCTAAGATAGTGGTAAATACTAATTAGTATTTGTGGTGAAAGTAATTAATCTTTTAATGTGTCATAAATAGATTTTTGTTATAAATACGTCTGAGAGGATTGTTACACTGAATGACATTTTAGTGGGTAGATTTAGTAAACCAGGGAAAAATGTGTGAAATTTATTTTTGGCTCAGAAAAACAAAAACAAATATGCAATTAATTAATCTTTTTATTTATTTTTTTGTATTTATTTATTATATATTTATTATATATTATTTAATATTTATATTACAAATAAATCAATTTATTTTATTTATTTATTGACACATTATGTAAATAAAAACTTTTATTTTGAATGTGATTAATTGCGATTAATCGTTTGACAGCTATAGTAAAAGCGTAATAATAATGTGAAATATTACTACAATTTAAAATACTAAATTTAAAATAAACTATACAGTGGGTACGGAAAGTATTCAGACCCCCTTAAATTTTTCACTCTTTGTTATATTGCAGCCATTTGCTAAAAT